>JANAVB010009075.1:0-95868 GCA_029216955.1 Iris pallida | reverse complement strand
GCCATTGACAAGTGTCCAACGATATCTCGTTCGGGACATTCGAAGTCACGACCAACTAAGCATGACGCGTTCTAAGGCTTTGCGCGATCGCCTCGCCTCGCCGACATACTCGTTCTATCCGTAAATCCTTTAGTCTCGCTCGAACAATTTCTATGACGTCCATACACCACTCAGGGTTCGAGCCACTCGATTAGTCGTCAACACTCATTTATTCTTCTCTGAACCTATCACATACACCACTCGGGTTCAAGCCATCCTATTTAATCCACAATCACATTTGCATCATGCGCTAAGACATCCTTCAGATTCGTTCGACGAATACCTAGCGTAATCGCTCACGTCGCCTCGACGTACTAAGTCGTTCGCACTAATCCTCAAAATCCAATAAATCTTTCGTGCATGCCTAAGCGTTAGTTTGATAGCGTTCCTATCGATATACACTCTAAGGTATCTCCGTTCCCGACCGAGCGGTACTTGATATCGCTCGCAACTCGATTACACCAGGAGTCGAGGTGCGCGACACGCGACATAACATAACCAAAAGGTCGTGTGCATAGCTATCCCGTACGGACTATATTCGAGTTCGCATGCTCACTTATTCTCGTTCGAGCGATAATCGATCTCACTCGCAACTCGTTTGTACCAGAAGGTCTAGGTGTGCGATACTCTGCACAACTTAGCCAAAAGGCTGCATGCATAACCATCCCATTCGAACTATACTTTGGTCTCGTGTACTCGTTTGCTGTCAGCGTAAGCTCATTCAAGCACGCACTGCATTTGCTAACTCTTAGCATCGGTTCCTTCCAACTCACGTCCGTCGTGGTGGCACAAAGGCCTTCGCCTATCGATCCCGTCCAACCGAGTACTCGTACGAGCTTTTGAAAATATTAGACTTATTGTATGGAACATCCCAAGGTACAACGAGAGAGAGCGTACACTTCTTTTTCCAACGACGAGCTTTCAAAACTGAAAAAATCGAAATGAAGTCCAAGGACGTAAAGCCGTACTCTGATACCAATCTGTCACGCCCGCTCCCGTAGGAGCGATCGTCCTCGCTAAGGCATGATGCCGTACGGGCCTAGGTTGCGCCCGTGCAAGGCCAAGTCCAGAAACGGCCGATTTGAGCTAGGCCACAGAGTTGCACAGAGTGTCCCCATTTGCAGCGGAATGTAAACGAACACAAAATTGAAGTGAATTCAAACTCTTTATTGATTTTCAAGAAGTTTACAAGCGGCGCTAGGCCGATATCACAATTGCTCAAGCTCTCTATCTGAAACATAAAAGGCGTGCCAAGTGGCTTACAACATGGAATGATTCATGGCGATGTTCCGATACATTATGTCATGTATAGGGTGCTTTAGCTTCTTGCAATGTCCGAAGGCCCGGGAGTTGGCTACGCGCCTTAACACGTTCGATGGAAGCTCCGCACCCGCCGGCGTCTCCTGTATCCTGCAAGCAGACTGTGGGGTTATCAGTACATTGTTATGCACTGGTGGGGAGGCTAGCTCGCCCACAATGCTATCATTACCAAACACGTTCCATTTACTTTTGTGCACCGTCTATCATTCAATTGTCTTTCTAATCTTGCCTTAAGATCATTTACATGGCATATTTCATAGCCTATCTCGTATTGCGAATACAAGTGTCGCATAAAAATACATGCACGACTTATCCATACTTACCGTTCGGCCTTCCCTGTTCAACGTAAACCAAATTAGTCAACAATTCATATGAAATAACTTAACGTAGTTCATGCAAGCATTCAATGTCAAGTGCGTGTCCTTGCCTCGAGTTCTAGCACATCATAGGCACGTTTTCTAACTCGTTTGCTCGAAGTACTCTTGATCATTTTGTGTGTTATATTCAAGCCTATTCAGAAAGTGCTTTGTACAGTTAACTTAGACTACTTTGATTTCAATACAAGGACTTGCACGTGGATTGTCACCAGCAAAGCCCACTTAAATCTATATGCACACGTTCGCTGGCATCACAAGCCATTTTGGACACATCCCAGCGTGGTTTCTCAACTAGCGTAGGGTGAGGACTGGCACACACCCTGTTAGTCTCTTGAAATACCTCTGCACTTACGTCCCCCGGGTGGCCAAGTCCGCACCCAGGCAGCCCGTAAGCCTTGACTTGATCCCGCCTAGGTCGGCCACGATATCCCTTTGATCATGTCGCGGAATCCGTATCACCCGTACACGGGTCCGACCACGACCATTTCGTATTTTATCATCATAGGCTAACCCTTAGCCACAATGCGTTATCGACCAGGTTGTTGTCCGTGCAGCGCGGGTAGCGAGCCCCGTTGCACGTGCCCGTCACACCTGTCGCTAACCATTCCTTTCCTTCTTATCTTTTATTCATTCCTTTTTCTTCTTTCACTTGTCCATTCGTTCATTGATTCATTTTCGTATTCATCCTTTCGTTGATTCATTCATTCACTCGTTTATTCGTTCATTCTTTTTTATACATTATGCAACTTCCCGTGCGGGAGTCGCCTTGGCAACCCATCGGTCCCATAGTCTTTCAATGTTGCTAAACTCTACTCGGAACGACTATGTTGATAGTCTCCCCGTTTCATTGTTGTAACCATTCATTGTTTCATTGTTTGAACGCATAAGGGACTTGAACGTAAGCTTGTGCCTTATCACGAGCATGGAGCGCGGTGCGAGAGTTCTCGTATTTTTCATGTTCCTTTCCATATTCTATACAAGCATACAAGATGGGATTAATCCCTTAGCTAGGTGCGTTGGGTCATTTATTAGCATGCGCGGTGTTATCGCCTAGCAATTTCAGTGATAGTGTCCGTATTATTATGTATCTAGGCTAAGCAAAGACGGGTTCATCAGAGCCACCCACCTTAGCGATGTTCGCATCGGCCGAGCGATACTCCGAGCGCGCCTTTGAAATCTAAGTCTGGATTCATCTTTGATGGGCCAATGTAAGTCTTGCATCGAATCTTCATCAGGTCGATGCCAACTCTTCGGGTCGACGGCTCGTTTGAGTCGTTGAACTTGCCGTTTGAATCGGCGTTCCGCTAGGGCCGTGTCACGCCCCAGAACCAGAATATTGGAGAGCGGAGGGCAGACACAGCCAGCTACGTATATTGAAATGGAAACTACCTCGATATACGGTCACGGTGTCTAGAAATATGAGAGTTTACTACAAGCCAACGGTCTCTTATGGTCAAGCCTATTGTCTCAATCTCAAGCAAGTAATATAATTACAAGATGTTTGACCACCAAATATACAATAAAAGGCATCCCAAATATTCCATATCAGCTGATCATGAAGCTAGTCGTACAAAATGCTGGGACTAGCAAGAGTTAAGTCATACATGATCAACCCTAGGATTTGTTAATCATGTTTACAGCCGTAGGCAGACAGTAAGTAAAGTGCATCGAGCTAACAGGTGCTCGTCGGCTAAACGCCTCAAAAGAATAGTTTTACAATAGAGTGAGCGAAACAAAATAGAAAACCCACTCGTAGCCCGGGTTCCTTCTAGTCGCCACCATTGGGCTGGAAGCTTGGTAGATCCTCGGGAGCTGCTCCGAAATCTGGCCACACAAAACCAGCTGGGTCAACTCCAGAAAGAGCAAGTGCCACAAGGGGCCACGAAATAAGAACAAAAGCCAGCATTAACACAGAAGATATAATATTTAAAACTAGAATTTATGAAAAATATGGCAGGGTGATTACGACGAGATAACCATGGGACTATTCCGATAGCCAGGTTACAACCTGTAAACCAAACAAGGACCAGGGTTGTAACCCTTTATCTGAACAGAACTTGGTTTCCCACCATTTATCGACAAGATAATAATACAAGAAATCAAGACAGGGAGCAATCTTGTACTGGATCAAGACCTGGCTAGACTGGTTATACCTCATTCAATCAATCACGGCTAAGCAGATACTACGGCTTACTACTTTAACTAACTAGGGTTATCACAGGCCTAATTACTAACAAGATGCAGTGAGATTTGTTCTACAGCCACAAGCCTGCAGACCATCCTGGCTACCCAGGACGAAAGATTAGGGTTGAATTCAGGTGGGTACATCGCCCGAGGACAAATGTACCCTTAGGTGACTTAGAGGGTGCAACACGCGACGGTGTACTGGAAATGTGCCATACTCGACGGCAGGCTACAGATCCCAAGAGCGCCCAGGTAACGGGATTGCCTGTAGCTGTGTCATCTCTTCATGACTACTGTGTTATTCTAGTTATTAACCTTAATCCATTTTAGTAGGAGCTCCTGACCGTGGTACTCAGGAGTCCCATCCTAGACATGATGCAAGACAGGACAAGTGGATTAACAAGCAAGCAAGAAAGAACCACCCACGGTGTCAAGGCAGGTCAAGTTAAGTTATCAAGATAAATCATGTCAGGGTACTTGTCAGGAGTGCGCCACGACGGACCACTATCATGTCAGGTTGGTCATGTCAGGAGTGCACCACTACGGGTCACTGACGTGTTATGCTAGTTCAATAGTCATACTATGCCATGTACAATAGTCATTCCAAGCATATTAAGTAAAATCAAGTTCATGACAAAAGGCGTAAGGATATAAAATGGGCGTAAAATATCTAATAAAATATCAATATACAGGGCTATAGAAAAGCCAAGCTTAAAGAAATAAGACCAAGACTTCAAGAGCCAAATGGTTAAGCAGGGGGGTCAGGGGAGCAGCGTACGCGAAAGTCACGCACGCTGAGAGCAGCGTAGGTGAAAAGTCACGCACGCTTCAGAGAGCAGCGTAGGTAAAAAGTCACGCACGCTTCAGAGAGCAGCGTAGGTGAAAAGTCACGTACGCTGAGAGCAGCGTAGGTGAAAAGTCACGCACGCTACAGGGCTAGGTGAAAAGTCACGCACGCTGAGAGAGCAGCGTAGGTGAAAATTCACGCACGCTACAGGGAGCAGCGTAGGTGAAAAGTCACGCACGCTGAGAGAGCAGCGTAGGTAAAAGTCACGCACGCTACAGGGAGCAGTGTAGGTGAAAAGTCACGCACGCTGAGAGAGCAGTGTACGTGAAAAGTCACGCACACTCAAGGGAGCAGTGTACGTAAAAGTCACGCACACTCAAGGGAGCAGTGTACGTGAAAAGTCACGCACTCTCAAGGGAGCAGTGTACGTGAAAAATCACGCACACTCAAGGAAGCAGTGTACGTGAAAAGTCACGCACACTCAAGGAGACACGCTTCCAACAGGAAGCGTACTCAAGCCTGCGTACGCAGCGCTAAGGAGCGCGCGTAGCTCAGGGTGCGTAAGCTAAATAGCTCTGCACACTGCTCACTGTCTTCTCCAAACAGCAAGAACACCATGGATGAACCCAAGGCTTCAAAGCATCATAACTTGGCCATCCGAACTCCAAATCCGGATTTCCAAAGCTCCAACTTGGGTGAAACTGAATGCTCTTCCACATGGAAGCATCAAAAACCCATAAAATCCAACTTAAGTAGCTCAAACCATACAAAATCCAAAATAAAAATAACTTAGATCTATAACAATGGAGGCTCCAAATCACAAAAACCCAAGTTCTAATGTTGATCACCATGTCCTAATCTAGCAAATGGACAAGGAAAAGAGGGTTCTCATGTAGTGGCAAGATGCACTTGCCTAGGGTTGGGAGAGTTGTGGAGGAAGGAGAAGAAGAAGAAGAAGGAAATTAATGGTGGAAGCTATGAGGAGAGAGAGTGGTAGGTGGGGATATAAAGAGGGAGAGTTGTGGTGTGTTGAGGGTGGAGTGTAGGGCTAGGGTGCTCCAACACATAAAACCGAACCAAACCGAACCATCCCCAATAAAACCGAGCCATGCCAAAACCCAAAATACGGGAAATACCGAAATCCCACAAGTTGAGAAAATAAAAATACATGCCAAAATCCAGATATGAGTATAAATACGAAATACGGAAATACGGGAAATGAGGGTGACAACTCTACCCACCTTAAAAGAATTCCGTCCTCGAAATTTAATCAAGGAGCTAGAGACTGCCACGACAAGCTACACTAAGCACAGGCAAGCTACACTAAGCAGTCCAATCATACAATCATATAATGCAAGCAAGGAAGGGAAAATGTAAGGCATAAGAAAGATATTATACCTCACGAGTCAAACAGGTACGGATATCGCGATCGAATGTCGTCCTCACGCTCCCACGTTGACTCACCTAGAGAGTGATGACCCCAAGCAACACGGACTAATTTAATAGTCTTATTCTTGAGTGTCTTCTCTCCGGTCCAATATAGACACGGGCCTCTCCTCATACGAAAGGTTGGTAACAACAACCAATTCCGAATGGTCTAGGATGTGGCTCGGGTCCGGAATATACCGTCGTAATTAGGACACATGGAATACATCATGTACCTCACTTAGCGACGGCGGAAGAGTGAGACGATAGGATACATCTCCTACTCGCTCTAGAATATCGAACGACCCTATATACCTAGGACTAAGCTTTTCCGCACGCCAAAGCGAATAATGCCGCGGTTAGGTGAGATCCTAAGGAATACATGATCGCCGACAGTAAATTCTAAGGGATGCCGATGAGCATCGGCCCAATGGCGCTGGCGGTCCTGGGCAACTCGGAGGTGATCTCTGACCTTCCTGACCACTTCAACCGTCTGGGAAATCAACTCGGGTCCGAGCATCTGCCTCTCTCGATATCGTCCCATGCTAGCGGGGATCTGTACTTCCTGCCATAGAGAGCCTCGAAGGGTGCCATCTGGATACTGGCCTGATAACTGTTGTTGTACGAGAATTCCACCAGGTGCAGATGATCCTCCCACGAACCACCGAAGTCAAGGGTGCAAGATCTCAACATATCTTCGAGAGTCTGGATTGTGCGTCTCAGATTGACCATCGTCTGCGGGTGATAAGCTGAGCTGAACTGAAGGCGAGTCCCCAAACTTTTCTGCAAGCTGCGCCAAAAGTGTGATGTGAATCTTGAATCCCTGTCTGAGGTGATGCTGACTGGCACACCGTGAAGCCTGACGATCTGCCTGAGGTACATCTCTGCTAGCTGCGCCGTCGACTGTCCAACTCTGAATGGGAGAAAGTGTGCCACCTTGGTAAGCCTGTCCACAATTACCCAAATAGCATCTCTGCCGGCCGGAGATCTGGGCAATCCGGTCACGAAATCCATGGTTATATGTTCCCATTTCTATTCTGGGATCGGTAAGGGTTGAAGAAGTCCAACGGGCCTCTGATGTTCAGCTTTAACCTGTTGGCAAACCAAACACCGAGAGACAAACGGGCTATCTCCCTCTTCATGCCATTCCACCAAAAATGCTGACGAATATCACGGTACATCTTCTACCACCCGGATGAATAGAATACTGTGAACTGTGGGCTTCTGCTATGACTTCCTGTCTGATATCTCCACTGGGTACACAAAGACGAGTGTCGTGCCGAAGTGTACCGTCTTCATGGATACATAACTCTGGCCTTCTTCCTGCTTCACACTCTTCTCTGAGTCGCTGGATTGGAATCTGTTGACTGTGCCACCCGGATTCTCTCAACTATGCTGGACTGAACCTGTAGGCTGGCCATCAATGCCACGCTGGTTGGAAGAACCACTTCAATTCCCATCTTCTGAAGATCTGCCAATAATTCTGGTTGTGCCGTCAGGAAATAAACTCCGGCTCTCCTGCTCAATGCATCTGCTACCACGTTGGTCTTCCCGGGATGATACTGCAAATCTACATCATAGTCCACTAGTAGCTCGAGCCATCTTCTATGCCGCATATTAAGGTCCTTCTGGGTGAAAACATACTTCAGGCTCTTATGATCAGTAAAGATCTCCA
Source organism: Iris pallida (assembly GCA_029216955.1). Lineage (NCBI taxonomy): Eukaryota > Viridiplantae > Streptophyta > Magnoliopsida > Asparagales > Iridaceae > Iris > Iris pallida. The sequence continues at coordinate 88,061 of JANAVB010009075.1, read as the reverse complement.
CTCTATCTCCGTACAAGTAGTGTCTCCACAACTTCAAAGCAAACAGTACCGTCGCCAATTCCAAGTCGTGGGTCGGGTAATTCCTCTCATGATCACGCAGTTGACATGACGCATAAGATATTACCTTTCCATGCTGTATCAAGACACACCCCAATCCTCTGCCTGAAGCGTCGCAATAAACTGTGAATCCTTCGGTCCCATCTGGAAGGGTGAGAATAGGAGCCGTTATCAAACCTCGCTTCAACTTATCAAATGATTTCTGACACTCTGCTGTCCAAACAAACGGCACATCCTTGCGGGTCAACTGGGTCATCGGCGCTGAGATCCTTGCGAAATCTGAAACGAACCGTCGGTAGTAGCCGGCCAAACCAAGGAAGCTGCGAACCTCTGCCACTGAGCTGGGTGCCGGCCATGACTCGATAGCCACAATCTTCTGGGGATCCACTTCCACTCCTTCTCGGGTAATGATGTGACCTAAGTATGATATGCGATCAAGCCAGAACTCGCATTTACTGAATTTGGCGTACAACTGATGCTCCCTAAGCGTCTGGAGGACGACTCTGAGATGCTGCTCGTGCTCTGCTTCACTCTTGCTGTAGACCAGGATGTCATCTAGGAACACGATCACAAATTGATCCAAGTAAGGCATGAAAATACGATTCATAAGGTCCATGAGTACGGCCGGCACATTGGTCGCTCCAAAGGGCATAACAAGGAACTTCCAATGTCCATACCTCGATCTGAATGCTGTCTTCGGGATGTCCTGCTCTCTGACTCTGATCTGGTGGTATCCTGACCGCAAGTCGATCTTCAAAATACAGAAGCCCCTCTGAGCTGATCAAACAAGTCATCTATCCTCGGAAGAGGGTATCTGTTCTTGATTGTCACCGAATTCAAGGTACGATAATCAACACATAGCCTGGACGTGCCATCCTTTTTTTTCACAAGAAGCATCGGGGCTCCCCAAGGCGATCCACTTGCACGGATGAATCCCTTGGTCCTCAGTTCTTCAATCATCTTGTACAACATCTCCAACTCTGAAGGCGCTATTCTGTAGACTCGCTCTGATACTGGTGCTGTCTCGGGAATCAAGTCTATAGTGAACTCAATCTCCCGCTCTGGCGGCATCCCTGGAAGCTCCTCTGGAAAGACATCTGGAAACTCTTCAACTATCCGGGGTAACTGCACTGCTGCTACTGCCATCCGCAATGCTGGGGAAGATGGCTCCACTGCGCCTCTAGAAAACGAAAACTCTGGCTCGCCGGGGATACTAAAGACAACTCTGCCAATATGGTAGTCTATCCTAGCATACTGGTTCCTCAACCAATCCATGCCTAGGACTAGATCATAATCTGCCATAGAAAACTCTATGAATCTAGCGGGGAACTCCCTACCGCTAACAACGATCCGACACGAGGAAAACACTCGATCTACTCCCACAAGACCATTACCAGTAAGTATATTAAGCCTCACTGATAATGACTCGGGCTCCAATCCTATCCGTGTCACGAATTGTGCAGACATGAATGAATGCGATGCACTAGAATCAAATAATACCGAAGCTGGAAAGGAGTTGACGAGAATAGTACCTGCCACTACCTCACCTGGTGCAACTTCTTCTTCCATAGCCATCATCATGGCCCGACCTTGTCCTCTGGCTGCTGGTCCCCTCTGCTGGAAACCTCTCTGCCTATTCTGGGTCTGAGATTGGGCTTGTGCATACTGCTGGAGATGTTGTTGCTGGAATGCCTGAGACTGAGGCGGCAAGGGCCTCGAAGACTGATACTACTGCTGCTGAACTGGTGCTGGGGCCGACCCTCTCACCGAAGAGCTAGAAGGGTTGGATGCTGATGAACCACCCCTATTCGGGCAAGCCCCTATCCTATGATCTGCCGCTCCACAAGCCAGGCACAACCCCTGTGCCCTGCGACAGTCTGCCACCACATGTCCTGGCTTACCGCAATGAGAACATCCCATCGTGGAAGTCTGCTTCTGCTTCTGCTGCTGCGGGTACGTCGGGGTCGAATGCTGAACTGACGTTACTGAGGCCGCCCGCCTCGGAGTTCCAATGGTCAATCCCCTAGCTGTCGGGGCTGGAGCTGATGATTGGTGCATCTGACTGTGGGACCGCTTCCTACCTCTGGTCCTATCCACGATCCTCAGGAAGGTGTACTCATGCCTCCTAGCTGCTCTCAAAACTGCATCGAACGTCTGGTGCTCGAACTGCTCCACTGCTAACAAGATCTCCAAATACAGTCCCTGCTGGAACCGCTGGGCTCTATCGAGCTCGGTTGCCACCAAGGTGGGGACAAACCTACTCAGCCTAGAAAACTCGGTCGTATAACCATCGACCGTCCTGCCTCCTTGCTTCAAGTTGGTAAATCTGGTCTGCAGGTCGTACCGAGCCACAGTATCGAAATACTTCGTCTGGAATCTCTCTCTAAACACTGCCCAAGCAATGGGTGCCACTAATCCCATGGCTTGCGCTGCCCACCAACTGCGAGCCAAGTCCAACAACTGTAGGCGTACCACCGCCACCTTCTCATTCTCAGGTGTCCTGGCTGCTTCCAGAACCACCTCGGTATCCTGAAGCCATGCATCCGCGACAACCACATCCTCGCTGCCGTCGAAGAAAGGAGGGTTCAATCGCTTGAAACTGTTGGCCGCCTGGTTCCCTGGATGTCCGCCTCGGGTCAAAGCATCTTGAACTATCTGGTGCAGGGCGTCGCTTCGACGATCCTGGGAAGCTATCAAGGTTCTGATGAGGCCTACTAAGGTACCATCATCTGGCTCTGCGGGCTGGATGGGCCAAACTGGTGACTCTCCTCCAGTAGGCACAACTCTAGAGGCTACCCCGAAATGCTGGGCTTGATCTCCAGGTTGCTACTGGCCCACGGGAGGTGCTCCTCCTTGCTGATCGGCAGGGTCAGGTACAGTGCCGCTGAAGAAGACGACACAGGGAAACAATAAGAAAGGACCAGGACAGCTCAACGATACAAGCATGTAATCAGGGCAAGAATTTCAGGGATTTAAAAATACAGGCGGAGATCAAGGGCGAATACTGATTGAGACATCTATTCGGTAAACCCTCACATTTCTTGATTGACAAGACCTGCATGGGCCACCACTTAAACCGTGTCACGCCCCAGAACCAGAATACTGGAGAGCGGGGGGCAGACACAGCCAGCTACGTATATTGAAATGGAAACTACCTCGATATACGGTCACGGCTGTCTAGAAATATGAGGGTTTACTACAAGCCAACGGTCTCTTATGGTCAAGCCTATTGTCTCAATCTCAAGCAAGTAATATAATTACAAGATGTTTGACCACCAAATATACAATAAAAGGCGTCCCAAATATTCTATATCAGCTGATCATGAAGCTAGTCGTACAAAATGCTGGGACTAGCAAGAGTTAAGTCATACATGATCAACCCTAGGATTTGTTAATCATGTTTACAGCCCGTAGGCAGACAGTAAGTAAAGTGCATCGAGCTAACAGGTGCTCGTCGGCTAAACGCCTCAAAAGAATAGTTTTACAATAGAGTGAGCGAAACAAAATAGAAAACCCACTCGTAGCTCGGGTTCCTTCTAGTCGCCACCATTGGGCTGGAAGCTTGGTAGATCCTCGGGAGCTGCTCCGAAATCTGGCCACACAAAACCAGCTGGGTCAACCCCAGAAAGAGCAAGTGCCACAAGGGGGCCACAAAATAAGAACAAAAGCCAGCATTAACACAAGAAGATATAATATTTAAAACTAGAATTTATGAAAAACATGGCAGGGTGATATACGACGAGATAACCATGGGACTATTCCGATAGCCAGGTTACAACCCGTAAACCAAAAAAGGACCGGGGTTGTAACCCTTCATCTGAACAGAACTTGGTTTTCCACCATTTATCGGCAAGATAATAATACAAGAAATCAAGACAGGAAGCAATCTTGTACTGGATCAAGACCTGGCTAGACTGGTTATACCTCATTCAATCAATCACGGCCAAGCAGATACTACGGTTTACTACTTTAACTAACTGGGGTTATCACAGGCCTAATTACTAACAAGATGTAGTGAGATTTGTTCCACAGCCACAAGCCCTGCAGACCATCCAGGCTACCCAGGACGAAAGATTAGGGTTGAATTCAGGTGGGTACATCGCCCGAGGACAAATGTACCCTTAGGTGACTTAGAGGGTGAAACACGCGACGGTGTGCTGGAAATATGCCATACTCGACGGCAGGCTACAGATCCCAAGAGCGCCTAGGTAACGGGATTGCCTGTAGCTGTGTCATTTCTTCATGACTACTGTGTTATTCTAGTTATTAACCTTAATCCATTTTAGTAGGAGCTCCTGACCGTGGTACTCAGGAGTCCCATCCTAGACATGATGCAAGACAGGACAAGTGGATTAACAAGCAAGCAAGAAAGAACCACCCACGGTGTCAAGGCAGGTCAAGTTAAGTTATCAAGATAAATCATGTCACGGTACTTGTCAGGAGTGCGCCACGACGGACCACTATCATGTCAGGTTGGTCATGTCAGGAGTGCACCACTATGGGCCACTGACGTGTTATGCTAGTTCAATAGTCATACTATGCCATATACAATAGTCATTCCAAGCATATTAAGTAAAATCAAGTTCATGACAAAAGGCGTAAGGATATAAAATGGGCGTAAAATATCTAATAAAATATCAATATACAGGGCTATAGAAAAGCCAAGCTTAAAAAAATAATACCAAGACTTCAAGAGCCAAATGGTTAAGCAAGGGGGGTCAGGGGAGCAGCGTACGCGAAAGTCACGCACGCAGAGAGCAACGTAGGTGAAAAGTCACGCACGCTTCAGAGAGCAGCGTAGGTGAAAAGTCACGCACGCTGAGAGCAGCGTAGGTGAAAAGTCACGCACGCTACAGGGAGCAGCGTAGGTGAAAAGTCACGCACGCTGAGAGAGCAGCGTAGGTGAAAAGTTACGCACGCTACAGGGAGCAGCGTAGGTGAAAAGTCATGCACGCTGAGAGAGCAGCGTAGGTGAAAAGTCACGCACGCTACAGGGAGCAGCGTAGGTAAAAAGTCATGCACGCTGAGAGAGCAGTGTACGTGAAAAGTCACGCACACTCAAGGGAGCAGTGTACGTGAAAAGTCACGCACACTCAAGGAAGCAGTGTACGTGAAAAGTCACGCACACTCAAGGGAGCAGTGTACGTGAAAAGTCACGCACACTCAAGGGAGCAGTGTACGTGAAAAGTCACGCATACTCAAGGGAGCAGTGTACGTGAAAAGTCACGCACACTCAAGGAAGCAGTGTACGTGAAAAGTCACGCACACTCAAGGAGACACGCTTCCAACAGGAAGCGTACTCAAGCCTGCGTACGCAGCGCTAAGGAGCGCGCGTAGCTCAGGGTACGTAAGCTAAATAGCTCTGCACACTGCTCACTGTCTTCTCCAAACAGCAAGAACACCATGGATGAACCCAAGGCTTCAAAGCATCATAACTTGGCCATCCGAACTCCAAATCCGGATTTCCAAAGCTCCAACTTGGGTGAAACTGAATGCTCTTCCACATGGAAGCATCAAAAACCCATAAAATCCAACTTAAGTAGCTCAAACCATACAAAATCCGAAAATAGAAATAACTTAGATCTATAACAATAGAGGCTCCAAATCACAAAAACCCAAGTTCTAATGTTGATCACCATGTCCTAATCTAGCAAATGGACAAGGAAAAGAGGGTTCTCATGTAGTTGCAAGATGCACTTGCCTAGGGTTGGGAGAGTTGTAGAGGAAGGAGAAGAAGAAGAAGAAGGAAATTAATGGTGGAAGCTATAAGGAGAGAGAGTGGTAGGTGGGGATATAAAGAGGGGGAGTTGTGGTGTGTTGATGGTGGAGTGTAGGGCTAGGGTGCTCCAACACATAAAACCGAACCAAACTGAACCATCCCCAATAAAACCGAGCCATGCCAAAACCCAAAATACGAGAAATACCGAAATCCCACAAGTTGAGAAAAATAAAATACATGCCAAAATCCGGATACGAGTATAAATACGAAATACGAGAAATACGAGAAATGAGGGTGACAGGCGGAGCGGGTCATTACATCTGCGGTCTTCTTAGTGGTAACCATCCTGAAATAGAAAGAAAACTTGTTGATGGCTAAGTCCTAGAAAAATAGTCAACGTCCTAGAAAATATTGAGTATAATCAATCTCTATATTCAATAACTATACCCATTTCCACGGATCCTATGTTGTGATGAATTTTTCTTCGTCTAACAGGTTCCCCAATAGCACTTTATAGCCTAAGTGCCATTAGGACAGACCTGCATGGGTCACCACTAAAAACATGTCACGACCTGCTCCCGAATAATCGAACATGAGTCGGACACGCCCAGCCTTCGTCGATGGATACGACGAAGTAAGCTGTACAATTCTAAGAAAAACTCTAAGATACAAGAAATGTAAAACATCACAGCTACTATACACGTTCCCAGAATCATCACAATCCACAAGCTATTTATACAATATCATCTAGAGACAAATTCGGTAACACGAATAAAAATTATACAATCCTGAAATCCTCAATACAATACAATACATGATAAAATCCTCTAAAATAAATCTAAGAAAAGACCTAATTATAACTCTGAAATTCTAAGTCAATCCTGAGGCACAACTCTATCCTGGCTTCGGGTGTTAGAAATTTATTGTACCATGTCGATTCATGAGATGAAGAACATAAATTAAATTGCGAAAGCGTACCTGAATCCATTGTCTTTGCTTGATGGATCTTGAAGCAGACGTCTCTTTATGGGGTTTGATCTTCCAACCCGCTACGGCCCTTAATAACAAAGATGAAATCTTTGTTCCTCTCTTTGTTGATGGGGATATATAAAAGAATAGAGAAAACTCTCTCTTGGTGGCCGTATGAGTTGGGGACCATAACCCTAATGAATACATATATTTATATGTTTTGACATTTCTAATTTGGCCCCTCATCAAATTAGAATTATCTCCGGTATCTACACATTAATTCCATGACAATTATACCCTTAAGCCAATTTTCAAATAGACCACTTTAATTTGGCTTAATTATTTAGATAGCCTAAACACAATTAATTTTATATGTGTGGCCCCTTAATTATTGAATAATTCCAACAATCTCCCACTGGGCCACATATGTAACCTTATAATTGTGTTAACCTTATTGAGCTCATAAATTACTATCTTAATCCTTAGGGTATATCCGGACAATCTCATCCATTAACCATATCAACATAAGATCAAAGCGGCCTTCGTCACATATAGCGTAACTAAACCATCAATGGTCACATATACCAATATAGCTAAACGACATAGATCAATCATGGATACATAGCATGGAAATTATATACAATATGATCAATACATGTCTATTTTCAACTGGTCCTCCTTAACTTTAATAAGATCAATACTTTAACAAAATAAAAACAGAATGAACTGAATTTCCATATATCTGATCAGATAAATATCCAAAATACTTTAATATATAAATGTGTCCAAAACCAAATAGCACCCAAATACATAAAATACAAACTCCCACTATATTGCCATATACTTGTTGAGATAACATCCATATGAGCAGTATGCTCATGAAAGACCCTGAGTGATAATGCTTTTGTGAGCCGATCCGCTAAAATAGAGTTTGTCATAATGCGAGACTCGTCTCACAGTATCGGTATTTATATACGGATACGTATTTTGTATTGTATTTCGTATTTTTTCGATTTTCGGAACGCTTAAATTTTTTTTTCCCAAATTATAGATTTTCTTCTTGACTGGCATACCGACGGTATACCGGAGTATACCGACGGCATACCGCCCGGACAGATTTTCCATATTTTAGATATTTTCGATTTCGGATATTTTCGTGAATAGTGTTTTCGATATTTTCATGAATAGTATTTTAGATATTTTGATGAATAGTGTTTAGATATTTTCGTGAATAGTGTAGATGCATTCTATTATCCAATGGATAATTGGTTTTCTTTCAATGGCTAGGATTGATCTAGAATGTGACATGGATCACGATCCAACGGTCATGATTAATTCACCCTCTCTATATATATCCTATGAGTTTCTCTCTCCTCTCTTTTCTTTCCTTCACCATTTCCCCTTCACTCTCTTCTCTCTTCCTTAAGCTTAGGAAGGCTTGGCCTTGAGGCCTAGAGTGTGGTTTCGGAACCCCTCTTGGTGGTGGAGTAGAAGATTAGGCTCGGTTGCTAAAACCTAGGCAAGTACATCTTGTTCAAAAGTGACATGACCATGCTATAATTTTATTTTCCATAGAAATTAAAGTTTTATTGTTCTATAATATGCTCCTCTAAATTGTTAACATCTTTAGTATATAGCACTTTTGGTTTTGATCGATAATATTGCGTAGATCTGAGTTTCTAGATATGATTTTCGAGTATTTTGAAGTTTTGATCTATCAAATGTTTTAATTTGTGAAAACTAATACTTCCATGTTGTTGGAAATTCAATTCTATTCAATTTTGACTTTTGAAAGTCTGAATTTTGATTTAAAACAAAGTTTTTATGGCCGAAACAAGTTTTGAGTTCAAAAATCAACTTTCTGTGACGGTTCGGAAAATCCGTCGGAAATCCGCAGAAATCCGTCGGAAAATCCGAACTTGCACCACAAAACTTGCTGTTACACTACGGAAAATCCGCCGGAAATCCGCAATAATCCGCCGGATAATCCGGTTAGGCTATTTTTGTCTGTTTTTGCCCGTTTCTGTCCGTTTTTGTCCGTTTTTGATATTTTCTCGATTGTAATGGACTCTTAACATGATTAGATGACCTTGGATAGTTAAAGAATGATTGTGCACTCTATATACATGGTTCATGCTTATGTTCACGTATTGTTCTATGTCTAGATTATAGATAGTGGCCTGTTACGGTGCACTCCAGATTACTATATATGCCTAGTTCGAATTAGTGGCTCGTAGTAGCACACTCATGACTTGATTTTCTTATTGATTTCTAGACCCGAGATATGAGTACATGTTCTTTTTGACACCGTGGATATAGCTTGTTGAATGTTTAATCTATTGCATCTTGGCATTGGACAATCGAGTGTGAGTATTGTTCCGTGTATCACGTGATGTTAGTACGAGAATGTTCGTAAGTGATAACTTAAGATTTACTCGTATATAGCACACGTCATCTTAGGAAATTCTTGAGTGTCCACGACCTGAGAGTTTGACATGAATATGATAAGGTAAATGACTAATAAATTCAAGTAGATCATTGTAGGAGGAAATTCGCACTACCGACCCCGAGCTCTAAGGGCCCCATGAGGCATGGCTCAACCCTGCTAGGTAAGGGCTCCATGACCTACCAAGTTTGCGCGTATTGATATACGATCGAGTCACATGTCGTGCTGGGTTGCGGCACAGTCAGTTATATGTTTTCTTTTACTGGTATATGATATGGTTGTTTATGTTACAAGTCTAGACACGTTTCATCTGCCAGCAGTCTTGTTGGGCAATAGATGTACTACTCGTACCCCTGGACATCCGGGTATCTGCAGTCAGGTAGTTACAAAAATCCTCAACTTGCATATTAGTAATTAGGATTATGATAACCCTAGCTAGTTAATGATAGAAAGTCGTAGGCAATGATTGGCCGTGCACTTTTGATTGTGTGTTACCTTATATGCTCTTGTGTCGGTGAGTGGCCAGAGGCTAAGTTCTGCTAGGGAAAAGATCTGTAACCCCGGTCCTTGTTTGGTTTAAGGGTTGTAGCTCCGATTCCTAGTAGTTCCTAAACCCTTTGTTGCTCATCGGATTTTTTTTTGTTCCATAGCTATATTGTTCAGTATTTCCATTCAGTCATTTATATTCTCGAGATACGTGTATTGGTACCGCACTAGTCTCGATCCGCATTTATTTACTTCTGTCATTATGTTATTAGGTTGATTGTTGGGTTTTGTCGTTCACCTCGAGCTTCCTTGTGGTACTTGCTATTTGGGGCCTGACCCCACTGGTTTTGTTTGGCCAGATTTACCGTTGGAGCCCGAGGATTCTCCCTACCTTTCTCTGGATGACCCGCCGCCTGCTTAGATCTGCGGTTGTTCCTCCTCGCGAGTGGGTTCCCTTTTTGTACCGCTCGTGTTTCATTTCATTTTGGTGGTGTTAGCTTGGGCATGTGTTAGCCCTATTATTTTGAGACTTTCTCAGACTTCGGTCAACATGATGTATTATATTAGATCTAGACTGATATATTGATCATGTATATTGGTACTTTGCTAGTGTAGCATTTTGTATTCACTAGCTTCATGATCATGTATGATATAGTATTTTGGGACGCCTCTTTACTTTCATATTTGATATACTCTTGATACTTGTTGTTGTTGGATTGAGATAGGATTTGTTCGACCATAGGAGTCGTCAGTGGCATGCTAGAGTCTTCCCACTTGTCTTCTAGACAGCTTTTATCGTATATTGGGGTACTGGCGTACTCTAATACACGTAGCTGGCTTTGTTTCGCCCCTACTTTTCCAGTATTCTGGTTCTGGGGCATGACAGGGTTTTTTTGGTGGCCCATGCAGGTCTGTCTTCAGACTTGTGGGGGATTCATCTTGTTAGAATCTCAATCCTATATTTGTCTTCATTTGATCTCCCTTTGCTTATCACATTCTCGTTTTCCTTGAACTGTAAACATGATTGACATGTCCTTATTCTATTCATGTCCATTATTGATATCCCGTGTCCTTATCTTTCAGGGACACACGGCCTGCTTCTTCTTTCGAAGGTACAGTTGCTCCGCCGTCTCAGGCAGCTCAGATGGAAGGTCATGATCAGACCCCTCCTCCACAGAATCAGAATCCCGAACCATCTCAGCATCCGTCGGCAGCTCAGTCTGTTCCTGTTCAGTCAGCTCAGCCAGCTCCGTCAGTCTCTTCAGTACAGCCAGCCCAGGCAGACCAGCGTGCCCTACTCGAGATGATACGGGGCATGATGGAGGCACAACAACAGCAACATCAGAATCAGCTTCAGATCCAGCAGCAGGTGGTTCAGTTGTACCAACAGTTACAGCAGGGCCAGGACCATACCAACAACACCCTCTGCCAGGGCGTTACAGTAGCTTTGAAGGCGAGTGGACGTCGTGGTCACAACTCAGCATCCGACTTTAGTCGCCTGCGTCCAGCTCAGTTCTTCGGCACCGAAGACGCTGTATCAGCCGATTCTTGGCTTCAGGACACCGAGGCCATTTTGGAGGCAGCTAGGACTCCAGCAGAGGATCAGGTAGCAGTGGTGAAGCTGCAGTTATCAGACATTGCCCGCGACTGGTGGGCAGCACAGGAGATGGGTCTTCCTAGGCCTATTAGTTGGAAGACATTTCGGGAGCGCTTCCAGGAGAAGTTCTTCCACACCTCAGCCAAATTCCAGCTTCAGCAATAGTTCATCAACCTTCGTCAGCAGACGAGAACCGTGGATCAGTATGCGGCAAAGTTCAGTAGGCTCAGTCGATTTGTATCACACTTGGTAGCTTCCGATGGTGATAGAGCTCGGAGGTTCGAGCAGGGCTTACACTTGGAGCTTCAACAGCTTATGGTGGACCATTTTTACGATACCTTTGATACAGTACTGAGAGCAGCCAGATCCTTGGAGATGACCAGTCAGAGGATAGCAGAAAGGACCGGAGGTCAGAAGAGGTCACACTCGACTATGAGGGGCATTACCATTCAGTCCTCAGCCCCAGTTCCAGCAGTCAGAGCTCCAGATCATCGACCTCCTCGTCAGACAGTATCATCAGCCCCAACAGTGGCATCAGTACAGCAGTCCAGGCAGTCAGGACAACCAGGATGTGATTATTGTGGAAAGCCAGGGCACACCAGAGCCCAGTGCAGGAGGGCCAATCATCAGTGTCTCAGGTGTGGTGCGTCTGACCATATGATTGGATCTTGTCCACTATTACGTCCAGAGGGTTCATCAGTTTCCCCAGTGCCATTGGCGATCGAGAGGGCACCAGCAGAGTCAGCTCGATCCTATGTTCAGCGCCCGCTTCCGACGCAGTCCCAGCAGTTTTAGCACCAGCGTCCAGCACAGTATGCCCAAGCCCTGCGGATAGGACCAAGCCAGCAGCAGACTACACGAGTACCCATAAAGCGTGGACAGGCTTTCAACATGAGCTTGCAGGAGCTGTTGGCTGAGGGCGGTCAGATTGTAGGTGAGATTTTGAGCATTCCTTCAGTTTATCTTACTCTTGGGTTTTGTTGACGGCCTTGTATTCCACCTACATTTAGAGTACAATGGTCACCTCGACATATTCGACGAGTGAATGCGAGTTTCTCGTACTACTCATCTTCCTCCGTATCTCGTGATACACGATATCTATCATATATCCCGACTACGTAGGTGCGTCCTGGATTAGTGTCATGTCTTCGACTAAGTCATTGGTACCGACTTACTTCGAGACTTGGCCCTTGTCCACTTTGTGAGTCAGCATAGGCAAGCGAGGACGAATCCCTACTCAATTGACTTAGGGGTATATTATTCCAATTGCCTCCTTTTCTTGTATTATATATGTATGTATTTATTATTTTTCGTATTTATTTAAATTCTGTATCTCAAATATCACTTGTACACGGGATGTTTTCTTTCGATGCGTTATGATTTAACATTGTTTTAGCATGTGTATTTTTGCTCGACTGGCTTTAGGAAATTCCGAGGACGGAATTTTTCTAAGTTGTGGAGAGTTGTGAGACTCGTCTCACAGTATCGGTATTTATATACGGATACGTATTTTGTATTGTATTTCGTATTTTCTCGATTTTCTGAACGCTTTAAATTTTTTTCCCAAATTATAGATTTTTTTCTTGACCGGCATACCGACGGTATACCGGAGTATACCGACGGCATACCGTCCGGACAGATTTTCCATATTTTAGATATTTTCGATTTCGGATATTTTCGTGAATAGTGTTTCCGATATTTTCATGAATAGTATTTTAGATATTTTGATGAATAGTATTTATATATTTTTGTGAATAGTGTAGATGCATTCTATTATCCAATGGATAATTGGTTTTCTTTCAATGGCTAGGATTGATCTAGAATGTGACATGGATCACGATCCAACGGTCATGATTAATTCACCCTCTCTATATATATCCTATGAGTTTCTCTCCTCTCTCTTTTCTTTCCTTAACCATTTCCCCTTCACTCTCTTCTCTCTTCCTCAAGCTTAGGAAGGCTTGGCCTTGAGGCATAGAGTGTGGTTTCGGAACCCCTCTTGGTGGTGGAGTAGAAGATTAGGCTCGGTTGCTAAAACCTAGGCAAGTACATCTTGCTCAAAAGTGATATGACCATGCTATAATTTTGTTTTCCATAGAAATTAAAGTTTTATTGTTCTATAATATGCTCCTCTAAATTGTTAACATCTTTAGTATATAGCACTTTTGGTTTTGATCGATAATATTGCATAGATCTGAGTTTCTAGATATGATTTTCGAGTATTTTGAAGTTTTAATCTATCAAATGTTTTAATTTGTGAAAACTAATACATCCATGTTGTTGGAAATTCAATTCTATTCAATTTTGACTTTTGAAAGTCCGAATTTCGATTTAAAACGAAGTTTTTATGGCCGAAACAAGTTTTGAGTTCAAAAATCAACTTTCTGTGACGGTTCGGAAAATCCGTCGAAAATTCGCGGAAATCCGTCAGAAAATCCGAACTTGCACCACAAAACTTGCTGTTACACTACGGAAAATCTGCCGAAAATCCGCAATAATCCGCCGGATAATCCGGTTAGGCTGTTTTTGTCTGTTTTTGCCCGTTTCTGTCCGTTTTTGTCCGTTTTTGAAATTTTCTTGATTGTAATGGACTCTTAACATGATTAGATGACCTTGGATAGTTAAAGAATGATTGTACACTCTATATACATGGTACATGCTTATGTTCACGTATTGTTCTATGTCCAGATTATAGATAGTGGCCTGTTACGGTGCACTCCAGATTACTATATATGCCTAGTTCGATTTAGTGGCTCGTAGTAGCGCACTCATGACTTGATTTTCTTATTGATTTCTAGACCCGAGATATGAGTACATGTTCTTACTTGACACCGTGGATATAGCTTGTTGAATGTTTAATCTATTGCATCTTGGCACTGGACAATCGAGTGTGAGTATTGTTCCGTGTATCACGTGATGTTAGTACGGGAATGTTCGTAAGTGATAACTTACGATTTACTCGTACATAGCACACGTCATCTTAGGAAATTCTTGAGTGTCCACGACCTGAGAGTTTGACATAAATATGATAAGGTAAATGACTAGTAAATTCAAGTAGATCATTGTAGGAGGAAATTTGCACAACCAACCCCGAGCTCCAAGGGCCCCATGAGGCATGGCTCAACCCTGCTAGGAAAGGGCTCCATGACCTACCAAGTTTGCGCGTATTGATATACGATCGAGTCACATGTCGTGCCGGGTTACGGCACAGTCAGTTATATGTTTTCTTTTACTAGTATATGATATGGTTGTTTATGTTACAAGTCTAGACACGTTTCATCTGCCAGCAGTCTTGTTGGGCAATAGATGTACTACTCGTACCCCTGGACATCCGAGTATCTGCAGTCAGGTAGTTGCAAAAATCCTCAACTTGCATATTAGTAATTAGGATTGTGATAACCCTAGCTAGTTAATGATAGAAAGCCGTAGGCAATGATTGGCCGTGCACTTTTGATTGTGTGTTACCTTATATGCTCTTGTGTCGGTGAGTGGCCAGAGGCTAAGTTCTGCTAGGGAAAAGATCTGTAACCCCGGTCCTTGTTTGGTTTAAGGGTTGTAGCTCCGATTCCTAGTAGTTCCTAAACCCTTTGTTGCTCATCGGATTTTTTTTTGTTCCATATCTATATTGTTCAGTATTTCCATTCAGTCATTTATATTCTCGAGATACGTGCATTGGTACCGCACTAGTCTCGATCCGCATTTATTTACTTCTGTCATTATGTTATTAGGTTGATTGTTGGGTTTTGTCGTTCACCTCGAGCTTCCTTGTGGTACTTGCTATTTGGGGCCTGACCCCACTGGTTTTGTTTGGCCAGATTTATCATTGGAGCCCGAGGATTCTCCCTACCTTTCTCTGGATGACCCGCCACCTGCTTAGATCTGCGGTTGTTCCTCCTCGCGAGTGGGTTCCCTTTTTGTACCGCTCGTGTTTCATTTCATTTTGGTGGTGTTATCTAGGGCATGTGTTAGCCCTATTATTTTGAGACTTTTTCAGACTTCGGTCAACATGATGTATTATATTAGATCTAGACTGATATATTGATCATGTATATTGGTACTTTGCTAGTGTAGCATTTTGTATTCACTAGCTTCATGATCATGTATGATATAGTATTTTGGGACGCCTCTTTACTTTCATATTTGATATACTCTTGATACTTGTTGTTGTTGGATTGAGATAGGATTTGTTCGACCATAGGAGTCGTCAGTGGCATGCTAGAGTCTTCCCACTTGTCTTCTAGACAGCTTTTATCATATATTGGGGTACTGGCGTACTCTAATACACGTAGCTGGCTTTGTTTCGCCCCTACTTTCCAGTTTTTTGGTTCTGGGGCATGACACATAATGTGCTATATGGACACTTTAACCATTCTGAATTCTTTTCTTCACAAATAAATTTTTATGTCAACATCCTTTGACTTATACAACTTCTTGTTGTTATTAGAATACAGTACGACTGATTTATTGTCACACCATAATTTTATGTGGTCTTTCAACACCGTACTGTAGGCGCAGCCTTGTGACAAAATTTCGCAACCATACTCCCTAAATAGATGCCCCACAGCATGTTATAAACCTTGTTGCCATGGTGGAAGAAATTATGAGTGCATGTTTGTCACCCATCCAAAATATATCTCCATTAGTCAGCATAACCTGATGTGGATCTCCTGCTGTGTTGGCATCCAACAAAATCGGAGTCGGAATACCTTATGATCTCCATAATTATCCGATCTCCTACAAAGAGCATATAATTTCTTGTTCTCTATTAATTACTTATGTAGTTTGGCTGCTACCTAATGATCCATCCATATTTGCTTAAATATCTGCTTAACATCCTAATATGTACGCAATATCCTGACGCGTACATACTTGAGCATACATTAGACTCCCTACAACTGATCATGAAGAAAATTTTTATTGTATTTTCTTAATTTCAAGGCTATTCTTAGGGTACTGATTGAGACTGAACTTGTCTCCTTTAGCGACTGGGGTGTCACCTGGTTTGCATTCCTGCATGCCAAATCTTTTAAGCACTTTATCGATATAGCTCTTTTGTGATAATCTAAGAATACCTCGAGAACGATCTCGGTGTATTTGAAATCCTAATACAAAAGAGGCGTCACCAAGATCTTTCATCTCAAAGTTATTTGATAGAAATTTCTTAGTGTCATGCAATATGCCTATATCATTTGTGGCAAGTAGTATGTCATCAACATACAAAACCAAAAAAAATAATTTTACTTCCACTGAATTTGTGATACACACAATCTTCAACAACGTTAACCTCAATACCAAACGAGGTAACAACTTGGTAAAATTTATAGTACCACTGACGAGAAGCTTGCTTGAGTCCATAAATGGATTTTATCAATTTATAAGCCATATTATTTGGATCTTTTGACACAAAGTTTTCTGGCTGCACATATAAATAGTTTCATTAATATTACCATTGAGAAACGCCGTTTTGACATCCATTTGATGTAACTCAAGATCAAAATGTGCAACATGTGCTATGATTGTTTTAAATGAGTTTTTCAAAGACACCGAAGAGAAAAACTCTTTAAAATCAATCCCAAAATTTTGAGTAAAGTCACTAGTTACAAGACATACTTTATACCTCTCCACATGACCCTTCGAATCCTTCTTGGTTCTAAATGTCCATTTGCAACCAATAGATTTCATACCTTTTGGTAATGGGACAAGTTCTTAAACTTTATTGTCTTGCATGAACTTATACTCCTTATTTATTGTATCAATCAACTTTGAGAACTGGAACTTTCCATGGCCTGACGGAAGTTGATTAGATCATCTTCCAGTATCCACAGTCTTCCTCACGTTCCTAGAGAAATATGACAATATTATTCGAAATTATATTTCTTCTTTCTCTGGTGGACCATCTTAATATTACCGGTTCTTGAGGTTGTTGAGTTTGTTCCTTAGAAATAATTATCTTATCTTGAATGGGGCACCGCTACGTTGTCGTTGTTAAGGTATCACAACAACGACTTATAGAGGTAATTCGATATTGTCTTATTGAGACTCCGAATTCACTTCTTGATCATGACAGGTATAGAATCCTGCACATCGTCAAAAGTGATAGTAGGAATCGTAATTGATTCCTTCACAAAGACAATGATCCTGACTTTATTTCTTCCCCAAACTCAATATCCTCAAAAATTATATTATACTTCTCGTCTCAAAAAAAATTTAGTGTGAGACCGTATAATTATTAACCCCTTGATCTGTAGCATAACCAATAAAGTAGCTGCTTATAATTTAACTTTGGTCTGTCTTCCCATTACACATTTAATATAAATATTAAAGTCTATAAAGTCAATAAAATTCAAATCTCATCAAACACAAATCGTTCAACTCTATTTCTAGAGAAGTGACCTAATTCTTATGACATAATGAGGCTAAAAAAAATATTGTTAATTTTGCGTTTAGTACCACATGACTTCACTTGCAAGGTTTCATTATAAGATGCAATAGTTTCAACTGAATATAGGTTATCATAAACCTTAAGGGAACCGTTACCAATAATATTTAAATTTAAAGATAGACTAAACTTATTGTTTCCAAATGAACAATGATAACCGGATTTGTCCATTAAGGAAACTGAAACTGAATTTCGTCTAAAAGACGGTACACTAAAAGTGTCTATCAAATCCAAATAATAATCGGTTCCTAAAAATAACCTAAAATGTCCTATTGCTTTCACTTCTACCGAATTGTCGTCACCCACATAGATGTATCTTTCACCATCAATTGACTTTCGGTAACTCATGCAACCTTGCCTAGAACATTAATGTGGGTAGTCCCACCAGAATCTAACTACCATGAGTTTCTTGGTACTAAATCTAAATTAACCTCAGAATAGATCAAATTTAGAAATGTACTTTTCTTTCTACGCCATGCGTGGTACTTTGTATATTTCTTCCTTATGTGTCATGTCTTATCACAAAAGAACAACCCTTAGTTTTATATTGTTGTTTCTTTTGATTTGGACCCTTAGCAGCTACTGTATTCATTTCTTTTTGCCCTTAAAATTTATCCCATTAAACATGAAAATTAATATCTTAGTGGCAGATATTTTAACAACATTAACTGTAAAGAGACCAAAGCAACAAAAAATAAACATGCTCTAACAAATAACCAAAGCATAAAATATAGTCAAACAAATTCAAATAATGGTGAACCCTATCTCAAGATACCTAGTACATCATTAATATCAAGTCTTTGGACAGTGATATTAACTGCAAGTGATATTCTTGGTGTAATGATCAAACATTGACAATAAGTCATGTCAAATAATAAGCCTATCTTTGGATCGGGTTATTATTCACATGTAAACCGTATAATTGTCACACATTTATCATCACAAGTATGTGTGCAATTCGTCCAAGTATTAACCTTCCTTTGGGTCGGCTAATACTCGCATGAATTTACACACACAAACATCTAACATCTCTCATAGACTATCTACGCAAGAGAGGTCACTTTGGCGACATCTTGTTTCAATGGGTCTATTTAGAATATTAGACGACTATTGCTAGTCACAAAAGGCACCCAAATTTTTTTTTGAATGTTGACTAAATTTTGTAAAACTGAATCATGTCCAAAACTTTATGTACATGCATATTAAAAAAATTACAACTCAAATAAGATAATCATAAGCATGTGAATCTTTTTAAATGATTCAAACAAATATTCTTAATTTGACTAAACTGAGCATTGTCAACATAATAAAATTTACGTAATATTTTACTGAAGATATGGACCAATAGATTGCTTCAAATAACCCATAAAGATTATATTAAAATAATCTGCTAAAGATATGTACGTCAATAGATTACATCAAATATATGACTTAGAACATAAATTTATTGGAAACTAAATTTATGTCAAACATAAAATTGTCTATATTTGATTCCAATTTGTCCTCCAATGATCAACTTAGATTGGAAAACACTCTAAATTAAGTAACACCAAATATCTATCAGCATGAGTAATTGGAATCTAACCGACATTCCATATTATCACATGTCCAGCAATAAGCATATTCATGCATATTTAATATAATAGAGAATTTCTACAGTCATTATCACATGCGTCCATATCTAATATTTAAGCATGAACTGAGAGATCATTACTGTACATAAATTATGAATTCTATCAAGATTTTTTTAATATGACGATCAAATCAACGAAGGATTGACAGCAAATCAATGTACTTGTAAGCAATGGAGAACCGTGTATGCAAAAAAATAAAATAAATAAATTATGATGTGCAAACATGTTGGAACAGTTGTTTATGTACGGAAACAACTCAGAAGTAGAAGATAAGATCCCAATAGTAGACAAGATCCCAATAGTTGTTCTCTTTATTTAGCCATCTAGTACAACACTAAGAAAATATATAAATTATATTCCACCATAAATTATAACCCACCATGTGTAGTACTGCCAACAATTTCGATCAAACACCACAAACATAAGTGCCATCCTAGTCTATTAATTATGGATGTATCATTTGGATACATGTCCAACATGATCTGGCCGGAACAAAATTTTATTCGTGTATCAAGAAATAAGTTATTGAGAAACTATAGATCTAATATTCGTGTATCATAAATTTTATTTTATGAACCATTGGAACCCTAAATTAAAATTAGAATGAAGGATTTATGATTTCCTAACAATAACAAAAAATTGATTATGAAACTTCAACCTCATAAATCAAACAGGAAGGCTCTGATACCACTTGTTAGAAATTTATTGTACCATGTCGATTCATGAGATGAAGAACATAAATTAAATTGCGGAAGCATACCTGAATCCATTGTCTTTGCTTGACGGATCTTGAAGCAGACGTCTCTTTATGGGGTTTGATCTTCCAACCCGCTACGGCCCTTAATAACAAAGATGAAATCTTAGTTCCTCTCTTTGTTGATGGGATACATAAGAGAATAGAGAAAACCCTCTCTTGGTGGTCGTATGAGTTGGGGACCATAACCCTAATGAATACATATATTTATATGTTTTGACATTTCTAATTTGGCCCCTCATCAAATTAGAATTATCTCCGGTATCTACACATTAATTCCATGAAAATTATACCCTTAAGCCAATTTTCAAATAGACCACTTTAATTTGGCTTAATTATTTAGATAGCCTAACACAATTAATTTTATATGTGTGGCCCCTTAATTATTGAATAATTCCAACATCGGGCTCTAGCCCATGAAGGAGATACAACATCATCAAGTAAACCTACAACGTATCCTGTTAGGAAAAGAGCAAAGTACAACCCCGACAAGAAGCACTAAACAAGGTAAACTGAAATACATGAAAAAGAACCACAATATGAACTATGGTACAAGACAGGAATATGAAACTGTGGTACATGAATAACAATGAACTATGGTACCAGATCCTGAACAATAAACTAGACTATCAGTGTAACATGCAAGCGAAATAACTATCAGAGTATGTGACCGGCTGGGTAAACAATAAACAAGAGTACATGAATAATGGTACGACTTAGAGTCCCACGTGCACGATGTGAGACCTAAGCTATTAGTCAATGCCTAGCTAAAATAGGATTGGTCACATATCTGTAGTATTTCCCCACCCCAATGTACAAGTAAAGAACAATGAACTATAAACAATGAATGGTGAACAATGAACAATGAACAATCATGTGTACAACGTGTCAATATGAGAACATGAAGCAAGACAGAATACATAGTAAAGTGTTCGAGTCTGTGTATTTGCCTTACTCTTCAAACCAATGAGTCTCAACTGTCCACCAAGAATTTGGTACAAGTTGGTTAGGATTAAATCATGACAATCATCTCACTTAAATATTGCTAACTATATCCATAACTAGCTAATGAAAATATACTTAACTAACAATATTTTAGGAAATAATTAGCCTTGATAAAATAAATACTAATAAAATACTTAACTATGTTCTAACCAAAATCGTTTAGAAAATATTTGAAAACTAACTATTTTACAAAATATTGATATTAGATTTATTCAAATATTACCTAACTTTATACAAATAATACTAGTAATATATATAAAACATTGATAGCAAATTAGTTAGATCGTGACATTAGCAATCATTTGCAAAATATTTTAAACTTTATATAAATTTAACAAGAGCCATTTAGATGGTGAACATATACAATCTAGCTATGAAAAATGATTCTTACAATAATATGTTATATATATATATATATATTTTTACAATAATATGTTTTATATATATATATATATATATATATATAAAATATATATATATATAATATATATATATATATATATATATATATATATATATATATATATATATATATATATATATATATATATATATATATATATAAATATATAAGACAAGAAGGATATTAATAATATTGAGGATGATAACAAAATAAAAACTATATTACCAATCAAAACATCCCAGCCCAAATATTATATTCTAACCTTCCAAAACCGGCCTGCACAGCCCAACCTATGTCCTGGCCCAACACTGAAACCTAACATTTAAAACCAACTCTAAGCTAATGGTCAGAACAGAACCTTTATTTCAAAATTCTGCTTCTTACCATCACAGTACCGCCACTAACACCAACCTAAAACCATTAACATCACCTAAATTTAGGTTGATAACAACACCAGCCAAGCCACATAAAGGCCGGCCCAATCCCTCAGAAATCTGACGATATTTCAACCCCAACCCAGCTAGTCCATGTAAAACCAATAAGTTAGCACAACACAAAACCCCAACTATAACTGCACACTCCTCTAATTCGAATCTCAGCCTCGCACCATATCAACTACTCATAAAAGAAAAGTAACCAACCCAGCAGAACTCAGAACATAAATGAAGACTTAAATTGTAACCCATAGCCCTCTCAAAGTTTGAATGTTTAGTAGGACATTCAACTAACCATCCTGCCAAGCGTTTCATAGATTTCAACCCAGATTCAAACACTACTCTCCTTTTCGAATATTCATCAAATTATGGTCAATACCAAAATCAGCATTGCCCAAACTCATAGAATTGAGAAAACTTAAGAAGAGTATACTAAAAATAACTTACAGTTGAAACAGATTATAGAAACAAAATCATTCAAACTGGGAATGTCCAAAAATAACATTCCAAAATCGAATGTTCAGCTAGAACATCAAAACAAAAGGCTTAGCATTTGAACCCCACGGTCATGCTTCCCATAATTCAAAAGTTAGAAGGAAAGTTAAGAACTAGAATAACAGGGAAATATACAACCAAATTGAAACTCAAAGAAAAATGAAAAGAAATTTCGCCAAAGCTAACTCCAACCCAGAAGACTTTCCTGTATTTGACTTCACTCGGACTCACCAAGCTGAACACGAATCTACTCTTGGACACAACTACCCGACCGTGCACAAACAAGCTGACAAGCACGAACATGACACGCTTTGGACACACATACACACGAACACAGCCACAATAAATTCCTAGACACGAATGAATCAATTCCCCTGCGTTCCAACCGAACCCTGCCTAAACACCCCATCAATTATAAGCAGATGCTGCATTCCTGAATATCAAGGAGGGTAGAGCAATACCTGAGGAAAAATTCGATCTGAATCCTGTCTCTAATTCGATCCCACATAAGTCCAGACTGTTAGCCCAATGATTGTATCATATTTTTGAATATGGTTAATATGTTAAGTTTAGCATTTCATTATCACTAATCTTCATACTATCGCTATAGCATTTCTACTTATACTTATACCTTTGGTGATATGTGCCTATTGGTTTACATATTAGTGATATGAGCTTATCTATCTTAAATTTAATCGGGTTGCCAAAATCAAAACTATGTTTTTGATTGTGGTCATTCAATTAAGCTTAATCATTATGATATCACTAACATTTATGCTATCACCTTAGCACTTATACTTAAACTCAGCATTGTTCTAATGTGCATTAAACTTATCATACTTGCTACTATGTATATTGCTTTGTTCGTCTAACATGTACATGCAGAAAAGCAATAAGCAAGATCAATGTGGACATATGCAATGAAGAAATCATGGTGGGCCAAAGATGACGGATCCCACAAGATTTCTCTGAACCACCCGACGACATCTTCGGAGCCACGCACTCGGGGGTTCCGCTGCCCGGTCAGCGGACGGGGGTCGAGGGGGGCAGCGCCCCTCGTCCGGGGTTCGGGGGCGAAGCCCCCGAAAGGTATTCATTTTTCGCAAACTGGATATCTTTGGACAGCTGCCGCCAAGGAAAAAAGCCAGCACCTATCAAAGGAAGAAGCCAAGCCATGCCATCATCATTTCAAGACTCTGAAGAAGCCTGCACCTGCCTATCTTTATCTGGAGTCTGTAATAAGTCTTAGGAATTATTGTAAACACAAGAAATGGATGGCAAAATCGAAAGCTAGGGCAGAAATAAGCCCAGGATCATTTTTGGTAGAAAACGGCATGCCGACGGTATACCGGTGTATACCGACGGTATACCAGTTTTTATTCACAGAAAGTTTCTGTTTACAAAACTGGCATACCGACGGCATACCGGTCCATACCGACGGTATACCGCTTCCGAAACGTTGAAATTCCAACGGTCGGATTTCCAGCCATTAATGATCCTAACGGCTATATTTCTAGCCGTTGCAATCCCAGACCGGTATACCGCCGATATGCCGGATCATACCGGCGGTATGCCGGTTCGTGACTGAAAAGTTGCCTTTGGCTCTTTCCAATGTTTTGGTTATAAATAGCCTTGAACCCCTTCATTCAAGGTTGATGTTTCAAGCCTAAAAATTTCTATACCACCAAAGCCTATCCACAAACAACTCTACAAAGCTTTCATTTGCCATCCACAAATTGTGTTAGAGTTATTGAGTTGAAAAGTGAGATCTTCATCTTATTGTATAAGGAGATCAAAACCTATTATGAAAGGTTGAAGTTGGAGAGTCTTCGTATCCAAACTCTCGGTTGAAGTTGGGGAGTCTTCGTATCCAAACTCTCGTGTAAGAAGTTGGCGAGTTCTTCGGATCCAAACTCGTGTGTAACTATTTGCTCAAATAGTGGATTAAAGCCGGAGAGAGTTCCGGGACTGGAGTGCCTCTTGGGAGGATACCAGGATATATCGTGTGTCTGTATTGTTATTGCTTCTTCTCTTGCACTTATATTTTTAAATTGCCCATTAACTTATGCAAGTGCTTGATTAGTTAGCATGACCCTATTCACCCCCCTCTAGGGTTCCTACACAGACACAGTCACAGCCTGTTTGAGTTATTTACACAAACAGTTGAGCTACGACCCCAAACTCACACATCCAGAATTATAATCAAATTTAAAAGGAAATTTCCAAGAAAAAATCAAGTATCAATTAATCGTTAACTCGATCGACATGATCGATCCAAGCCTGATCAATGATTCGAAAATAAAAAGAGTGATCGATCAATGATCAGCTTTCGATCACTGATCGAACTCAGTTCAATTGACCAAGGTTCGAATTCAACCCAATTACTCTGGTCGATTGATTCAATCATGGTTGAAATATTTTAGAAAAACCAAATCAATTAAGAAGACAAAACAGAATAGAGTAGGTACTTACTGAGTTCTGTGCACCATCGGTGGTTGTCGGTCGCTCGGGAGAGATGACTTGTTGTCGTCGTTGATGAAATTGCCTCGCCGTGGATAAAGACTCGTTGCTGTCGATGGTCGAGTGCCGCTGGAAGTGAGAAGTACTGACGTTGTTACTATCGGGATCTGGCCACTCGTCGCCGTCAGGTGGTGCACCGCCGGGGTGGAACGGTGCACCGTCGTGGGACTCGTCGAACGGTTGTCGAGGAAACGCCGGGACCCGTACAGTCGTCGACCTCGTGGTCATCGTGCGTTCGCTATGTCGGTAGCTGCCAAGTCGACGCTACAGAAGCTCTACTCCGCCAAGAGCTTACTGCCGCCGGAGGATTCACCGGAGATTGCCGTTGTTGTAGGAAGCTACACCGCCTCCGCCGTCACCATGGTTTGCTAGCTCGAGATTAGGGTTAGGGTTAGGGCTCAGGACGTTTGGGGAAAAAAGAGAATTGAGTATTGAAATAAAATTCGACTAAGCTCTCAGCCTCTCTCTCTCTCTCTGTTAAAATAGGAAAAGAAGAATGGCTATTATCAAAAAGGCCCCCAACAATTTGTTTTATTTTAAACTGCACTATTAGCTGTTAGAAAGTTGTTAGAATTAGTTAGCAAGTTGTTAGAATCTTGAGGAAAGAGAAAAGAAATGGAGGAAAAATTTAGGGAAACTAATTTGCTATTCTTCCATGTGGGAGAAAGAATTTGAATTTCAAATAATGTTTTGCTAGAACATTAGCTTAACATAAAGAAGAAATAAACCATAATAATTAATAACTAATTAAATTCTTTCAAAAATTTAAAAGAACTAACCACCAAATAAACTAAAATAAATAAATATATATTTTTTAAAATACCTGAAAAATACTTCGGAAAAGCGGAGTTACAAATCTACTCCCCTTAGAAAAATTTTGTCCTCGAAATTTCAGGACACGATAAGGTAATCAGATACAAAATTTGAAATTAGCACGATTTAAAGTGAAATAAAATAAAATTCACAGGAATCATGATCAAGGAATAATAGTTTCAATAGTATCCGACGATCTGGCATACCTGGGGTCACTTCTCTTACAGTTCCTGCTCCACCAGTACGCATCTGGTTGCAGTGAACCTTCGGTTCCATTGTCCCGATAATACTAGATTACTGTAATACTTTTATCAACTGTATCCGATAATAAAATAAATTTAGGACTTAGCTTCAATAATATCTGAGAACCTGTGAATACTGGTAATTACTTTGGCTTAGAGCCCATGCCTCGTCAGTACGTAGCTAGCTGCAGTGGACTCACGTCCTCCATAATCCAGGTCATAGTAGGTTGTCAAATATTTTCTTAGCCTCATTCAAAAATTTCAAGGAAGTTTAAGAAAATTCTAAATCATAAAAGAGAGTGCTAGTATCTGTTCTTTAGAAACAAAATTTTATTGGGTACCAGAGATAATCAAAAGTCAACAAGTAGCTACTAGGTACTATAAAACAACAGTAAGATAGAGAGACTGTCACACAAGTCTCGAATGAAGAAACAACAAAGCAATACAAAAATGAACATCAAGAAAGGTAATGATCACAAGTGCCTCCGGTCGTCAGTACTCGTCCGGAATTGGGATGGTCTCCACTTCCTCGGCTGTCATAAGGTAGACTCGTCCCTCTGTCTGATCTTCCTGCGACTGCTGGACATGAAGAGGCAAATCCTCCTGTTGGGGTCCCGGTGCTCCTCGTGCTTGTCCTTCAGTGGCTTTTGGACAATCTCTGACCTGGTGAGCAGGTGATCCACAGATCAAGCAAAGCCTCAGCCTCTTGCGGCATTCATCGTAATGATGTCCCGGCCGTTGACAGTAGTTGTAAGTGACTGCCAACTGCTGCCTCTGTGGCGGATCTGCACGAACTCTGGCTGGACGGTGATGCTGCTGTGCTAGCTGCTGTGGCCTCGCCTGAGTCTGAGTCTGGGTCTTCTTCGTCGGGGTCTGATAGCTACTGCTGCCGATGTCCCTATCCCTCTTGGGCCTTGGTTCAATCTCCTTCTCCACAGCCTGAGCAATCTTGAGAATGCTCGAGTAAGTAGTCGCCTGGCTGATCGCCACTGCGTGCCGTAGCTCCCTGGTGAGGCCCTTCTTGAACCTCCAAGCCCTCTCCTCTGGTGCGTTGACTAGGTTTTCTGCGAACCTGCTGAGTCGAGTGAACTCTGATGTGTACTCCGCCACTGTCATGGTCCCCTGCTGCAATGCCTCGAACTGCATTTGAAGCTCATCCCGCTCCACATCGGGGAAAAACTTCTCCTTGAACAGAGCTTTGAAATCTGTCCAAGAAACCTGAGGCTCAGCTAACTGGGGTCCTCCCGGTACCAAGCTCTGGCCAAATCAAAGAGTCGCATGCTCGCTACCTCCACCTTCAGGTCATCCGGGATCCGTGCCATCTTCAGTGTCCTCTCCGCATTTTTAACCACTCATCAGCATAAACAATCCCCTCGTGGCCCCAGAAATCCATCGAACAGAGATTTTGGTAATCCTTGGCAGTCCCTGGTCTCGGTGCTGCTGGTGTTGGAGGAGCTACTGGTGCTAGTGGAGCCGGCTCGTAGGTCCTGAGGGCATCTATGACCGTAGCTCGAAACTGCACAGTCTGATGGTTCTGTGCCTCCAGGAACTGCTGGAACATGGCCATCACCTGAGCGCCATCAAACATCACCGTCGGAGGCAGCGGAGGAAACTGAGTGGGTGGTTGGTGGAAGCTGCCCCACTGGTACATCAACTGCGGTCTAGTCCGAAGCTCCTATAGCTCTGGGTTGATCTGCGGTCTTCCTAGTGGTAACCATCCTGAAATAGAAAGAAAACTTGTTGATGGCTAAGTCCTAGAAAAATAGTCAACCTCCTAGAAAATATTGAGTATAATCAATCACTATATTCAATAACTATACCCATTTCCCACGGATCCTATGCTATGATGAGTTTTTCTTAGTTTAACAGGTTCCCTAATAGCAATTTATAGCCTAAGTGCCATTAGGACAGACCTGCATGGGCCACAACTAAAAAACATGTTACGACCCGCTCCCGAATAATCGGACACGAGTCGGACATGCCCAGCCTTCGTCGATGGACACGACGAAGTAAGCTGTACAATTCTCTAAGGAAAACTCCAAGATACAAGAAATATAAAACATCACAGCTACTATACACGTTCCCAGAATTACCACAATCCACAAGTTATTTATACAATATCATCCGGAGACAAATCCGGTAACATGAATAAAAATTATACAATCCTGAAATCCTCAATACAATACAATACATGATAAAATCCTCAATACAATACAATACATGATAAAATCCTCTAAAACAAATCTAAGAAAAGACCTAATTATAACTCTAAAATTCTAAGTCTATCCTGAGGCACAACTCTATCCTGGCTTCGGGCTCTGGCCCATGAAGGAGATACAACATCATCAAGTAAACCTGCAATGTATCCTATCAGGAAAAGAGCAAAGTACAACCCCGACAAGAAGCACTAAACAAGGTAAACTGAAATGCATGAAAAAGAACCACAATATGAACTATGGTACAAGACAGGAATATGAAACCGTGGTACATGAATAACAATGAACTATGGTACCATATCCTGAACATTGAACTAGACTATCAGTGTAACATGCAAGTGAAATAACTATCAGAGTATGTGACCGGTTGGGTAAACAATGAACAAGAGTACATGAATAATAGTGCGGCTTAGAGTCCCACGTGCACGATGTGAGACCTAAGCTATTAGTCAATGCCTAGCTAAAATAGGATTGGTCACATATCTGTAGTATTTCTCCACCCCAATGTACAGGTAAAGAACAATGAACTATGAACAATGAACGGTGAACAATGAATAATGAACAATCGTGTGTACAACGTGTCAATATGAAAACATGAAGTAAGACAGAATACAGAGTAAAGGGTTCGAGTCGGTGTACTTGCCTTGCTCTTCAAACCAATGAGTCTCAACTGTCCACCTAGAATTTGGTACAAGTTGGTTAGGATTAAATCATGACAATCATCTCACTTAAATATTGCTAACTATATCCATAACTAGCTAATGAAAATATACTTAACTAACAATATTTTAGGAAATAATTAGCCTTGATAAAATAAATACTAATAAAATACTTAACTATGTTCTAACCAAAATCGTTTAGAAAATATTTGAAAACTAACTATTTTAGAAAATATTGAAATTAGATTTATTCAAATATTAGCTAACTTTATACAAATAATACTAGTAATATATATATAAAAGATTGATAGCAAATTAGTTAGATCGTGACATTAGCAATCATTTGCAAAATATTTTAAACTTTATATAAATTTAACAAGAGCCATTTAGATGGTGAACATATACAATCTAGCTATGAATATATATATATATATATATATATATATATATATATATATATATATATATATATATATATATATATATTAATATATTCTTAATATCCTTCTTGTCTTCTTAATATATTCTTAATATCCTTCTTGTCTTCTTAATATATTCTTAATATCCTTCTTGTCTTGTATATATATATATATATATATATATATATATATATATATATATATATATATATATATATATATATATATATATATATATATATATAGTTAAGTATTTTATATATAGAATATATTAAGAAGACAAGAAGGATATTAAGAATATATTAAAATATATATATATATATATATATATATATATATATATATATATATATATATATATATATATATATATATATATATATATATATATATATATATATATACAAGACAAGACAAGAAGGATATTAAGAATATTAAGGATATTAAAAAATATATATTTATATACAAGACAAGAAGGATTTTAATAATATTAAGGATGATAACAAAATAATAACTATATAACCAATCAAAACATCCCAGCCCAAATATTATATTCTAACCTTCCTAAACCGGCCTGCATAGCCCAACCTATGTCCTGGCCCATCACTGAAACCTAACATTTAAACCAACTCTAAGCTAATGGTCAGAACAGAACCTTTATTTCAAAATTCTGCTTCTTACCATCACAGTACTGCCACTAACACCAACCTAAAACCATTAACATCACCTAAATTTAGGTTGATAACAACACCAGCCAAGCCACATAAAGGCCGGCCCAATGCCTCAGAAATCTGACGATATTTCAACCCCAACCCAGCTAGTCCATATAAAACCAATAAGTTAGCACAACAAAAAACCCCAACCATAATTGCACACTCCTCTAATTAGAATCTCAGCCTCGCACCATATCAACTACTCACAAAAGAAAAGTAACCAGCCCAGCAGAACTGAGAACATAAATGAAGACTTAAATTACAAACAATAGCCCTCTCAAAGTTTGAATGTTTAGTAGAACATTCAACTAACCATCCTGCCAAGCGTTTCACAGATTTCAACCCAGATTCAAATACTACTCTCCTCTTCGAATATTCATCAAATTATGGTCACTACCAAAATCAGCATTGTCCAAACTCATAGAATTGAGAAAACTTAAGAAGAGTATACTAAAAACAACTTACAGTTGAAACAGATTATAGAAACAAAATCATTCAAACTGGGAATGTCCAAAAATAACATTCCAAAATCGAATGTTCAGCTAGAACATTAAAACAAAAGGCTTAGCATTTGAACCCCACGGTCATGCTTCCCATAATTCAAAAGTTAGAAGGAAAGTTAAGAACCAGAATGACAGGGAAATATACAACCAAATTGAAACTCAAAGAAAAATGAAAAGAAATTTCACCAAAGCTAACTCGAACCCAGAAGACTTTCCTGTATTCGAGTTCACTTGGACTCACCAAGCTGAACACGAATCTACTCTTGGACACAGCTACCCGACCGTGCACAAACAAGCTGACAAGCACGAACACGACATGCTCCGGACACACACACGAACACAGCCACAACAAATTCTTCGACACGAATGAATCAATTCCCCTACGTTCCAACTGAACCCTGCCCAAACACCCATCAATTATAAGCAGACGCTGCATTCCTAAATATCAAGGAGGGTAGAGCAATACCTGAGGAAAAAGTCGATCTGAATCCTCTGTCCAATTCGATCCCTCAGAAGTCCAGACACAATCACAGCCTATTTGAGTCATTTACACAAATAGTTGAGTTGCGACCCCAAACTCACACATCCAGAATTATAAGCGAATTTGAAAGGAAATTTCCAAGAAAAAAAATTAAGTATCCATTAATCGTTAACTCGATCGACATGATCGATCCAAGCCTGATCAATGATTCGAAAATAAAAAGTGTGATCGATCAATGATCAGCTTTCGATCACCGATCGAACTCAGTTCAATCGACCAAGGTTCGAATTGAACCCAATTACTCTGGTCGATTGATTCAATCATGGTCGAAATATTTCAAAAAAAACCAAATCAATCAAGAAGACAAAGCAGAATAGAGTAGGTACTTACTGAGTTCTGTGCACCGTCGGTGGTTGTCGGTCGCTCGGAAGAGATGACTTGTTGCCGTCGTTGACGAAATCGCCTCACCATGGACAAAGACTCGTTGCTGTCGATGGTCGAGCGCCGCTGGAAGTGAGAAGTACCGACGTCATCACTGTCGGGATCTGGCCGCCCGTCGCCGTTAAGTGGTACGTCGCCGGGGTGGAACGGTGCACCATCGTGGGACTCGTCGAACCGTTGTCGGGGAAATGTCGGGATCAGATGTTGATGCACCCGTACAGTTGTCGAGCTCGTGGTCGTCGTGCGTTCGTCGTGTCGGTCGCTGTCAAGTCGGCGTTACAGAAGCTCTACTCCGCCAAGAGCTTACTGTCGCCGGAGGATTCATCGGAGATCGTCGTTGTTGTAGGAAGCTACACCGCCACCGCCATCACCATGGTTTACTAGCTCGAGATTAGGGTTAGGGTTAGGGCTTAGGACATTTGGGGAAGAAAGAGAATGAGTATTGAAATAAAATTCGACTGAGCTCTCAGCCTCTCTCTCTCTCTCTGTAAAAATAGGAAAAGAAAAATGTCTATTATCAAAAAGGCCCCCAACAATTTGTTTTATTTCAAACTGCACTATTAGCTGTTAGAAAGTTGTTAGAATTAGTTAGCAAGTTGTTAGAATCTTGAGGAAAAAGAAAAGAAATGGAGGAAAAAATTTAGGGAAACTAATTTGCTGTTCTCCTATGTGGGAGAAAGAATTTGAATTTCAAATAATGTTTTGCTAGAACATTAGCTTAACATAAAGAAGAAATAAACCTTAATAATTAATAACTAATTAAATTCTTTCAAAAATTAAAAAGAACTAACCACCAAATAAACTGAAATAAATATATATATATATATATATTTTAAAATACCCAAAAAATACCAAAATTAATAATTCCGGAAAAGCGTAGTTACAAGCTGCCTAAAGCCAACTCGAATACACTATTCCTTCTCCTTTGTTTTCTCTTGTTTTCCATCTTTCCCACCCACATCCAATGGATTGCTGAGGATAGGGGAGAAGGGAAGAGCATGGGGGACAGGAACTGCACAATGTTTCTAAGACAAAATTCTGTTGATTTCCTGTAGGCAACCAAACGATGGATTTGTAAATCCAAAGACAAAATTCTGAATTTGGTGCAAGGATCTGTTTGGTAAGTGGGATTTGGGGTTGGATTTGCATCAAATTTGTGAGACTCGTCTCACTGTATCAGTATTTATGTACGGGTACGTATTTTGATCCGTATTTCGTATTTCTTGGTTTTCGAATATTTTAATTTTTCCAAAGTGTAGGTTAAACTTGACTTGGTTTAATTTGGTTCGGTTCAACTTGGTATAGGGCTTGGTTTGGTTTAGGTGGGTTTGAGATGAGAAGGCTTGTTTAAAACCCAACTCCTCTCTCTCTCTCTCCTTTATTATTTTCATTCTCTTCATCTTCTTCCTCTTCATCTTCTTCCTCCAACCTAAGGCAAGTACATCTTGCCAAATGTTGGACAAATATTATTTTATTTGTTCTAAACTCTTCCTTACATGATTCTAAGCATCTTTAAAACTTGGCATTTTTTATTTTGGTGGATAATTATTTATAGATCTAAGTTTATAGCCTTTTCGATTTTCTTGGGTTTTGATCTACTAAACTTTATTATTTTCAAGTTTTGATTATTCTATGTTGTAGAGAATTCGATTTTACCTAAAATGGACCTTTAAAAAGTTAGATTTCGACTTGTTTTGAGGAAGTTATGGCTAAAACAAAATTTGAGCATTTTCGAGTTCATTTGTGCTGAATTTGGCAGGGACGATGAATAGTGCCGCATGAATAGTACCACATAAATAGTACCACAACTGCATAGATGAATAGTACTGCTATCGCACAGATGAATAGTGCCGTATGAATAGTATCGCAGCCGCATGGATGAATAGTGCCGCAACCGCAGGAATGAATAGTGCCGCATGAATAGTGCCGCAACCGTATGGATGAATAGTGCCGCAGCCACAGGAATGAATAGTACCGCAACCGCATGGAATAAATAGTACCGCATGGATGCATAGTGCCGCATAGCTTGCATAGTGCCGCATAGTGTCGTACAAGGCTGCATAGTGCCGCAGAAAGCTGTATAGTGCTACAAAATGTTGCATAGTGCCTAGGAATTTGGTCAAAATTTCTCCCAACTCCCAACATGAAAGTTGTATATCTTTTCCTTGGCTTCAAGAATATGTTACCAACCATTTTATGCAAGTTTCTTTCATTCTTGATATGGAGCTTATGATTGTATCGCATGTTTTCTATCTTGGCCTAAATTACGACGACCCTATTTAATAGCTTGATATTTCTTTAATAAATGAATTTTTTAACATGATTTGGTAATATTGTACAGTTAGAAAATGATTGTACCCCTCTCATACCCTTAATACTAGCACAGGTTCAATTGGTGTTTTAGGCCAAGTAGTTACCTCATTTATTCCTTCTCATATGTTATGATGCACCTTTTGTCAAGATCTATCTACAAGATTTCTTACATCTATGATTGCTTAACATGATAGTGACCCATGGTGGGGCACTCATGATATATGTCTTTCTTCTTTGCTTAACATGATAGTGACCCGTTGTGGTGCACTCATAATGAATATCTTTCTTCTTTGCTTAACACGATAGTGACCCATTGCGGTGTACTTAAGTTACATGTCACTTCTTTGCTTAACATGATTGTGGCCCGTCGTGGTGCACCCTAACAAGTACTCTTAACATGATAATGACCCATCGTGGTGCACTCCAGACAAGTAACATGATATGACATAACATGAACCATAAATGTTGTTGCGACGGCTTTATTGGCCTACAAGTAATGAATGATTTGGACACCGTAGGTATTTCTTTTGAATGTGTTTGTACAAGCTACATGTTCTGTATTGCATCATGTCTAGGACATAAATTCCTGATTTCCCACGGTCAGGAATTCATACTGAATCTGACTAGGTTAATGACTAGATTGATCAAGTAATTCATAAAAAGATTTTTCAGTCACAGACAATCCCGTTATCTGGGTGCTTTAGTTGGACTTGTAGCCTGCCGTCGAGTAGGGCGCATTTCCAGCACACTGTCATGTGTTGCACCCCAAGTCACCATAGGATATATTTGTCTCCTGGACGATGTATCCACCTAATACAACTCTCAACCTGCGAAAGGATAACTAGATAGATGCAGGGCTTGTGACTGTCGGAACATCTTATTGCATCTTGTTAGTAACTAGG
Source organism: Iris pallida (assembly GCA_029216955.1). Classification (NCBI taxonomy): domain Eukaryota; kingdom Viridiplantae; phylum Streptophyta; class Magnoliopsida; order Asparagales; family Iridaceae; genus Iris; species Iris pallida. Next base: position 53,401 of record JANAVB010009075.1, on the reverse strand, counting down.
CTTGTGGTAATCCTAGTTAGTTAAAGTATCAAGCCGTACTCATTGCTTGGCCGTGATTGATGGATAGAGTCAGTCCAGTCCAGTCTAGTTTTATCTAGGCAGTGTCCATATGTTTATTTTCGTATACTATGGTTTATGCTTTACTTTTATCAATGAATGATCGGAGGCTAAGTTCTGTTCTGGAGAAGGGTTACAACCCCGGTCCTTGTTTGGTTTAAGGGTTGTAACTTGACTTCCGGAATAGTTCCCAAGTCATCCTATCATTGTCATTCTATTTTGTTCTAACATGCTCACATGTTCAGTTCTCTCATAAGATATACATGACTCCCTATGTCGGATCACCATGCTCTTATGACCCGGCTATATCACAAGTTCACATGTTCAATTGCTTTACATGTTTTCAAGCTTCTGTTTACTTAACATGTCCACAGCTTATATTATGTCACATGATAATTACTTTATGCTCCAAGATGCTTACTTATTGTCTTTCTATATTCGGGATAAGTGCATTGGTAGTGCACGAGTCTCGATCTGCTCTTACTCATTTGTATCTCTAATTGTTGATGTTAGTGATTGCTGGTTTTAGTTCATAGTTTGGCCTCCTTTGTGGTACTTGCTATTGGGGGTCTGACCCTACTAGTTTTGTTTGGCCAGATCTGATGGAGGAGCCCAGAGAATTTTTCGTACCATCTACTCGATGATGACCATTCGGAGCACCAGAGTACCTGAGTGGGTTTCTTGTTTCATTCTTCCACTTGATATGTACATTATTCTTTTGTAGCGTTTAGCCTCCGAGAACGTGTTTAGCTCGTATTTTGGTCCTTGATATTTAGCCTACGGGCCCAGACATGATGTGCGTATTCTAGACTATAGCTGGAGCTTATCATGTATGACTATTACTCTTGCTAGTTCTTTTTTTTGGTATGACTAGCTTCATGATCTTCCATGTATAAATGGTTTGGGACGCTTTACTATTGTATGTTTGATGATCATACTTCTTGTACTTTATATAATTGCCTGTGATTGAGATACCTAGGATTGTTTAACCTAGGATCGACTGTTGGCTTGTAGAAGTGACCCCCATGTCTTGACAGCTTATACGTAATTTTAGAGTACTGGTGTACTTTGGGATTGCGTAGCTGGCCTTATCCGTCCCCACTTATTAGTATTCTGGTTCTGGGGCGTGACAAAATTTAGGATTTTGTCTTTGGAATTATAAATCCACCATTTGGTTGCCTACAAGAACCGACATGATTTTGTCTTGAAAATAATGTGTAGTTCTTGTCCCCCCAGCTCTTCCGTTCTTCCACATCCTTACTGTCATGCCCCAATCCTATAGAGTCCTTTCGTCCTCGCTCTGGACTCTATGTAACCATTCGTCCTCGCTTGGGCATGATGCCGTGTAAGCCTAAGTTGTGCTTGCACAAGGCCAAGACCTGTAACAAGACAAGATAGACATGATAGACGAAAGTGCAGTGGAACAGAAATACAGAAATTGAAACAACATCGAACATATTACAGAATATGAATTGAACACAATTGTAAAAGAAATAATTCTTTTTATTGATATCTTTGAACATATTATAAAGCTTTCATTTCTCTCTGATACAATGCGATACTTGGCTTACATTCTCTCTGAAACTTTATAGAAGTACAATGATCCCCTTCTATATATTACATCTTTTTATATACGAAAACCAACTCTTTGCAACAGATGGCCATCTTTTGGCATATCTTCTAATTTCTGGCTCCTGAGGATGAGGCTTGAGCTATCGCTTCAGACTATCCATATCGATGCATCTTGCACCTGCGTACAAACTGGTGGTGGGTCAGTATATCAATATACTGGTGATGTGAACAAATGCTACATTGTCTGAAATGACCATCAATTCATTTAGTGAGAAAATATTTCTGTGATGTTGGTCTTGCTACTTTTACCTATGCTTATTTCACACAGATCAGAGTCAGATTACATCTTTTGAAAACACCTTTGAAAAGCCATAGTTTATTTCTATTCAATTCAAGCATACAAAGAACTATTCATTTCTTGTGAAGTGCACAACGTGTTTCCTAAGCCATATCATTAACTCTATTCTCAGGGACAATAGCAGTAGCATAACATTAGCATTCTTTTATCTTGAACAGATAGTAGCAATGAGAAAGACAGTTTGGTATCTAATATCGGATAGCAGCATTTCATATGGAACATTATTTTCTCAGGAACAATTTATGATTTCATAATCTCAAATATAGAATGCATCACTTATTCAGTGACTCTTACCCATAGCCGACGGTCCATCCCTGTACAAGACGAGGATTAGAATAAACCTGATATAACCAAAAATATTGTTTCATGTTCGTCTTTGTCTTGTTAGCTTTTAGCAAAAATTATTATCGACACATGCAGACTCGATTGACACCTGTGACTCTCCGGTTCAGCTCTGTACCAATTAACACCTATCTATATGATGGTATATGGATCATTCTCCATGGTTAGTTGCTGTGAATCTTTGGTTTAGCTCATCGTTAGTGGACACAGATATCGATACCCCTTTCTCATGAGGTCTTATTTACCCTAAGGGGCCAAAATCTCTCCTAGACCGAGTGGTTTCTAGTGTCCTAGAATCCACCCGAGAGACAAATTTTATCTTGTGCACAAGTTATCCGAGACCAATGCATGCTCTAACATTTCTATCAGATAAAACAGATCTATTCACATATACTCGACACGTTCATTTCGTGTCTTACAGATGTACGACACGTTATTTTCGTGCCTTCTCTCTTTTCTTTATCTTAGAGCCGAAGCTCCTACATTCTCAGAGCTGAAGCTCCTACATATTGCATTCCATTACAACATGTACAAGTTCGTCTGTACATGTCTAACATTCAGAACATCTTTAAGGGACATGCCATTATTCATTTCTATGAAGAATAATAATCAGTTATGTGCAGATTTAGCATATCATTCTACCTTTGACAGTATACGATTTCGGACATGTAAGCATTTACTAGCTTTAGCAGGCAACATTCTTATTCTTAGCATGCATATTATCTCTTTTCTTATATTAGCATAGCAACATGTGAATTATCTTATAAGCATACTAATTCGTTGTATTAGCATTCTCAATGATTACCATCTTGTTATTAGCAATAAGGATATTTAGACTTTGGGTCTCAAATAAGTTCTAAAATTTATGTTTGGGTCTCCATATTATACATAATTTTTGGGTCTCAAAAGTGTCAAAAAAATAATTAGTGACACTTTTGTTGACACTTTTGTGACATTATTTTTGAGACCCAAACACTAATTATGTATAATATTGAGACCCAAACACAAATTTTGAAACTTATTTGGGACCCAAAGTCCAAATATCCCTTAGCAATAACATTCATTCAAAAACTCAGATTCTTATTAGGCATGAAAGAGTCAGAAAATGAGTCTTCATCCACTCACCCAGATTAATTGTGTTCTGTTACAGAGCCAACAATTCGATTTCTCTGTTCATCTAGTGCATTCGCTGAGAGGGGCACTACACTCACCAAACCATTGGATGTGGGTGGGGAAGATAAAAAAAGAAGAAAAAAGAAGAAACAAAAGGAGGAGGAAGAGTCATCTCCGGGTTGGCTTTGGGCAGCTCGACGCAGTGAGGGTTTCCACTGACTTATTCTGGGTGCCTGGGAGCGTCGTCACTGTCTCGACGATTGTCACAAGGAAGACGCCGTCGATGACGAACAGAACCCTCGGTATGCCGAGGGCGAGAGGAGAAGGAAGTTGAGGAGGAATTGGGGAGCGACGGGGACGTCGGGTGAGGACTCCGGCAGAGGAGAGGGCGCAGGCTGAGCTAGGAAAGAGAGATTTTAGATTTGGGAGGGAGTACATGAGGAGTCAGGAGAAAGAGAGATTTGTGAAATGAAAAAAAGAAGAAAAAATTGAATGAGAGATTAATATAAATAATAATAAGTATTATTATAATTATTATTAGATTAAGTAAAATAATTACTATAATGATTATATTTATTATAATTTTTATTATCATATAATTATTTAATTTTTATTAAAATAATTATCATATATTTTTATTATTATAACATACTCTTGCACTTTCTACTTCTCACTTTCTTATTCTAACCAAACAACTCTGTCTCCTACTGGGGGGCAAAAAATACATGTATTTGTTGGGAATCGGACGTGCCCTCTTGCGCTCCAATTCTGTGTCTGAAATGTTGCCGTAGTAGAAACTTAGGCCAACCCACATGAGATAGCCAACCCTCCGTCTAACGAACACCAAGTACAGATAAAGACAAGTATATGGTGGTGACTACGTTATCTAGACAAATTCCAATCGCTATAACTCAGATGTTATTATAAGATTGACAAAAATAATGTTGAACCCTTTGCCCTAGTAGTTTCAACCCCCTCACCACACTCAAGAAAAAAAAGAGATTATAATTGAAATCGCTCACCAACCCGTAGCAATCTCTCTAGCGAAGTTGACGACTCCTTGATTAGATCTCTTCTTCCTTCTGTCTTGGATAACGAAGTCCTAAGAGCAAAGCACGGACTTTCTCTTAGATTTTTGGTGGACGAGCACTCCTAATCTCCACTTTGTGCTATATCATTGTGCCTCCACCCTCACCTCATATAAATAGGATGAAAAGCCCAATTTTAGGGTTAGGAAACCTTAAAAGTAGTCCACTATCAGATCTGGCCATCCAACAACAACTGATGGTGTAGATTATATCCCATCACCAATTATGGACGTCCAAATATGGTTAAATTAAATATTGAATACAAATTTGTAAATTTAATCAAATCAGATATTTAATGTAGATTTCTAAATCATATCAAATCAAATCTGTTATCATATTTGGGCTCCAAAATTGCTCTTACCAAATTCAGACTGGACTCCAACAGTACTTCTATCCACTTTCCATCCTCGAAAGTTAAATTCAAATATTTTTTCACTTACGATTTACCAAACAACCCCTTAGCGAATCACGACCACATAAAAGATTTGGATTTCATAATCAGACTTTCCTTTTTGTTTTGTTTGTTTTTTCTTTGCAAAGCCACACTTTCATGATGGCTGACCTATGAGAGGTGGCTACAATAGAGGTCTTTTGAAATATTATTCTTGGACTATTTCAGTTGAATGGTTTTTCTTGTAAAATTCTTACACCAATATCAAATGGTTACTTGTTCAATCTGTAGATGGCATATTATGTTTGAAACAATGGATAGTCATTTTCTACACATGAAGTTGAAGGTGAGAAAGACAATAACCATTTGATTTGGTGTTGCTACAAGTCTTTGTCAGTCCACCTCTTTGGAAAGAATTGACATGTTTGATGCAATGTCTCTCTCATCATTTTGAAGTTTGGATGGCTTCCAACGTTAACAGAGCTAATCAATGTTGACTGGGCATTTGGCTGTACATTATCATGTCATAATTCATATAGTTGTTCATTGGTATCTATCAAAATGCAAGTTTTCTTGAAGAGCTTAATTACAAGCTAATCTATTTTCTTTAATGTGAAAAAACTTTGTTAATCAGACACTATTGGCATTACGTCCTCTATTTGGTGTGTTTTAATTTGATTGCAACTAAAATTTATACAATTGTAACAAAATTGTTATTTGAAGTTATAATACAAATAATAGCAGGATTGATTCCAACAATGAAATAACTTTATTTAAAAATGAATTATATTTGAAATAAGATACAATAATGTCATGATTTCTAATATATAACATAATTTGTAAGTTTTGTCCTTTATAGAAATTTTTGTCTCCTTATTTATATTAAATAAAAGTACGATGAAAATATGTGGTCATTTGATTGGTGACTTCAGAAGCACAGCTTGAGGGTGATTTCAAAATCACAATCTCAAATACAATAGTTTTGAATTCAGCTTCTTTCCTCTAAAATTCTTTCCTCTAAAATCAAGGTAATTCTGATTCGGAAATCGTACCCAATCTATGTTTCTTAAAACCACTTTGACTACCCCGCTTATGTTTTAAGACCACTTTACCTTAACCTTTCTTGTGAGCCATGTCTAGGTAGAATAGACAATATTGAAGAGTGGTCCGGCCAGCCACTGCCAGGAGGACAATCTGGCCAACTAGTATTCAACTTATCAATACGTAAAGTGTCCTCCCTCCAACTTTACCAGACATTATGGACCTATGGCATATGATCAACAAAAGGGAGATTATGGTCAATAATAGAGATTTGGTTGTGTGGAAACCTGTATATAGCTAGTGGACAATTTAGTGCCAAATAAACTTACAATATTATTCAACATATGAAGTTCTTGTTTGCTTGGGACTTTTCTGACGTTGGGTGTGTGTATATATTGTTGGTGTTTTTGTTTTAGAGAATAGAAAGATAGTCCCACATTACCAAGGCCAAATAAATTGTATCTCTATATAAAGTTTTGCTTGTATTGAGAGAATCACATGAGGTGTGGAGAGGCACATGGGTGCCATGTGGGAGATTTTTCTAGTGGAAAGAAGGCTAATCTAACAAAGAAACATTAATGTTTTTTGTCATGCTCATGGATTTAATTCATAATAGAGCTAAGCCCCGAAGGGGCTTAGCAACTCGGACTCGGGCTCGGACTCAAGGGCGCAAAGTGGCGCTTTGTTGGCGCAGGAGCCGCTGGGCTACGCCGCTGCTGCGTGCTTGCGGGGCTGCGCGTCTGTTCTGCTGCGCAGCTATGCGCAGGCACGCGGGCTGACGGGCTGAGTGGGGGCACAGACGGCTCATGATGTGGCTGATTGGAAGATTTGAACAGTTAAGGAAAGATTGAGTCAATTAATCAGAACCATCTTTTGTGGGATTTGAATTTAATTCATTCAAATCTTTCCATTGTTCGCTCATATCTTTTCGCAATCAGTTACGGTCATGATTCGGATTAGGGTTTCGGTCATTCTCTATAAATACTCTCTTCGTGCCTTCATTGAGAACTCACTCTGAAATTAAGAGACGAAGAGAGCTACGCCGCCGTTGCCATTGGAGTCCATTAGAGTTCTTCGTGTTCGAGAAATGAGGTGATAGCGAGCGTTCCAGAAGTTCTTTCGAAGTTGCTGGTTCCTAGGAGCAGATCGCAATATGACGATTCTTGCTTTGAGCAACGGTGATTTTAATCACCCCAGCAAAATTATCTTCATCAACTCCGGTTCTCACAAAGAGACCGTGACTTCCACTCGCGTTCTCACAAAGAGACCGAGTCATCAACCTCGTATCTTACAAAAAGAACGAGTATTCATCTCTCTCTCTAAGAGATCGAGATTTCTACCTAACGATCTGTTTCGTGAATAACAATCTCAAAGCAAGATTCAGATCTGATGGAGAATAATCGTGTACAACTTTTCGACACAAGTTTTAACAAATTTGAGAAGTTTGACGGGGAGCATTCCAACGTCTGGAAGAGAAAGGTCAGCCTTAATCTTCAACTCATGAGCGTCGACTACGTGTTGACAGATCCTGAGCCTTTGATTCCAGAGGGTGAAAATGCTCGAAGGGTTGCTGAAGCTACGGCTTTGCAGTCGAAGTGGAGGAGAGATAACAACCTCTGTAAGTTGTTGATCTTGAACTCTATATAGGACTCTTTGGCGGAGTCATACAGCAAGATGGTCTATGCGAAGGACGTATGAGAGTTTGTAAAGAATCTCTACAAGACATATGAGAACAGAAATAAGATCCACATGACCGAAAAGGCCTGGAGGATGCGGTTTGAGGACGACAAAACCATGTTGCCTCAAGTCAAGGAGTTCCTCAAGCTTCATCAGAAGCTGGCGGATGACGACATGCCCTTGGTCGATGCTTTTGTCGTCGGAAGTATTGTTGCCAAGCTACCACCTGGGTGGAGCAACTTCATTGCGGACATGCACCGCAAGAAGATGGAAGTGGATCTGGAATACCTCTTGCACTAGATTCATGTTAAAGATGAGTTAAAAGTTCAACTCAAAGTGGACACCTTGTCCAAGCAGGTGGCTAAGGCGAACATCGTGTAAGAAGGAAACTCAATAGGGAAGTAGAAGGCTCCCTACCAAAAGAAGAAAGACCTTCACCATTTGAAGGTGAAGTTGGCTCAGTTCAAGCCTAAGTCCAAAGAACTTGGAACTTATTTCAACTGGGGCAAGAAAGGCTACTGGAGAAGGAACTGCAAAGAAAAACCAAAATAAAAGGAGCAAGGAGAGGCTAACTTTGTTGCTATGATTGTGCAGGTTGACTCAGCTGGAGTTAATATGGACTGATGGATAGATATTAGGGATTCATGTCATGTTTGCTCAAAGAAGGAGTGGTTCACCACGTACCAACCTGTTTCTGAGAAGGTTATAGTGGCAAACCAGACACAAGCTGAAGTACTTGGGATCAGGATGGTGGTATTGCAACTGACTTGGGGAAGTCGCTGACTCTACAAAATATGAAGCATGTGTAGAACGCTAGGGGGGGGTGAATAGGAAAATAAAAAATAACTAGAGAATAAGAAGCAATATATGATAAATAAAAGGAAAGAGTAAGAAGATCAAACACAAGATGTATCCTGGTATCCTCGCTTGAGGCAATCCAGTCCCGAAACTCTCTCCGGCTTAAATCCACTATTTAATCAAATAGTACACACGAGTTTGGATCCGAAGAACTCGCCAACTTCAAGACGAGTTTGGATCCGAAGACTCACCAACTTCAACATACGAGTTTTCTTACGAAGGCTCGCCAACTTCAAACAAATGAGAAGAGAACTTGTTGATCTTCTAACACGTGAAGATCGAAAATTACAACTCTTAAAATACTCTAGCACTTTGGAAGAGGATGACAATTAAAAGCTTGGTAGAGTATTAATGGTGGAGCTCTTGGTTGTTTGGAAAATTTATGGCAAGAGTTGGTGAAAGCTTCATGAGAGAGAAGGCTTTCATTTATAGAGAAACCAAGAGTAGGTGGCATTTAATGCTCCTGGATACAGCCTGATCGGCATACCGTCGGTATGAACCGGCATACCGTCGGTATACCGGTCACCCAGTAACGGTCATATTAATATCCGTTGGGAGCATTTAATGCTGCCATTAATACTAGTCAAAGCAATCCAAAAATCAAATATTTGTAACCTGGTATACCGTCGGTATGCCGCGGCATACCGTCGGTATACCGACGTTTTATCACAGAACATTTTTAGACAAACAAAACGGTATACCGTCGGTATGCCGGAGCATACCGTCGGTATACCGACGTTTTGTCACAGAACGTTTTGTGGTCCACAAAACGGTATACCGCCGGTATGTCGGAGCATACCGTCGGTATGCCGACAATTTATCACAGAAAGTTTGTGGACGATAAGAACGGTATACCGCCGGTATGCCGGAGCATGCCGCCGGTATGCCGCTATGTAAGATATTGATTTTTGACTTATGCTTTTAGTTTGTCATCCAACCTTAAGTGTTTACAAATATACCTAGACCTTGTACATACTCTAAATCTTTAAGCAGTGAGGAAGCCGTCTATGCAAGGATCGCCGGTATTTGCTTCAGTCTTCAATGCAATGGATGGTAGTACTTGAGAGGATAGACTTTATGTAGTAGAGCTTCTGAGAAGATATGAATCTGAAGACATAGAAAACTAAACTACGAAGATGCTGTTAATATATAAAAAAAATGTGCCAACAATCTCCCCCATTTTGATAATTGACAAAATAGAGAGATAGCATCTTCAGGGAGTAGCTCCCCCGTAGGAAGACAACTCCACCTCAATATGTTTTCTCCCCCTATGTCACTTAGTCAAAGATGGAAAAAATGATAAAGATAGCATAATTATGGAGCACAGTAACATAAATAAAAGCATGTATTGATAGATAAGTAGGAAACTGAATACATGCACGATATCCATAACAAACTTCAAAAGACCAAATTAAAAACTCTCCTCTACGAGAGTTTAGCAAGACAGTAAAAAACAGATAACAAGTCACAACCAACCACTGGTCCCCGAAGGACCTCAAAAGACAGAAAAAGACACAAACACAACACAAACACACTAAGACAACCATTTATTCGACACCACCATCAAAAGAAGCAACCACTACTCGTCAGTCGGATCATCCACACCATCCTGAGCCTGGTAAAAAGTGTCAAAAGGATCAATGCCGTCCGGGTACATGAAACCGTAGGCATTGGGATCGAAAAAGCGGGAGGCCTGGTACATTGGATCCTGAAGATTAGATCCAGAAAAGCGTCCCGGTCCTGAAGAGTGCGCTGAATGAAATAGGCCTGGTCATGGAAGCGGGACTGAATCAGAGTTCCAAGGCCACGAGTGTTGGCGCGCATCTGCTCCTCCGCCTGAGCCATACGCATGTCGAATTGCTGCTGAGTCAGCGACATGTAGCAGCCAGAGGCAGGAGGAGTAGAGGCGGGTACGGCAGGAGTGGAAGCTGGCGGCTCTTGGGAGGAGGAGGCACGGGATGTGGAGGCACCACCGATAGAGCGAGAAATAGCGAGGAAGGATGGAACGCCATCCGAGTAGCATTGGGAGAGGTCGACTTGCTTGGCTTCCAAAATGAGAGTGATGAAGGAGCCATAATAGAGATTCTGCTTCCCCGCTGGCAGGACGCCGAAGAAAGCATAGAGAAGAGTCTTAGGGAAGGAGAAGGGCTTCCTCAAGTACAAGTAGTACATGCATACCAAGGCGTCCCCAGTGATGGCGTCATAGTTTTCCGCCCTTAGGATAGAGTGTGTGGCACACAATCCTATGGAGCTCGTAGTAAAATGCTCCAGTTGAGCGGAAAGAGCAGGGATAGCAGGAGGGTTGGGGCCCTTGCAAATAATGGTACAGAATTTGTCAAAGGGGACCGCTGACGAAGAATGAAGAGCAGCCAATGCTCGGTAGAGCTTCTTCCTATGTCCAGGACACCAAGAATGCTAGAGAGATCATGAGCCGTCAGGCAAAAATGAAGGTCGTTGACCATCGTCTCAATGGTTCCGTTTTCATTGTCCGGGATCATGTTGCAGTAGAAGAGACGAACGGCGACGGGGTAGACAGGCACCTGACGTCGAAGAAGAGAGGATCGTCCAGCCGCGTCGAATAGAGAAACATGGCCGGGAAAGAGATTCCAGTTAATGGCGCGGCCTTTGTACACATTATGGTGCACGAAATGGTGAAACCAAGACTCGGCAGCCAGGGGAAAGATAAAGACCCGCTGATCGTAGCCATGGGGGAGAGCCACCGGGGTGAAGGGATTCGAAGCGACGGAGGAGGAACGAGCACGCTTGGGGGCCGCCATTGGGAGAAAAAGATAGGTGGAGAAGGAAGTAGGGTTTTGTGAGAAGTGTAGGAGAAAGAGGAAGAGAAATAGAGGTTTTAAAGTAGAAGGAGGGAAGGGAACGGTTATGGAGTTGGCAAGGGAAATGTTGGGTTGTAAATAATGGAGATAAATAGAGATAAAGGAGGAGTTATGGGGAAGTAGAAGGGATGGGTAGTTAATGTGATGGTAAGTTATGATAAGGGGAAGAGGAGAGAAGTTATGGAGAAGTGGAAGGAGGTGGTTAATAAAGAGAGAAGTGATTTGATATGAGGGGTATTAATGAGGATAGAAGGAATAAAGAGAGAAGGGAAAGAGAGAGGTGGGCCCGTGCTGGTAATGACACAGCAGTCTGCCGTGCACCGGTATACCACCGGTATGCCGGTGTATGCCGACGGTATACCGAAGTTTGGCACAGAACCTAATTCTGAGCCAAAAACGACATGCCGTCGGTATACCGTAGTATACCGTCGGTGTGCCGGCCGAGAAGAACTATGAGTCAAAGTTTAAAATGTCTAATTCTTGGCAAAGAAAAATGAAGTGAACTTCCGGGAGCGGTTTGGTGAAAATATCGGCTAACTGATAAGTAGTGTCAATAATTCAAGACGAATATCCTCCTTTTGTTGATGGTCACGAAGAAAATGGTGTCTAATTTCAATGTGCTTCGTGCGTGAGTGACAAATCTGGTTTTTCGTGAGATTGATTGAGCTAGTGTTATCACATTTAATAGGGGTGCAAGTATGAGAAATGCCATAATCTATAAGTGTTTGTGACATCCAAAGAATTTGTGCACAACAACAACCGGCCGTAATATACTCGGCCTTAGTGGTTGAAAGAGCAACATAATTTTGTTTCTTACTGAACCACGATACCAAGAATTTTCCAAGGAATTGGCATGTACCGCTAGTGCTTTTTGGTCAATCTTGCATCTGACAAAATCTGCATCCGAGAAGCCGTGAAGCTCAAAGGATGAAGATTTTGGATACCAAAGGCCCATGTTCACGGTGCCTTTGAGATATCGTAAAATACGCTTTACGGCACATAAGTGCGATTCCTTTGGATTTGCTTGATAACGTGCACAAAGACATATACTAAACATGATATCAGGACGGCTAACAGTTAGATAAAGTAAACTACCAATCATACCTCGATACTTACGGATGTCAACCGATGTGCCATCTTCATCATTGTCAAGCTTTGTCGTTGTTGCCATAGGAGTCCTCATTGATTTGGATGAGTCAAGTTCGAAATGCTTGAGGAGATCCTTTGTATATTTTACTTGATTGATGAAGGTTCCTTTGGGTCCTTTTTTGATTTGTAATCCCAAAAAGAATGATAGCTCACCCATCATACTCATTTCAAATTCTTCCTGCATAACTTTAGCAAATTCTACACAAAGTGTATTGTTAGTAGAACCAAAAATAATGTCATCGACATAAATTTGAACCAACAAAAGAGTGCCATTATGGGATTTGATAAAAAGTGTTGTGTCAACCTTGCCCATAGAAAAATTGTGAGAAACAAGAAATGAGCTAAGGCGCTCATACCAAGCACGGGGAGCTTGTTTGAGGCCATAAAGGGCTTTGTGGAGTTTGAACACGTGATTAGAAAATTGAAAATCTTCAAAGCCAGGAGGTTGTTTTACATAAACTTCCTCTTTAATAATACCATTAAGAAAAGCACTCTTAACATCCATTTGAAAGAGTTTAAAATCATTAAATCAAGCAAAGGCACAAAGCATGCGAATGGATTCAAGACGAGCAACCGGAGCATAGGTTTCGTCGTAGTCAATGCCTTCCTCTTGGTTATAGCCTTGAGCAACCAATCGAGCTTTGTTACGAGTCACTAACCCATCTTCATTAAGTTTATTTCGAAACACCCATTTAGTTCCAATAATGGGGTGATTGCTAGGTTTTGGGACAAGTTCCCAAATCTTGTTTCGCTCAAATTGATTTAGCTCTTCTTGCATCGCTATCATCCAAAATTTATCAAGAAAAGCATCATTAACATTTTTAGGCTCTATTTGAGAGATAAAAGCCACGTTCACACAAAGATCACGAGTTGAGGATCTAGTGCTAATCACTGGAGGAAGGATCCCCAATGATAAGTTCCTTAGGATGGTTGGTGACAAATCTCCATTCTTTTGGGAGATCCTTTTGAGGAGGCTCGAGAGGTGGAGACTCTTTTGTTGGAGGAGTCACAACTTCACTGTTAGATGAAGAAGGACGATCTCCAATAGAGGAGTTCTCCAACCCAAATGAGATGTCATCAACATCATCGGAAGAAGAAAATGTAGAAGAATTAAGTTCATTAAAAGAGACATTAATTGACTCTTCAACAACAAGACTTCTTTTATTAAAAACACGAAAACCTTTACTATGCGTAGAGTATCCAAGGAATATTCCTTCATAGGCTTTTTCTTCAAACTTGCCTAGGTTATCCTTGGTATTCAAAATAAAACAATTACAACCAAAAACTTTAAAATATTCAATAGAGGGAATTTTGTCAAACCAAAGCTCATAAGGAGTCTTCTTAGAAATAGGTCTAATCAAGACCCTATTTATAACATGACATGCCGTGTTAACGGCTTCCACCCAAAAATATTGGGGGAGCTTATATTGGTTTAACATAACCCGGGCCATATCGCCAAGTGTTCTATTCTTTCTCTCCACAACACTATTTTCTTGAGGAGTACGTGGACAAGCAAAATCATGTCCAAAACCATTCTTTTCACAAAATCTTTTAAAATCGGCATTGTCAAATTCTTCTCCATGATCACTTCTAATCTTGTTAATAGAGAAACATTTCTCATTTTGAACACGTTTACAAAAAGCAACAAATTCACGAAAAGTATCACTTTTGCAAGTAAGAAAAATAACCCAAGTAAATCTCGAAAAATCATCAACCAAAACAAAAGCATAAAGCTTGCCTCCAAGACTGGCAACTCTACTAGGACCAAAAAGATCCATATGAATAAGTTGAAGAGGTCTAGAGGTACTCACAGAGTTGATGGATTTGAAGGATGACTTGGTCAACTTACTCTTCTCGCATTCTTTACATACCATATCCTTTTTGAACGGGATACTTGGGAGTCCTCTTACGAGCTTCTTGGTAGCAAGACGAGAGATGGTATCCATGTTGGCGTGTCCGAGCCTCATGTGCCAAAGCAAACTTTCATCGTTCTTAGCAACTAAGCACCTGTCATTGTTAGTGTCTTCGACAAGATATAAAACATAGATATTGTTTTCTCTAATGCCTTCATAAACAATAGATCCACTTGAACTATCGGTAATGAAACATTTGAGCTTAACAAACTTGATATCATAACCATTATCGGTAAGATGACTAATACTAAGAAGATTGTGTTTAAGATTAGTAACAAGACACACATTCTTAATACAAGGATAAGGAGGAGAACGGATATTATCATTTCCTATAATGTGACCCTTGAGATTGTTACCAAAGGAGACGTGTCCTTCCTTTTCATCGATAACGTTGTAAATAATGAAGCATCCCCGGTCATGTGCCGTGAACAACTGCTATCGAGAATCCACTTGCTTCTAGCATGAGAAGGACTCTTCACCTACAACATAAGTTGAAGATGAACATTTTGGTACCCATGATCGTATGGGTCCTTGAGTGTTAGTCTTAGGAACCCATTTAAAAACTTTCTTATCAACAAGTTTCCTTGTATGACAATAATTGGTCGTATGTCCAAGCAAGCCACAGTAGTTGCAAATCATAGAGGATTTAGAAGAAGATGTGTGAGAATCATGCATATGTGAATCTCTAGTGCGAGAAGTTCTAACATTAGTATTATGATGATGATAATAAAAAGCATGATGCGAAGTATTTTTCTTAACAAATGGTCCTTTCCTTGTGTTAGAAAAGGATTTGTGTGTAGTGTTCATGTAAGAAGTAAGCCTAGCATTGTGATGAGTGTGGAGGTGTCTTGGAGTATGCATGTGAGTAGTGTTCTTATTACCTAGTTTCTTACTCTGTACAAGAAGATCATTATACTTAATAGAAGTATCATATTCTCTCCTATTAGCATCTTGAACCTTATGCATAGCAAATTCATAAGCTCTTCTCATGGATTGAATCTCATCATCCTTTTTCTTGATGGTGACAAGAGATTCTTGAAACTTAAGTCGCAAAGACTCTATCTCATCCGTGTCAGAAGCAGGAGATTTTTCCTTTACATCAATAATGATGCTTGATAGTCTTTCTACTTCAAGTTGAAGAGCATCAACCTCTTTTAGAGATTTCTTGTATTTATTCCTAACACCTTTGTGCTCTTCATGCAATTCAAGGATAGCTTTCTCCAAGTCTTCATAAGTAAGAGTATTTAAAGAGAGATCATCAAGTACCTCATCGGTTGCCATGAGACAAACGTTGGTATTGTGTTTGCACTCTTTGTCGTTGTCGGAGTCGCTTGCGTCACTCTCACACCAAATGCTTGTGTTGGCAAATTTCCTGGAGGACGAGCTTCCCTTGCTAGGCTTCTCATACTTGCTTGAGTCTTTTCTTATCATCGGATAGTCTCTCTTGATGTGTCCGGGTCTTCTGCATTGATAACACGTCGGATCTTCCTCATTGTCCCGTCTGAAGCGGTTGGCTTTGTTAGCCCATTGGTCATGGTCAAACCTTATTTTAATAATTGATCAAACTCTGTCTCGATATAAATGCAAGTCTACTCAGATGTTTACCTACGACGTTTTGGACACTGCTCAACAATGGTTATCAACAATGTTCAAGACTGAAGCCATTTGCCATTCAGAATGTACTTCCTGCTAAGCAATATAATTTTTCTTTTTATTGAGTCTAGGAATACATTGTACACCGAGTCGTACTGGCAAATAGGCTATCCGAAAACGTTTTTCAAAACCATCATATTCTTTTACAAATGATCCATGTTTTTGAAAAATATTCTTTTTACAAAAAGTCTTTGAAGGATTGTTCAAAAAGCCAAAATTTATTTTCTCCAAAAATAAACTCGCAGAACCTCAGGAGAACTCGGCCCGAGTTCGGCCATTTGGAACGTTAGTGAACGTTGGGTTTTTGAACT
The DNA here is from genome assembly GCA_029216955.1 of Iris pallida. NCBI lineage: Eukaryota > Viridiplantae > Streptophyta > Magnoliopsida > Asparagales > Iridaceae > Iris > Iris pallida. The sequence goes on along the minus strand of JANAVB010009075.1, from coordinate 37,041 downwards.
TGGTCATCCTTCAGTTACGGGTTGTTACAAAGAGTTCTGTCCGAATTCTGCCCGAATTCTGTCAGAGTTCTGTCTTTGGAAAAGCTATAAATAGAGAAGCATTTCGATCATTTCAACACACCAATTCACTTTCAATCTTCTCTTCTTAAAGCTTACAGTCTTCCAAAGAGTTCTTAAAAAGCTTTCATTTTCAAATCCCAAGCCAGTTACAATCCTCTAGTCGATTTGCCAGTGCGGTACAGTCTAGAAGTTTCAGAGTGATTGTAATCAGAGGCTTAATAGAAGATTCAACTCTTCACAATTGAAGTTGGACGAGTTCTTCGTATCAAAGCTCGCGTCTGTAGAAGTTGTAAGGACTTCGTATGAAAACTTGCGGGATTTTTCAATAGTGGATTCAACTGGAAGCTAGAGTTCTTCCGACTGGACTAGTCCTCACCAGAGGGAAACCAGTATAAATCTCAGTGTTTGCATTTGCCTTCTGATTACTTTTAAATTCTGTCATTTACTTCTTGTGATTATTATTATATCTGTGATCTAACTGCTAACAAATTTTTAATTAGCAATATTCCGCTGCCTACTCTATTCACCCCCCTCTAGAGTATTCTGCTTTACGATTTTGTTCCTACAATTGGTATCAGAGCGGGTTATACAGGTAAAGCAAGGTAAAATATCAGTTATATTCAATTTTATATAGATCACAGCTTTACACATGGCAACTGTGAAATTCACAAGTGAAGGCCAAGCCACAAACATACCTCCACTGTTTGACGACACAAACTACACCTATTGGAAAACACGTATGAGTTTCTTTTTGAAATCTCTTGATTTTGATTTATGGTCTGTGGTTATTGATGGCTATAAAAAGCCACATCGTATAAATATTGATGGAGTTTTAACTGAAAAACCCCATGACAAATATACAGAGGAAGAAAAGAAAAAGGTCAGTCTTGACGCACGTGCTATTAACGCTTTATTTTGTGCTTTAGACAGAACTGAATTTAACAGGATATCTATCTGCACAACTGCAAATGAAGTATGGAAACTTCTTGAAGTCATACATGAGGGCACAACTCAAGTCAAAGAATCAAAGGTCAGCAGACTTACTCAAGAGTATGAGGCGTTCAAGATGAAGCCCAATGAAACAGTTACTCTGATGTTCGAAAGATTCTTGGATATTGTAAATCCTTTGTCCTTCCTAGACAAAGATTACAGTAACCATGAAAAGGTTCGCAAACTCCTGCGAGCACTTACAAAGAACTGGATTCCGAAGGCTACTGCAATCATTGAAAGAAACGACCTTACTACTATGACACTTGAAGTACTCATGAGTAAGCTACTCACTCATGAACTAGAGTTACAAGACTTTGAAGAGCCTGCACCAAAGGAGAAGACGATCGCTTTCAAGGCTCAGCACAGAAGATCTGCTGAAGATGATTCAGACAATAGTGAATCTGACGCTGAAGATCAAGCACTCCTTGTAAGAAAATTCAAAAGATTCTTGAGATATGAGAAGAAGACAAAAGAGAACAATGGCGGCAACAGCTGGTATCAAGATGACGCTGTATGCTACGGCTGCAAGAAGAAAGGACACATGAAGAAGGACTGTCCTATAAATACATCAACAAGCAAGAAGAGCAACAGATATGAGAAAGGAAACCTGAAAAGATCAACATCTCGGAAGTATGCCAACACCAGCATATGGCATGAAAAGTGAAGCCAGCGACTCAGAAGATGAACAATCAGAAGACGCTGCAAAAGTATGCTTTATGGCATCTGATCAGGTACTCTCTGAACCTATAGTTGATACATATGATGACTTCACCTTTGAGCAATTAGGAGAAGCCTTCAGTGAACTGTTAAGTGATTACAGGAAAGTGCGTAGCAAATATCAGACCTCTAAGAAGGTACTCAAAGAGTACAAAGGTGAAATAGAAAGACTTACCGACCTACTAGCTGAGGTTAAAGATAATGTTAGTGAGTCTGGTGAGCTTTCTTCCATTAAGCTCTTATTACACGAGACTACCAAGTCATCCGAAGAAAAAGACAAGGTTATTGACCAACTAAAAGAAGAACTTTATAAAGAGAAGAAAAGTCTTCAAAGTGCACAAGTCAGAATGGAAGCACTCACTTCTGACTATACTAAGTTATATGACACTTCCAAAAGATTGGAAATTAGGTTAGAAAAACAGCCTGAGACTGCTGCTTCCTACCCTAACACATGTTACTTACCGAAAAATTAGAACATTCCCAAACCTAACACTATCAGACCTGACCCTATCAAACCTTTGCCTAAAAAGGTTATGTCCAACCAGGATAATAGGTATGCTTTCTTCTATACTAGAAAACCTAAACCTACCAACCATGTACACCACTCAGCTTTCAATACTCAACATGCTAAATGTTATTATTGTGGCCTCATTGGTCATATATCTTCTGCGTGTAGAATCAGAAAGCTAGTAGATCTAAATATTTATGTATGGATATCGAAAACTAACCAGTCAGGACCCTACAAGAAATGGGTACCAATAGTTTCATCTGTAAATTATTTTGTAGGTGGGACACCCTTTACATGCTAGGAGCAAATAGATCATCGACAGCGGTTGCTCATGGCACATGACCGGCGACGCTTCATTATTCGCAACACTGTCGAAGAGGAATAAAGAAGGATGCGTCTCCTTCGACAATAATTTAAAAGGGTATATAATCGGTATTGGTGATATTGGTAAAGCTCCCTATCCAGTGATTAAAGATGTTTGTCTTGTTACCGAGTTAAAACATAATCTGCTCAGCATAAGCCATTTAGCTGATCACGGTTATGGTATTAACTTCGTATAAGACAAATGTACTATTATTGATAGTTCAACTGGTAATACTATATTTGAAGGTATTAGAGAAGACAATATATATGTTTTCTATTTATTGGAAGATACTAACATTTCAGGTAGATGTTTAATTGCTAAAAGCGATGAGAGTCATCTGTGGCATATGAGACTCGGTCATGCAAATATGGATACTATTTCCAGATTATCCACAAAGAAGCTAGTACGCGGTTTACCGGACATTACATTCAAGAAGGATTCGGTATGCAGTCAATGTGAAAAGAACAAAGCTACTCGATCCACTTTCAAGTCAGTAAATGCTGTATGTACTACTAGACCTCTACAATTGCTACATATGGACTTATTTGGTCCTAGCAGAGTTGTTAGCCTCGGAGGTAAGCTATATGCTTTTGTAATTGTAGATGATTATTCTAGATACACGTGGGTATATTTTTTGACACGCAAAAATGATGCATTATCGAAATTTGTCACCTTTTGCAAGAAAGTACAGAATAAAAAAGGTTGCATGATCACTTGTATTAGAAGCGATCATGGAGACGAATTCGAGAATGCAGAGTTTGAGCAATTTTGTGACACATACGGTTTTGTACACGAATTCTCATGCCCTAGGACTCCACAATAAAATGGAGTTGTAGAACGTAAGAACAGAACTCTATCCGAAATGGCCAGACTAATGTTAAACCAGTTTAGTCTACCCAAGTATTTCTGGGCTGAAGCTGTCAATACAGCTTGTTTTGTTCTCAATAGAGTTCTAATTCGACCCAAATCGAAGAAGACTCTATTTGAGCTATGGTTTGATAGAATTCCATCAGTTTCATATTTTAGAATATTTGGTTGTAAATATTTTATTCTTTATACAAAAGATAATTTGGGAAAGTTTGACGAAAAGGCCGATGAAGGTATATTTTTAGGTTATGCGGGCAAAAGTAAAGGATACAGAGTCTTCAACAAAAGAAACATGATCATCGAAGTGACGATCAATGTCACCTTTGATGAACTAAATCAAACAACAATCGATGACAATGACGAAGATCTCAATGTACCCAGCAAAGCACCAGCTGATCCTCCTAGAGAAGATTCAGGAACCAGCTACCTTCGGAGTCTGCCAAAAAGATTGAAGTTCACGGCTGATCATCCAAAAGACTTGGTAATTGGTGATATTACCAAGGGTGTAAGTACTCGCTCCTCTAATAAAGATATAGCTTCTTGTGTTGCTTTTGTCTCACAGTTTGAACCCAAAAGTATTGATGAAGCATGTAGTGATAATTTTTGGATAGATGCTATGCAAGAGGAATTAAACCAATTTGAACGGAATCAAGTTTGGGAACTTGTTCCCAAGCCTATTGATCATTCGGTCATTGGCACCCGATGGGTATTCCGAAATAAACTGAACGAGAATGGTTTAGTGACTCGTAATAAGGCTCGACTCGTAGCTCAAGGATACAATCAAGAAGAAGGTATCGACTACGTTGAGACTTATGCCCCAGTTGCGAGATTAGAATCCATTCACATGTTATGTGCATTTACATGTTTTCATAATTTTAAATTATTTCAAATGGATGTCAAAAGTGCATTTTTAAATGGTTTTATAAAAGAAGAGGTTTATGTAGCTCAACCACCCGATTTTACTGATTTTAAATTTCCTGAATATGTTTTCAAGTTGAAGAAAGCTTTATACGGTTTGAAACAAGCCCCTCGTGCTTGGTACGATCGTCTAAGCTCTTTTCTACTTGATAACAGTTTTTCAAAGGGAAAGGTTGACACTACTTTGTTTATAAAGTCTTTGAATAATAATATTCTTTTGATTCAAGTCTATGTAGATGATATTATCTTTGGATCTACTGATGAATCTCTTTGTCAAGAATTTTCAAAGTGTATGCAAAATAAGTTTGAGATGAGCATGATGGAAGAGCTAAAGTTCTTTCTCGGACTGCAAATCAAACAAACCAACAATGGGACGTTCATAAATCAAGCTAAGTACATAAAAGATCTACTAAAGAAGTTCGACATGGAAGCAGCAAAACCACTTAGCACTCCAATGGCGACCTTAACCAAGCTTGATATTGATGAACAAGGAAAACCTATCGACATACGTAAGTATCGAGGTATGATCGGTAGCTTACTCTATTTAACTGCCAGTCGACTAGACATTATGTTTAGTGTTTGCTTATGTGCTCGTTTTCAAGCCAATACTAAGGAATCACATCTGTGTGCAGTTAAGCGTATCTTTCGATACCTTAAACCACTTCTTCTGTCGGCTTATGGTATCCCAAAACCACGTCATTTGACCTAACCGGTTATTTCGATGCTGATTTTGCCGGATGCAAAGTAGATAGAAAAAGCACCAGCGGCACTTGTCATTTCCTAGGAAAAGCTCTAGTCTCTTGGTTTAGTAAAGAGTAAAATTCTGTTGCATTATCAACAACATAGGCTGAGTATATCGCCGCAGGACGTTGTTGTACACAAATTTTGTGGATGAAACAAACCTTAGAAGACTATGGATTGCATTTTTCATACATACCCATTTTCTGTGATAACAGTAGTTCTATTAATTTGACTAAGAATCCAGTATGTCATTCTCGTACTAAGTATATCGAGTTTCAACATCATTTTCTTAGAGATCATCAATAAAATGGAGATATAGACTTTGTATACATAGACACACAGAATTAATTAGCTGACATATTTACAAAATCTTTAGCGGAAGATCGTTTCAACTATTTACGTCAAGATTTAGGAATTTTAGATATCAATAATATTAATTAATTTTTGTTTTATTAATTATTTATTCGATACTCATAAACTGTTTTCGAGACAAGCCTAAAAAGAGTCTGTCTGTCACCACGACTACGGTCGAAGCGAAGCGGTATTTAAGAGTTCCCCGGTGAACCTCCGTTAGCTAGGACAGTACTCCTACAGCTAATCTGAGACAGATGCTGAGTAAAGAATATTAATTTGTAAAATAATATTAATTATATTATTTTGAGATTTAAAATTACTAAACTTTGAATTAAGCATTTGAAACGAATTAATGAAAAAGAATATGGTCTCATTTGATTTTATATATATATATATATAGCCAGGCAACCCTAGGCAAATTCAGCCCGAGTTCGGTCCGAATTCGGCCAGAGTTCGGCTGGGTGTTTATATATTACACCAGCAACCCGATGACTCCTTCTTCTTCTTCATACTTTCCCACATCCTCATAACAGCAGCTCCGCCCCTCCGAAACCTTAGTTCTACTCCCTCATTGTTCTTCCAATCCTTGTGGAGTTTTTTATCAAAACTTTGGATTCGTGCGGAGATCGTCATCCTCTACAACATATCCAACTCTTGGAAGGTATAATCCCTTCTTTCCACCACTTTTCAATACTTAGGATTTGTAGAAATTTTGGAAAAGAATACCTAAGTTCAATCCCTTCAAGAGGAAGAAGACCAATGCCAGTGAAGAGGCATCGTCTTCAGATTCGCATACGGATTGCCTCTTTTCTCCGGTCCAATCGGACGATGGTGCGTCAGATGAATTTTATTTTAAAACTTCCGATCAAGCATTATTGTGGTACGCTAATTTTAACATGCGTACTATTTGTACTGGATCACCGATTAAGTGGACTGTCTTTCCGGATCACCGTCCTTATTTTGAGGCATTAGGGTTACAACATTTTGTCACCTTACAATTCCCCATTTCTACTAATGCCATTAGATTATTCTACTGTAATTTTGTGTTAGACACTTTTACAGCAAGGACACGTGTCGGAGGAATTGATATCGAATTCACTGATGATACGTTAGCGAAAATCCTTGGTATTCCAAACGAAGGTGCCCCGCTAGATGACATCACTGATTTTGATTTCCCCGATGGCACGAAACTCGTTCGTTTCAAGAATGAACTTTGTGCGCCTGCACGCGTTCTTCCTGGAAAGTTCAAGGCTAATAACTTGAACTTGTTTAACTACGAATTACATCGCATCATCTATTCCACTTTACTTCCAAAATCCACTTCTAAAGATGATGTCACTGTACTTGAGCTCTCTGCTCTTTATCATATTCTTAAGGGGATTCCTTTTTCTGCCCCTAAGACTATTATTCAGATGATGGGTAGATGTCGCGGGAGAGACCGCAACCTATCTTATGCGATGCTTATTCCTCGCATTTTTCAGAGATTTGACATTGATTTATCTACTTGTGCTGTCGACCCCGAGCCCAAGTTTCTCAAACTCTCTCGTTGCAGCATTGCATCTGTTCCTCCACCCACTGCACCTACTCCTCTTGCTCCTACTCCCACTGATCCCGCAGCACCTGTTCCTCCTCATTCTTACCCTATGACATTTGAGGGTATCCATCAGCACTTATCAGATCTGCAGTCTTTTTATGTTGAGACCTCTAGGGAACACGAGTTCCGTGATGTGACTCGGTTCCAGGCGATTGCCAACTCCTTCGTCGATCTAAGGTTTGCGCAGATGGGACATTCTGCTAGCTCTCTGCCTCGAGACCCTTCTATTTCTGGCTACCACATTAACGACGAGGCGGTACACTCTCTGTTCCATCCAGGGAACGCATATGATTGGTATCGTATCGCTGGCGCCACTCCTCACACTTCTGGCGCTGGTACTTCTAGAGCTGGTCCATCTGGACATGCTGGAGCTGCAGCTGATGATGATGATGTTGATGATGATGAGTTTTTAGATTATTGAGACTGTTACTTTTTGTCTTATGTTTACTTGGAAATGCTCCGACATTCCAAGATTTTATCAGTATTTTTTTTAGTTATTATCAGTAATTTTTTTCCTTATTCATGGATATGGTTGTTTTTGTTTATGCCTCAGTTTTGGCATCTTAGTCTATTATTCAGCACTCTATTTGTTTCAGTTTATCGTAGCACTATCTATCTTTTATTGCTTCATTCTTTACAAATTACCTGAGACAAATACATGCATGTGTTGTTATTCTATTACTGTTTCTACCATCTGTCATGATTATTTATTTCTCATGTGTTTTTTCACTGTTTGTTACTTATGCATTGATTGCGGGGGGGCTTTTTCTTTTGCAATTATTTTGCTAAGTGACAACGGGGGAGAAATAAGGATCTAACATGTTTGTGAAATATAGGATATGAACAATTTTTCTTTACTATTTTGATTTGATTCCAAGCTTAGATGTTATATCGGCAAGGTTTGTCAATTATCAAAATGGAGGAGATTGTTGGCCCATTGGTCATGGTCAAACATGATTTTAATAATTGATCAAACTCTGTCTCGATATAAATGCAAGTCTACTCAGATGTTTACCTACGACGTTTTGGACACTGCTCAACAATGGTTATCAACAATGTTCAAGACTGAAGCCATTTGCCATTCAGAATGTACTTCCTGCTAAGCAATGTAATTTTTCTTTTTATTGAGTCTAGGAATACATTGTACACCGAGTCGTACTGGCAAATAGGCTATCCGAAAACGTTTTTCAAAACCATCATATTCTTTTACAAATGATCCATGTTTTTGAAAAATATTCTTTTTACAAAAAGCCTTTGAAGGATTGTTCAAAAAGCCAAAATTTATTTTCTCCAAAAATAAACTGGCAGAACCTCAGGAGAACTCGGCCCGAGTTCGGCCAGAGTTCGGCCATTTGGAACGTTAGTGAACGTTGGGTTTTTGAACTTGGCCATCCTTCAGTTACGGGTTGTTACAAAGAGTTCTGTCCGAATTCTGTCCGAATTCTGTCAGAGTTCTGTGTTTAGAAAAACTATAAATAGGGAAGCATTTCGATCATTTCAACACACCAATTCACTTTCAATCTTCTCTTCTTAAAGCTTACAGTCTTCCAAAGAGTTCTTAAAAAGCTTTCATTTTTAAATTCCAAGCCAGTTACAATCCTCTAGTCGATTTGCCAGTGCGGTACGGTCTAGAAGTTTCAGAGTGATTGTAATCAGAGGCTTGATAGAAGATTCAACTCTTCACAATTGAAGTTGGACCAGTTCTTCGTATCAAAGCTCGCGTCTGTAGAAGTTGCAAGGACTTCGTATGAAAACTTGCAGGATTTTCCAATAGCGGATTCAACTGGAAGCTAGAGTTCTTCCGACTGGACTATTCCTCACCAGAGGGAAACTAGTATAAATCTTGGTGTTTGCGTTTGCCTTCTGATCACTTTAAAATTCTGTCATTTACTTCTTGTGATTATTATTATATCTGTGATCTAACTGCTAACAAGTTTTTAATTAGCAATAATTTGCTGCCTACTCTATTCACCCCCCCTCTAGAGTATTCTGCTTTACGATTTCGTTCCTACAGGCTTTGTTAAATTTGAGGAACTTTCGAAAGTGCTTAGCTATGAGAGCTATTTCTTCATCGTCGTTCGACTCATTGTCGTCGGAGCTATCTTTGGAGTAGGACTTTGTAACTTTGAGAGCAAGAGACTTCTCCTTCTCTTTGGTCTTCTCCTTCTCCTTCTCTTGTGTGGAGGATTCCTCTTGATCCTTCATATCGACTTCATGAGTCATTAGCTTACCCATGAGGGTCTCAAGGTTCATGACACTCAGGTCGTTTCCCTCAATGATTGCGGTAGCTTTATGACTCCAAACTTTTGTCAATCCTCTAAGAATTTTTCTGATCTTTTTATGAGTTGGATTTTCCTTACCAAGAGAAGAGAGAGGATTAATAATATCACCAAAATGAGTAAACATGCAAGTTATAGATTCATCATGCTTCATCTTAAAGGACTCATATTCTTGCGTGAGTCTACTAATCTTGGATTCCTTCACTTATGAATTACCTTCGTGTGCGACTTCAAGTAACTTTCAAATCTTATTGGAAGTCTTGCAAGTTGAGATTCTGTTGAATTTACTACTATCGAGAGCACAATAAAGAGTGTTCATAGCCTTGGCATCTCGACTAGCAAGCTTCTTGGTGTTTTCAGTAAGTGTGTCCCTAAGGGTGTCAGATGCAATATCCTCAATAAATCTGGAAGGAGTAGGAAGACCATTTATCACACAATCCCATAAATTGAAATCTATGGACTTCAAATAAATGCTCATCCTAATCTTCCAGTAGTTATAGTTGGTTCCATCAAATAGGGGAGGCCTATTTGTGGAGTGTCCTTCATTGTGGAAGGTGTTGATACTAGGGTTAGTGGCCATGGATCACTCAAAGGGTATAAATCCAAATCAAGAGAACAAAGCTCTGATACCAATTGTAGAACCCTAGAGGGGGGTTGAATAGGGAAATAAAAAATAACTAGAGCACAAGAAGCAATATATTATAAATAAAAGGAAAGAGTAAGAAGATCAAACACAAGATGTATCCTGGTATCCTCGCTTGAGGCAATCCAGTCCCGGAACTCTCTCCGGCTTAAATCCACTATTTAATCAAATAGTACACACGAGTTTGGATCCAAAGAACTCGCCAACTTCAATACAAGTTTGGATCCGAAGACTCGCCAACTTTAACACACGAGTTTCCTTACGAAGGCTCGCCAACTTCAAACAAATGAGAAGAGAACTTGTTGATCTTCTAACACGTGAAGATCAAAAATTACAACTCTTAAAATACTCTAGCACTTTGGGAGAGGATGATAATTAAATGCTTGGTAGAGTATTAATGGTGGAGCTCTTGGTTGTTTGGATTATGGCAAGAGTTGGTAAAAGCTTCATGAGAGAGAAGGCTTTCATTTATAGAGAAACCAAGAGTAGGTGGCATTTAATGTTCCTGGATACAGCCTGACCGGCATATCGTTGGTATGCACCGGCATACCGTCGGTATTCCGGTCACCCAGTAACGGTCATATTAATATCCGTTGGGAGCATTTAAACTGCCATTAATTCTAGTCAAAGCAATTCAAAAATCAAATATTTGTAACCCGGTATACTGTCGGTATGCCGCGACATACCGTCGGTATACTGACGTTTTATCACAGAATGTTTTTAGACAAACAAAACGGTATACCGTCGGTATGCCGACATTTTGTCACAGAACGTTTTGTGTTCCACAAAACGGTATACCGCCGGTATGCCGGAGCATACCGTCGGTATGCCGACAATTTATCACAGAAAGTTTATGGACGATAAGAACGGTATACCGCCGGTATGCCGGAGCATGCCGCCGGTATGCCACTCTGTAAGATATTGATTTTTGACTTATGCTTTTAGTTTGTCATCCAACCATAAGTGTTTACAGATGTACCTAGACCTTGTACAGACTCGAAATCTTTAAGCAGTGAGGAAGCCGTCTATGCAAGGATCGCCGATATTTGCTTTAGTCTTCAATGCAATAGATGGTAGTACTTGAGAGGATAGACTTTATGTAGTAGAGCTTCTGAGAAGATATGAATCTGAAGACATAGAAAACTAAACTACGAAGATGTTGTTAATATATCAAAATAAAATGTACCAACAGCATGTACCGGCCATAACCAAGAACCTGATCTCGGGAAGTCTGCTCTGCAACACAGGCTTGAGGATGGACATCAACGCTGGTCAAGTCGTTATGTCTTATAAAGGAACATACTTCGAGAAGGCTATCTGTACCGAAGGGATGTTTAAACTTCAACTTGTAACTCCAATAGAGATAGTTAATACTGTTTCTTCTTCTGGTTATTCTCTTGAGTTATGGCATAATAGACTAGGACATGCTCATTGTAAAAGAATAAACAAAAAGTATAGTCTAGGGCTTATCTCCAAATGTAGGAGTAAAGAGGTAGAGAAGTGTGCGGTCTGTACGCAGACAAAGATCACAAGAAAACCGTTCAAGCGGGTAAACTGAAGTACAGATCTTCTGGAGTTGGTGCTCTCAGATATCTGTGAATTCAAATAGTTCTTACAAAGGTCAGGATGAAGTATTTCATTACCTTCATCGACGACTACTCCAAGTACGCATTCGTTTATCTGGTCAAGTCTAAAGATGAAGCATTTAAGAAGTTTAAGGACTTCAAGGCTGAAGCCGAGCATCAAACCGGACAACAACTTAAGAGACTCAGAAGTGATCGAGGTGGTGAGTATAGGTCTCATGAATTCGTATCGTTCTACAGAGAACATGGAATTGTCAACGAGACAACTGCTCCGTACTTTTCTTTATCAAATGATGTTATAGAAGGGAAAAACATAACATTAACAGAGATGATGAACTCAATGCTGTTGACTACGGGTCTTTAAATTACTTCTGGAATGAAGTAGTGCTTACGACTATGTTCATATTGAACAGAGTGCCGCATGCAACGTTGGAAGTCACTCCTTATGCAATCTGGTTCAAGGTCAGACCCAACTTGAATGTCATTCGAGTGTGGGGGTGTCTGGCATATGTGAAGATTCCAGATTTAAAGATTTAGAAGCTGAGAACAAGGACTACGAAGTCTATATTCCTGGGTTATGCTGATAAGAGTGATGCTCAGAGGTTTTTTGATGTTGACTCAAATCATATCATTGAATCTCGCGATGCAGAATTCTTTGAAGATAAATTTACAAGGCACAAGAACATTGTTCTTGTGGACATTCCAGAGAATAATGTGAGCACACAGGAGGCTCAAGTTCCTTACAAAGAGGTAGTCCAAGAAGAAGTTGTTACAACAGAAACAACTGTTGAACCAAAACACGCAGAACCTGTATCTAAGCGAATGAGGAGATAGAAGGACTTCGGAGAGGATTTTGTCACCTATTATGTGAAAGTAGACCCGCTTACCTATGATGAGGCGATGAAGACCAGAGATGCTGTCTTTTAGAAGGAGGCTATTTATGATGAGTACGACTCGATAACCTCCAACAACACGTGGGTGTTGGTCGATCTGCCTGAAGGAGCAAAACCAATCAGATGTAAATGGATCTTCAAGAAGAAGATGAAGGCTGATAGAACTATTGACAAGTTCAAGGCAAGATTAGTTGCCAATGGGTTCTCTCAGAAGAAGGGGATCGATTATTTCGACATATATGCTCCAGTAGCACGGATGATGACCATCATGATGTTAATTGCTCTGAGCGTAATTCACAAGCTGGTAATTCATCAGATGGATGTTAAGACCGCTTTCCTGAATGGTGAATTGACCGAAGAGATTTACATACAAGAGCCAGAAGGATTCGTCATCAAGGGCCTCGAAGACAAAGTCTGTAAGTTGGTGAAATCTCTATATGGTCTGAAACAAGCTCCTAAAATGTGGCATGGGAAGTTTGATAAATTCATAAGATCAAACGGATACAAGGTCAGCGAGACAGACAAGTGTGTGTACACGAAGTACGCTAACGGGAGAGGAGATGTTATTTGTCTGTACGTGGACGACATGCTGATCTTAGGTACAGATCTAGCAAGTGTCTCTGAGATAAAGAAGTTCCTCTCGTCTAAGTTCAGCATGAAGGACTTAGGGGAAGCTGATGTTATCCTGGGGATAAAGATCATCCGGACGAAAACTGGAGTGGCATTATCACAATCTTATTACATTGAGAAGTTGCTCATACGCTATAGGTGTTAGGATCTTCCAGGGACCGATACACCATATAGGTGTGACAAAAAGCTGAAGCCAAATATAAGGAAAAGTGTCAAACAGTTGGAGTATTCAAGCATCATCGGAAGTTTGATGTATGCGACTACTGCTACAAGGCATGACATAGCTTTTGCCATAGGGATGCTGAGTCGGTTCACGAGCAATCCAGGTGGTGAGCACTAAAAAGCTGTGAAGAGGGTTATGAGATACCTCAAAAGGACTCAGAAGTATACACTGTACTACTGCGGATATCCAAAAGTAGTAGAAGGCTTCAGCGATGCAAGCTGGTGCTCAGAAACAGAGAGTGAAAGGTCCACAAGAGGATACATCTTCTCCATGGGTAGAGCTGCTATATCGTAGAAGTCGAAGAAGCAGAGTATGTTGTCCCACTCTTCGATGGAGTCTGAGTTCTATGCACTGGTAGCTGCAGCGGAAGAAGCATAGTGGCTTCAGGAGCAAATGTATGATCTTCCAATGGTTGGTGCACAGATATCGGTAGTACCGATATACTACGACAACCAGGCGACTGTGTAGAAGCTCAAAAATGATTAGACGCCACTCATAAAATGGTGCCAGGATTAAAAAAGCCTATGGCCATTTAGATTGCGCTAAAACTCAGGTGGCGCCAACTATTAGGGTGCGCGGGCACCACGTGGCAAGCTTCCTCGAGAAGCTGGAGCAGTTGTCATGATTACTACAGTTGTACTAAAGTGATCATCTTCAGATCAGATTCCTACAGTTGTACTTCCCCAGAATCAAATTGTACTCTTGTACTTTCTTTTTTAAGTTTGTAAACTAGTTTGCTTGTAAAACTTTTGTTCTCACAAACAAAATGACGACTCTACTGGGGACGACTTTTTCCTCCGACGAGAAGGTGACAACTCAATGTGATTTTGTGTCGATCGGCAAGACGTAGAAGACCTTGGTCATTCAGGTCGACCAAACATCCTACGAAGCCATGATTGGCACTGGGGGTGCAAGACAGGATATTATTCATGCCAAGAACAAGGTACGCACCATCTAGACTCCTAAGTCTTCCAGAGCACCAATCACAGCTTCTGCGCAGACTGTGCCAACTACTGCCTTGGCGCAGAACAAAGGAAAATGCCCTTTTGCTACTCCCTCTTTCTCCCCAGTTATGAACTTGGTGGAGAACCTATCCATTTCTGCTCCTGCACAGAACAAAGGAAAGCTCCCTTTGGCCTTTCCTCATTCTTCCTCGGTCCTGGACTTGGTAGAAAATACTCCTGATTGTGCCTTTGCGCCAATCACAGCTTCTGCACAGACTGCGCCAACTGCTACCTTGGCATAAAACAAAGGGAAATGCCCTTTGGCTACTCCCTCTTCCTTCCCAGTTCTGAACTTGGTGGAGAACCTATCCATTTCTGTTCCTGCGCAGAACAAAGGAAAGCGCCCTTTGGCCTTTCCTCATTATTTCTCGGTTATGGACTTGGTGGAAAATACTTATGATTGTGCCCTTATGCCAATCACTGCTCGAACCCTGTTGGGCAGAAGCTCTGTTTTTCTTGACATAGACAATCAAGTCAATGGTAAGAAAGTAAATTCTGCCCAAAATCGACTTTCTGTTACTCATTTCCGCCATGCCAAATGTGCTGGAATTGGGTGCGCATGGCAACAGGGCATTCTGCCTACTCCTAAGCGCTAATTAAACCCAAATCAGGATCTGCCAACTCTATGTATATCAAGATCTAAACAGGAAAAGTTGATGGTGTCCCAGACAGACACACAAGAAATGCACCACTTTGACATGTGCACCTATCTTAACTGGCACAAATCAGAGTCAGCTTCATCAAGCCACAAGGTGCGCCAATGGCAGTCTGTGCCAGTTACTGATCTGCGCAAAGGGAAGGCTTCTAAAGTTAAAGATCCTCTCATCTATGCCAATCAACTTAGCACTTCCTTGTACACTCAAGGGACAGGGCATCTCAAGAACATGAACCATGTTCCTAATGTAATCATGAGTATGTACCTTCTTCTTCCTCTTATCCTGTTAATATGATCGATCTTCGCGAGATTCTTGTACAAAAGCGGAAGATCGCAGGTCTATTTCATATATCTTTGACTCCACCTACAGAGCGTCTTTGTAACCATGAGATAGTGATTAAGTGTTGTTGCCAGGCAGCAAAACGGTCTGTCTTCGACCGTTTGAACTACCCTCAATCTTCTAAATTGATCATGTGTACAAAGATTTATCTTCTGCAACCACCACATGCAAGGAACTCCAGTCTGCTTCCCATGAGGCTCAAGTACAATGATGTTGCAAATCAACCAGACAAACCATCTTCGATCGTATGAATTACAATTGTTCTTCTGACATACAACGTCACCCTCCTAAAGTGACCCTGGTTGATGAAGGCGAGTTGCTGTTTGCTTCAGTCAATATGACGTCTCTCAGTACTGGGGGTGGAAAACGTCCAAGACGCAATACATCCTGCAATTCCAGTCAACAATACTTGGATCGGATCCGTGGTTCCGCGAAGGAGTCTACCAGAACACAAGATTAAGAGGCCGAGATTCAATCGGTCAAAAGAATCTTCTCACTCCTCATCTTGGAGAGGTCCTTCACCAAAGAGACATCCATATTTCGACCAAGACTTATTTGGTCAAAGGAATCTTCTAGATTCTGACCAAGACTCAATCGGTCAAAATAATCTTTATGACTCTGACCGAGATTCAATCGGTCAAAAGAATCTTCCTATCCCTATATCGGGGGTAGTGCCCTATATGACTTTGATGTTGATAGTGAAAGCTCTGAACGGACTATCTTTTCCACTAGTTTGTCATCTCTAGCCAGAGAAGTGACCGCCTATGTCACTAATGAGGAACAAGATGCATCCAGCTCTGGCAATCAGGAGCAAAGGATTGCCTCTTTAGAGGCCAGCTTGAAAAATATGGATGAGATGATGGCAAGTATGCATGCTGTGATCGTAGCACAACATACTGTTCCATCAGTTACGAATCTAATTCCAACCCAAGAATAGATAGCAGCATCTGCTTCCACCAACACTGGTTTGGGGGTACAACCTCCTCACAATGCCACCATGCCAACTCTAAGTATTTCTGGTGCTGGGGGTGGTGCCTATCATGCAGTCCCGCCTCCTAACACATCGAATCAGTCTAATGCTCCCCAAGCACCATGGGACACTAATGAGGCAGTAAAGCTTTTACGTAACCAGTTTGAAGCTTTTAAGTAGAAGGATGGCTTACAGAAGCTTGGGATCAAACAACCTTACCCCATATAGTGGAAGGAAGTCCCGTTCCCACCTAAGTACAAGCCACCTACCATTATACTGTTTGATGGTAGTTCATCCCCAAGCCAGTACCGCAATCATTTTGAGGTAATAACTAATAAACTTCAGCCAAATGATGCTCTACTTACTAGAGTATTTGTCGGATGCCTAGCAGGTGCAGCTTACGACTGGTATCACAGCTTGCTAGATGGTTGCATAACTTTCTTTACTGGGTTCAAGCAAATGTTCCTAGAAAGGTTTTATGAGGGAACAAATGACATGACCATATCGGCCCTCATCAAAATCAAATAATGGCCTAATGAAACTGCTGAACGTTTCATTGAGCGCTTCCGACGAGAGGCACTCAAAATGCCTCCACGAACTCCAGATACTATGACTATAGATACATGCAAATCAAACTTGTTACCTATAGTCAGCATGTGGACTGGATCTACACAATACCAAGACTAGCCTTTCTTCATAGTAAGTACCAGGGAGGCTGAAGACAGTGCTGACTAGTTCAAACAAGTAGGCATTCAGATGCCTAATATTAAAAAAGAGGAACATTCCAACAGTAGTGGCTGTAGGAACGAAATCATAAAACAGAATACTCTAGGGGGATGAATAGAGTAGACAGCAAAATATTGCTAATTAAAAACTCGTTAGCAGTTAGATCACAGATATAAAAATAATCACAAAATAAATAACAGTAATAAAAGAGTGATCAGAAGGCAAACGCAAACATCGAGATTTATACTGGTTTTTCTTTTGTGAGGACTAGTCTAGTCGGAAGAACTCTAGCTTCCAGTTGAATCCACTATTGAAAAATCTCGCAAGTTTTCATACGAAGTCCTTGCAACTTCTACAGACGCGAGCTTTGATACGAAGAACTCGACCAACTTCAATTGTGAAGAGTCAATCTTCAATCAAGCCTCTGATTACAATCGCTCTGAAACTTCTAGACCACACCGCACTGGCAAATCGACTAGAGGATTGTAACTGGCTTGGGATTTAAAAATGAAAGCTTTTTAGAACTCTTTGGAAGGAATGTAAGCTTTAGAAGAGAAGAGATTGAAAGTGAATTGGTGATTTAAAATAATCGAAATCCTTCTCTATTTATTATTTTTCCAAAGGCAGAACTCTGACAGAATTCAGACAGAATTCGGACAGAACTCTTTGTAACCAACCGCAACTGAAGGGAGACCAAGTTCAAAATCAAACGTTCACATAACGTTCAACTTGGCCAAACTCTAGCCGAGTTCTGTCGGGGTTAGGTCAGTTGATTATGTAAAAAAATAAATTTTGGCTTTTTGAAAAGTCCTTCAGAAGCTTTTTGTAAAATATGTGTTTTTAAAAAAACATAGGTTATTTTTTTAAAGAGATAGGTCAGTTTTGAAAAAAGTTTTTGGATAGCCTATTTGCCAGTACGACTTGGTATACAATGTATTCCTAGACTCAATAAAATAAAAAATTACATTCTTTTGAAGAGAATACATTCTGAGTGGCAAACAACTTCGGTCTTGAACGGAGTAGATATCCATCTTTGATCAATGTCCAAAACATCGTTAGTAAACATCTGAATTGACTCGTATTTATATCGAGACAGAGTTTGATCAATTATTAAAATCAAGTTTGACCATGACCAATGGGCCAACAATCTCCTCCATTTTGATAATTGACAAACCTTGACTGATATAACATCTTTGGTTTTGATCAATTCAAAAGTATACCGAAAGTACCGAGAGATAAAGAAAAAATTGTTCATAACCTGTATTCATTAAGATGTTAGATCTTATTTCTCCCCCGTTGTCACTTAGCAAAATAATTGCAAAAGAGAAAGCTCGCCCGCAATAAATGCATAAGTAACAAGAAGTGAAGAAACACAATAAAAATATAATAAGAACATTCATCACAGGCATGGTATAAACATTGACAGAAAAATAAAATAAATAGATAAGATATAAACAACACAGGCATGGTATTTGTCATAGGCAGTACATATAAAGCATAAAGAAAGATAATGCTATAAAGCTGAAACAAATAAAATGCTAAGGTAAATAATAAACTAAAGTGAAACATATGCCAAACTGAGGCATAAGAACATGTCTATGAAGAGTCACAAATCATATCCAAAAATAAAGTGTACTGATAATATCTTGGAATGTCGAAGCATTTCCAAGTAAACATAAGACAAAATAGATAGTCTCAAAAAGTAATATCTCAGAAATCATCATCCTCATCCTCATCATCATCGGCTGCAGTACCAGCAAGTCCAGATGGACCAGCTCCAGAAGTGCCAGATCCAGAAGGATGCGGAGTAGCACCAGATGTACGATACCAATCGTATGCATTCCCTGGCTAGAACAGAGAGTGGACTGCCTCATCGTCAATGCGGTAGCCAGATATAGAAGGGTCTCGAGGTAGAGAGCTAGCAGAGTGACCCGTCTGTGCAAATCTCAGATCGGCAAAGGAGTTGGCAATAGCCTGGAACCGACTCACGTCACGGAACTCAAGTTCCCTGGAAGTGTCAACGAAGAATGACTGCAGATCTGATAGATGCTAGTAAATACCCTCAAAGGTCATAGGGTAAGACTGAAGAGGACCAGGTGCTGTGGGAATAGGTGCAGAAGGAGCAGGTGCAGTAGGTGTAGGAACAGTAGCAATGCTGCGACGAGAGAGTTTGAGGAACTTGGGCTCAGGGTCCAAAGCACAAGTGGATAAGTCAATATCGAATCTCTGAAAGATTCGTGGGAGGATCATCGCATAAGAGAGGTTGCGGTCTCTTCCGCGACATCTACCCATCATCTGAATAATAGTCTTAGGGGCAGAAAAAGGAATCCCCTTAAGAATGTGATATAAAGCAGAAAGCTCAAGTGCAGTGACATCATCTTTTAAAGTAGATTTTGGAAGTAGAGTAGAATAGATGATGCGATGTAATTCGTAGTTAAACAAGTTCAAGTTATTGGCCTTGAACTTTCCAGGACGAGCACGTGCAGGCGCACAAAGCTCATTATTGAAACTAACGAGAGTCGTACCCGCAGGAAAATCGAAATCAGTGATGTCATCGAGCGGGGCACCTTCGTTTGGTAGACCAAGGATTTTCACTAGCAATTCATCATTGAACTCGATATCTATCTCGCCGATACGAGTTCTCGTGGTAAAAGTGTCTAACACGAAATTACAGTAAAATAGTCTAATGGCATTAGTAGCTATAGGGAATTGTAAAGTAGCAAAGTGATGTAACCCTAATGCCTCAAAGTAAGGATGATGGTCAGGAAATATAGTCCATTTGATCGAAGATCCGGTACAAATAGTACGCATAATGAAGTCGGCATACCAAAGTAGGGTTGGTCGGGAGTTTTGAAATAAAACTCGTCCGATGCACCGTCATCCGATTGGACCAGAAAAAAGAGGGAATCTGTATGCGAATCAGAAGACAATGCCTCTTCACTGGCATTGGTCTTCTTTCTCTTGAATGGATTGAATCCCTTAGACATTCTATCCGAAAAACTAGAAACCCTAATAATTTAAAAGTGGAGGAGAGAAGGAATTATACCTTTCGAGAATCAAGTATGCTGTAGAGGATGAGATTCTCCGCACGAATCCAAATTTTGGACGAAGATCTCCACGAAGATTGGAAGAAGGAAGGTGGAGAAGAGCTAGGGTTTTTGGGGCATGGCTGCTACTGTTTTGATAAGGTTTGGAAGAATGAAGAAGAGGGGGCCTCGGGTTCTGACTGGTACATATATACCCAGCAGAACTTTGGCCGAATTTGGACCAAACTCGGGCCGAATTCTGACCGAACTCGGGCCGAATTTGCCAAGGGTTACCTGGCTATATATATAAATAAAATTTTGTGGGGCCACATCTTTTTCATCAATTCGTTTCAAATGTTTAATTCAGAGTTTAGTAATTTTAAATTTCAAATAATACTATTAATATTATTTTATAAATTAATATTCTTTACTCAATATCTGTCTCAGATTAGCTGTAGGAGTATTGTCCCAGCTAACAGAGGTTCACCGGAGAACTCTAAAATACCGCTTTGCTTCGACCGTAGTCGTGGTGATAGACAGACTCTTTTTAGGCTTGTCTCAAAAACAGTTTATGAGTATTGAATAAATGATTAATAAAACAAAATTAATTAATATTATTGACATCTAAAATTCCTAATTCTTGACGTAAATAATTGAAACGATCTTCCGCAAGAGGTTTTGTGAGAATGTCAGCTAATTGATTCTGTGTGTTTATGTATACAAGGTCTATATCTCCATTTTGTTGATGATATCTAAGAAAGTGATGTCGAATCTCGATATATTTAGTACGAGAGTGACATACTGGATTCTTAGTCAAATTAATAGAACTAGTATTATCACAGAAAATGGGTATGTATATAAAATGCAATCCATAGTCTTCTAAAGTTTGCTTCATCCACAAAATTTGTGCACAACAACGTCCTGCGGCGATATACTCAGCCTCGGTTGTTGATAATGCGACAGAATTTTGCTTTTTGCTAAACCAAGAGACTAGAGCTTTTCCTAGGAAATGACATGTACAGCTGGTACTTTTTCTATCTACTTTGCATCCGACAAAATCAGCATCAGAATAACCGGTTAGGTCAAATAACGTAGTTTTGGGATACCATAAGCCGACAGAAGAAGTGCCTTTAAGGTATCGGAAGATACGCTTAACTGCGCACAGATGTGATTCCTTAGGATTAGCTTGAAAACGTGCACACAAGTAAACACTAAACATAATGTCTGGTCGACTAGCAGTTAAATATAGTAAGCTACCGATCATACCTCGATACTTACGTATGTCGACGAGTTTGCCTTGTTCGTCAATATCAAGCTTGGTTGAAGTCGCCATTGGAGTGCTAAGTGGCTTGACTGCTTCTAGGTATAACTTCTTTAATAGATCCTTTTGTGTACTTTGCTTGATTTATGAACGTCCCATTGTTGGTTTGTTTGATTTACAGTTCGAGAAAGAATTTTAGCTCTCCAATCATGCTCATCTCAAACTCATTCTACATACACTTTGAAATTTTTTTGACAAAGAGATTCATCAGTAGATCCAAAAATAATTTCATCTACATAGACTTGAATTAAAAGAATGTTGTTATTCAAAGATTTTATAAACAATGTAGTATCAACCTTTCCATTTAAAAAACTGTTATCAAGTAGAAAAGAGCTTAAACGATCGTACCAAGCATGAGGGGCTTGTTTTAAACCGTATAAGGCTTTCTTTAACTTGAAAATATATTCAGGATATTTGAAATCAGTAAAACCAGGAGGTTGAGCAACATAAACTTCTTCTTTTATAAAACCATTCAAAAATGCGCTTTTGACACCCATTTGAAATAACTTGAAATTATGAAAATATGCAAATACACATAACATCCGAATGGATTCTAATCTAGCAACTGGGGCATGTCATATCCCTATTTTAGAAATAGGTATATGACTGTATTTCGACTGTATTTCGTATTTTGGAGGATTTTAATTTTTGCGGTATTCTTGAAATTTTTATTATTTTCTTGGAGGTAATTTTATCCTCATTATTATTACTATTATTTTTAATTTTCTTGATCCCTATATCTACCCTCCCAAACAAAAACCCAAACCCTAACCTAACTCTCACTCTCCACACTCTCAGCCCCCCTATCTCTCTCTCTCTCTTCACTCTCTCTCCTGATCCCTCTTTCTTCCTCCCACTGGAGAGCTCCCCCTCTCTCCTCCCTCACTCACCCCTCTTTCCTGCTCTCCCTCTCGCACACCCCTTGCTCCGATCGCCGACCGCCACCACTGCTCCCATCACCACTTCCATCTCTCCCTCTCCCGCTGTTCCCGGCGCCCGCCTCCGTCGCGACCAGCCCCTCCGGCCACTTCCCGCCACCATCACCCACCAGCACCGCCATTAGTCGCCACCACCGCTGCCCCCTTCTCCTCCGGCCCCTTTCAGCCGCCACCGCCATTGCCTCCGGCCACCTTCGCCTGGCCGAGCCTCCAGCTCCGGCCAGCACCTCCTCCTTTCCCTCTTGTCGCCCCGAGCTCCTCCTTCCTCTCCCAACCTCTCGATTTCCTCTTCCGAGCCCCTCCGCCGCGGCCACCGCCTTCAGCCACCACCACCAGTACCGCGGCCACCACCTCTGCCATCTTCTCCGGTCGGCCTCCTCCGTGGGACCCTGCCGCTGCTCCGTCCTTCTCCAGCCTCCCATAGCAGCTCCGACCGCCTTTCTCTCTGTCGGCAACCCCCTCCGGTGAGATCCTCCTCTGCCTCCTCTCTCCCCTTTTCTCGGTCTGAGTCCCCTCGGGATGCGTATTGCCCCGTACAGCGTGTCGTCTCGGACAGCGCACCCTCGGTTGGTGCGCTTCCTCGTTCCCCGTGTTTTTGGGTCGTGTGCACCTCGGTGTATGTGTCGTCTCATTTTACGTGTACCTCGATCTACGTGCTGCCTAAGGCAGCAGGACGCCTTGAACCCTGTGCTGTCTCGGGCAACGTGCCATCTCGATTTGCATACTGCCATGTTTTCGTGTCTTGGCCTTTGTACCTACCTCATGACCCGTACTGCCTCAATTTACATGTACGTACCGATTTGCATGCCGTATCGAATTGCGTGTAACATTGTATCTTATGTTGCCTCGATTTGTGTGCTCGCTCCGACTTGCATGTCGCATCGGTCCTTGTGCCATCTCGATTTGCGTGCATGTACGGATTTACGTACTGCCTTGGTTTGTGTATCACCTTGGACTCTGCACCGCATCGATTTGCATGCATACATCGACTTGTATGTCACATTGATTTGCATGCTTTCTTGAATCTCGCTCCGTCTCGATTTGCGTACATGCCTCGATTTGCGTATCGCGTAGATTTGTGTGCCATCCCGATATTCGTGATTTCTTCGATCTACATGCATGTCTCGATTTACGTGCACATTATGTCTCATGTTCATCTCGATCTTCGAGTCATCTCGATTCTCGTACGCATCTCGATATGCGTACACATCTCAGTTTGCGTATCCGTATCGATCCGCGTACCTCGATTTCCGTGTCCAATCCCTGTACTGCTTGCGGGTCCCACACGGTATAGCCTTCTGCCATCTCTTATGATTATTCTATTATTTTATTATTTGATGCTGATGATTATTTATTAAGTGTTCTGTGGACCTCGATGGACGTGCTAGCCTGGATCGCGATCGCCGAAGACTTGCTTACCTAGCCGAGCCCTCTAGGAAAGTATCCCTTGCTCATCGATGGCTCTTGCCCTCTCTCCTGGAGTTATTGCATTTAATTTATTGTAAATATATATAACCATAATTAGTGTAGCTTAGCAGTAGAACTGCCATGATAACTTAGGATAGCTTGGTTCGATACCAGGATAGACCGTATCGAACAAACTCGGATGGGTCATCCACACCTCCGAGGACACGAGCACGACTCACGAGTATGGATTGTCCCCATATGCCCCGTGTCCGACTCGCGGTCGGGTGATGGCTTGGCTAACTGTTTTTATGACTCTACTTGTGGCTTGGATTGTGACTGTGGGTCTTGGTGCATCCTGCGTGGTGATTCTTGTTGCATGTATTGGCTTGGCGCTCAGTACGCATCGTAGTACTGCTGGAGGCCGAGACTTAGTATTCTCGGCTATGCTTTGGTTTCCAGTACGCATGGTAGCGCTGCTGGAAGCTGAGACTTAGAGTTCTCAGCCTGCGATTCTGCGGCGGCTTGCGTCGAGTAGATTTAGCCCCAATTTGTTGGGAGCTCCCGTCCAAAATACAAAGGAGATTCTGCCGGATTTTTCTAAAATTTTCGGTCGGGAATTTGGTTCGAAGAATTAGGCAGAACCCTTCCTTTGGTTTGCTAATCTAGACTCGTGCATACTTGTTTTGGATATGGTGGCCTGATCCCATTACCTGCTAGGTAGAATCTATACTAGATTAGTCACCTAGCTCCTGACCTGTCTTGTCCGTCGGATAGCGTAAGGAGAGCGGTTCCACTCGGGAGACGGTCTGCAATCCTGGTCCTTGTTTGGTTTAAGGATTGTGGATTTGCTCCAGAGCGGTACATATAATCCTTGCCACTTCCGGCGGCATTTATTACCGAACTCTGGTTTCCTGACCCTCCATCCTAGGAGTTATCCTAGTCCAGCTAGATAGGGCTGACAGTTGTCCTATGTATCGGGATTTTGACCTTGGATATGTATGAGGATTGAGTAATATATGAAGTATGATCTCGGGATGTTCAGTTGGTAGACTCACGTGGATACTTGGATAGTGCTGTCGATTCCTTTAGATGATGTTCGATTTTGATCAGATATGTGGGTTCCTGGATTTTGATTAATTGTTCGAGTGATTCGCGAAAAGAGGAGAATATCGAGGGTATTATTATATGATTTTTACTCGACTTCCCAAACGCCCAAAACCTGGTACCTTTGTGTATTTCGGTAGTTAGAAAACCTAGTTTGTTTGCTATACCTTGGTGGTGGTGAGGCTTATTTGCTGATAGCTTGTGATCATCGATTCGGAGGATTCTTGTGAGCCAGAGGGCCTAGTATTGTTATGGTGATGAGCTTGGTATTTGGTGGTTGTCTTTATTGACATAATATTCACTCCATCATGGATGGGAGACTCTTGCTAGATTGATCTGGTGGATGGACCAGCTTGATGATTGGAGCTCTAGGCTTCCATATATGCTTGAGATGTTATTATAGTAGAGGTTCTGATCTTGTACTTGACCTGATATCCATGCCACGATGTGGGCAGATGATTTTATATGGTTGACAGATTTGTCCTTGTTCTGACATGACTACTTGTATCCGTACTATAAGTCCAGCTTACCCTTTGAGGTACTGGCCCTGACCTTGCACTGCGGTGCTCCTTGTCTATTGGCACTTTGAGGTGCTACTTCCATGATTATATGGCATTGCGATACCATCTTGATATTCTAGCTATATTATATGATTACCTGCACGGGTACCTTGGTAGTTGGCCCTTAGTCTTAGCGTGGTCAGGATTGCTTGCTTGCTTGTTGCATAACACTAAAGATGGATCACAACTGGGAATATAGGTGCCGAGGTTGATTCTTACTTAGCGTTCTCGTACTAAGGTATGACATCTAGGAGGATGATCATGTGACCACGGCATGTGATTCCGGATAAATGTATGGATAATCTAGGCAACTTAAAATGGTAGAAGCATTGGAAGGGAACGAAATCCCGAGATCGTGTATTACCAGCCTTATCCCAGACACTAGTCATGACCTGCAGGCTAGCCGCTACGGATATTGTTACCATTCGCACTAGTGGATGGCACTATCCAGCTACTTTATGTACTATATATTATATACATGGCATGCTCGGCACGGTGGCCTTACGAGGGACCGGTAGTGACATGCAGAGCCCGGTGGTCTTGCGAGGGACCGACGCTCATCTAGTCTTGATATACTTGGCCCCGCTAGCCCTGCTGGGGCGGCACGATCTGAGGATTCCTATATTGCATTGTTGGGGTAACCCAACGTCCACATAGAGAGCCGTAGGCATTTTGAGTGGCCGTTTATTTATATAATTGCTTGGCTTGTTACTTGCCCAGTCGACTGATATCGAGTTTCAGTTGGCGATGCAGGTATTATTGGATGTTAGGGAGATTGTGATAATTGTTGGTTATGTAGCTACATTAGTTGTGGTTTGTTATCGTGCGTTGGTACTGCACGACCCCTACCCTCATTTACTGTTCTTATGTGCTATTCCTGTCATATTTTATCCTGCTGGTTTTCTTCGCCCGTCCTTGAGCCTTCCTTTCTGGTACTTGCTACGGTTGGCCTGACCAACCCTGGATTGTTCCGAGATTGCCTGAGACCGACCCTGTGGATCTTCCAGACTCGACTTGGAGGATGTGCTTCAGTTTCCGACCATGCTAGGAACTGTGGAAAGGTATACTAGTCTACATTATTATTCTGTACTGTGGATTTTCTGATTATCATATGAGTATTCCCTATTTTCCATATGATTATCTCTCTTGATGTTGTTTCATTGTGATTTGCCTGTAGACATGAGATCAGATTTAGGCCATAGATTGATTGCAGGCTAGGATACCCAGTAAGACTTGACAACCGTCATCGCTGTATAGCGTATTCGTACCTTATACGGTGTAGCTGGCCTACGTCCGTCCCCGTATTTTGGTACTGGAGCGTGACATGGTTTTAGTGGTGGCCCATGCAGGTCTCGTTTTATGATTTTGTTGGGTATCACATGATTATTGGTCTCAGTCTACTGTTCCTTGGTATTCCCACTTGTTACACTTGTCCTTCGCTCCCTTGAACCTGTGAATTGGTCCTCATCTCTACCTGGACCTATTTTGCTTTGCCCTGTCTTATTCATGTTATCTACCTCTGATCCTTGTTTGATAGATATGATCCTATAGTTGGTCATGTCGATCACCTTATTTGATGAGATGTTATCTTATCTCCATCATTTGGGTTACTTGATTATTTATCTTGGGTTCTGCACTCTCTACCGGTATTTCGCCTTGGTTGATTTCTTGTTATCCCTTTCGTGCGTTGACTTCGTGTTGACTAAGTATCATTATCGTCCTCTTCGAGCGTTGGCTGGATTGCTGCAGAATGAAGATGTCATCAGGACCCTGAGATTGGATATTTTAATATTTGTTGAGTATCAGAGGGATATTCTCGTATCGATTCGGCTTCCTTGATTTTGGACAGTTCCACACTCATGATTATCTGTTTCAGATATTATTTTTATATATATACTTGCTATACATTATATTTTGATATGGATCCTTGGTTTGGAGTATTTTTCTATGGATATGGAGTATTTTCCTAGAAAAGCTATCTTGTGGTTATTATTAAAGATATTTTTGGATGTGTGTTGTGATTCACCTGAATTTTGGATCTTGATTGTTTTTTTCTAGGACTCTCGTTATATTGTTAGAGATTTTTTGTGATTTTAGTGATTTGGATATGCAAGTTATAGATTTGATTCGTTTTTGGGTATTTGTCGAGAGTACCGGATGACCCTAGTATACCTTGACGGCGTGGTAACGAAAGTTGCAGCTGCTCGATTATAGTACCCTGATACATCTTTTGCAGCCATTTCGGATGGCGCGGCAAGGAAAGATCATGACACACATTTTTTGGATAATAGGAACTACGGTCATCGGTTCGAGACAAATATCCTGTATTTTATGATTTGTGAGGATTTTTATGCAGTTGGGATTTTACGTTTTCTGACATTGTTTTCGACATTCTATACTTGTTTTGATTTATGGGGTTATTTTGCGTATATGAGACTTTGATTTTCGAGATTCTTTCGATGTTTTCGATTTACCTTGCGAGTTGATTTATCTAGACCTTGTTCTCTTTGATGTTTTCATATTGAGATTTTGTTTGTTTTTTATTGTATTTCTTGATTTCTGTAAGGTGGGTAGAGTTTTCATGGCAGATATATATGTACTAGTTTTGAAAATCCTATTTTGATAATTCTGAAATTTCGAGGACAAAATTTTTGTAAGGTGGGTAGGATGTAAGATCCCTATTTTAGAAATAGGTATATGACTGTATTTCGACTATATTTCGTATTTTGGAGGATTTTAATTTTTAGGGTATTCTTGAAAATTTGATTATTTTCTTGGAGGTAATTTTATCCTCATTATTATTATTATTATTTTTAATTTTCTTGATCCCTATATCTACCCTCATAAAAGAAAACCCAAACCCTAACCTAACTCTCACTCTCCACACTCTCAGCCGCCCCCCATCTCTCTCTTTCTCTCTCTCTCCCGATCCCTCTTTCTTCTCCCCACTGGAGAGCTCCCCCTCTCTCCTCCCTCACTCACCCCTCTTCCCTGCTCTCCCTCTCGAACACCCCTTGCTCCGATCGCCGACCGCCACCACTGCTCCCATCACCACTTCCATCTCTTCCTCTCCTGCTGTTCCCGTCGCCCGCCTCCGCCGCGACCAGCCCCTCCGGCCACTTCCCGCCACCATCACCCACCAGCACCGCCATTAGTCGCCACCACCGCTGCCTCCCTTCTCCTCCGGCCCCTTTCAGCCGCCACTGCCATGGCCTCCGGCCACCTTCACCTGGCCGAGCCTCCAGCTCCGGCCAGCACCTCCTCCTTCCCCTCTTGTCGCCCCGAGCTCCTCCGCCCTCTTCCGACCTCTCGATTTCCTCAACCGAGCCCCTACGTCGCGCCCACCATCTTCAGCCGCCACCCTCAGCGCCGCGGCCACCACCTCTGCCATCTTCTCCGGCCGGCCTCCTCCATGGGCCCCTGCCGCTGCTCCGTCTTCCTCCAGCCTCCCCTAGCAGCTCCGGCCGCCTTTCTCTCCGCTGGTAACCCCCTCCTGTGAGATCCTCCTCTTCCTCCTCTCTTCCCTTTTCTCGGTCTGCGCACCCTCGTGATGCGTGCTGCCCCGTGCAGCGTGTCGTCTCGGGCAGCGCACCCTCGGTTGGTGCGCTTCCTCGTTTCCCGTGTTTTCGGGTCGTGTGTACCTCGGTTTACGTGTTGCCTCATTTTGCGTGTACCTCGGTCTACGTGCTGCCTAAAGCAGCGGGACGCCTCGAGCCCCGCGCTGCCTCGGGCAACGTACCATCTCGGTTTGCGCACCGCCTTGTTTTCGTGTCTCGGCCTTTTTGCCTACCTCGTGACCCGTGCTGCCTCAATTTACGTGCACGCACCGATTTGTGTGCCGTATCAAATTGCGTGTCACATTGTATCTTGTGTTGCCTCGGTTTGCGTGCTCGCTCCGACTTACGTGCCGCATCGATCTTTGTGCCATCTCGGTTTGCGTGCACGTACGGATTTATGTGCCGCCTTGGTTTGTGTTTTACCTTGGACTCTGTACCGCATCGATTTACGTGCATACGTCGACTTGTATGTCGCATTGATTTGCGTGCTTTCTTGAATCTCGCTCCGTCTCGATTTGCGTACATGCCTCGATTTGCATATCGTATTGATTCGTGTGCCATCCCGATATTCATGATTTCCTCGATCTACGTCACGTCTCGATTTACGTGTATGTTATGTCTCATGTTCATCTCGATCTTCGAGTCATCTCGATTCTCGTACGCATCTCGATATGCGTATTTGTCTCGGTTTGCGTATCTGTATCGATCCGCGTACCTCAGTTTCCGTACCCGATCCCTGTACTGCTTGCGGGACCCACATGGTATAGCCTTCTGCCATCTCTTGTGATTATTCTATTATTTTATTATTTGATGCTGATGATTATTTATTGTGTGTTCTGAGGACCTCGATGGACGTGCTAGCCTGGATCGCGATCGTCGAAGACTTGCTTACCTAGCCGAGCCCTCTAGGCAAGTATCCCTTGCTCATCGACGGCTCTTGTTCTCTCTCCTGGACTTATTGCATTTAATTTATTGTAAATATGTATAACCATGATTAGTGTAGCTTAGCAGTAGAACTGCCATGATAACTTAGGATAGCTTGGTTCGATACCGGGATAGACCGTATCGAACAAACTCGGAGGGTCATCCACACCTCCGAGGACACGAGCACGACTCACGAGTTTGGATTATCCCCATATGCCCCGTGTCCGACTCGCGGTCGGGTGAAGGCTTGGCTATCAGTTTTTATGACTCTGCTTGTAGCTTGGATTGTGATTGTGGGTCTTAGTGCGCCCTGCGTGGCGATTCTTGTTGCATGTATTGGCTTGGCGCCCAATACACATCGTAGTGCTGCTGGAGGCCGAGACTTAGTGTTCTCGGCAATGGTTTGTTTTCCAATACGTATGGTAGCACTGCTGGAAGCTGAGACTTAGAGTTCTCAGCCTGCGATTTTGCGGCGGGTTGCGCCGAGTGGATTTAGCCCCAATTCGCTGGGAGCTCCCGTCCAGAATACAAAGGAGTTCTGCCGGATTTTTCTAGAATTTCCGGTCGGGAATTTGGTTCGAAGAATTAGGCAGAACCCTTTCTTTGGTTTGCTAATCTAGACTCGTGCTTACTTGTTTTGGATTTGGTGGCCTGATCCTATTGCCTGTTAGGTAGACTCCATACTAGATTAGTCGCCTAGCTCCTGACATGTCTTGTCCATCGGATAGCGTAAGGAGAGCGGTTCCACTCGGGAGACGGTCTGCAACCCTGGTCCTTGTTTGGTTTAAGGGTTATGGATTTGCTCCAGAGCGGTCCATATAATCCTTGCCACTTCCGGCGGCATTTACTACCGGACTCTTGTTTCCTGACCCTCCATCCTAGGAGTTATCCTAGTCCAGCTAGATAGGGCTGACAGTTGTCCTATGTATCGGGATTTTGACCTTGGATATGTATGAGGATTGAGTAATATATGAAGTATGATCTCGGGATGTTCAGTTGGTAGACTCACGTGGATACTTGGATAGTGTTGTCGATTCCTTTAGATGATGTTCGATTTTGATCAGATATGTGGGTTCCTGGATTTTGATTAATTGTTCGAGTGCTTCGCAAAAAGAAGAGAATATCGAGGGTATTATTATATGATTTTTACTCGACTTCCCAAACGCCCAAACCTGGTACCTTTGTGTATTCTGGTAGTTAGGAAACCTGGTTTGTTTGCTATACCTTGGTGGTGGTGAGGCTTATTTGCTGATAGCTTGTGATCATCGATTCGGAGGATTCTTGTGAGCCAGAGGGCCTAGTATTGTTATGGTGTTGAGCTTGGTATTTGGTGGTTGTCTTTATTGACATAATATTCACTCCATCATGGATGGGAGACTCTTGCTAGATTGATCTGGTGGATGGACCGGCTTGATGATTGGAGCTCTAGGCTTCCATATATGCTTGAGATGTTATTATAGTAGAGGTTCTGATCTTGTACTTGACCTGATATCCATGCCACGATGTGGGCAGATAATTTCATATGGTTGACAGATTTGTCCTTGTTCTGACATAACTAATTGTATCCGTGCTATAAGTCCAGCTTACCCTTTGAGGTACTGGCCCTGACCTTGTACTGCGGTGCCCCTTGTCTATTAGCACTTTGAGGTGCTACTTCCATGATTATATGGCATTACGATGCCATCTTGATATTCTAGCTATATTATATGATTACCTGCACGGGTACCTTGGTAGTTGGCCCTTAGTCTTAGCGTGGTCAGGATTGCTTGCTTGCTTGTTGCATAACACTAAGGATGGATCACAACTGGGACTATAGATGCCGAGGTTGATTCTTACTTAGCATTCTCGTACTAAGGTACGACATCTAGAAGGATGATCATGTGACCACGGCATGTGATTCTGGATAAATGTATGGATAATCTAGGCAACTTAAAATGGTAGAAGCATTGGGAGGAAACGGAATCCCAAGATCGTGCATTACCAGCCTTATCGCAGACACTAGTCATGACCTGCAGGCTGGCCGCCACGGATATTGTTACCATTCGCACTAGTAGATGGCAATATTCGGCTACTTTATGTACTATATATTATATACATGGCATGCTCGGCATGGTGGCCTTACGAGGGACCGGTGGTGACATGCAGAGCCCGGTGGTCTTACGAGGGACCGGCGCTCATCTAGTCTTGATATACTTGGCCCCGCTAGCCCTGCTGGGACGGCACGATTTGAGGATTCCTATATTGCATTGTTGGGGTAACCCAACATCCACATAGAGAGCCGTAGGCATTTTGAGTGGCCGCTTATTTATATAATTGTTTGGCTTGTTGCTTGCCCAGTCGACTAATATCGAGTTGCAGTTGGCGATGCAGGTATTATTGGATGTTAGGGAGATTGTGATGATTGTTGGTTATGTAGCTACATTAGTTGTGGTTTGTTATCGTGCGTTGGTACCGCACGACCACTACCCTCATTTACTGTTCTTATGTGCTATTCCTGTCACATTTTATCCTGCTGGTTTTCTTCGCCCGTCCTTGAGCCTTCCTTTCTGGTACTTGCTACGGTTGGCCTGACCAACCCTGGATTGTTCCAAGATTGCCTGAGACCGACCCTGTGGATCTTCCAGACTCGACTTGGAGGATGTGCTTCAGTTCCCGACCATGCTAGAAATTGTGGGAAGGTATACTAGTCTACATTATTATTCTGTACTGTAGATTTTCTGATTATCATATGAGTATTCCCTGTTTTCCATATGATTATCCCTCTTGATGTTGTTTCATTGTGATTTGCCTGTGGACATGAGATCAGATTTAGGCCATAGATTAAGTGCATGCTAGGATACCCAGCAAGACTTGACAGCAGTCATCGCCGTATAGCGTATTCGTACCATATGCGGTGTAGCTGGCCTACGTCCGTCCCCGTATTTCGGTACTGGGGCGTGACAGGGCATAAGTCTCATCGTAGTCGATACCTTCTTCTTGATTGTATCCTTGAGCTATGAGTCCAGCCTTATTACGAGTCACTAAACCATTCTCGTTCAGTTTGTTTCGGAATACCTATCGGGTGCCAATGACCGGATGATCAATGGGCTTGGGAACAAGTTCCCAAACTTGATTCCGTTCGAATTGGTTTAATTCCTCTTGCATAGCATCTAACCAAAAATTATCACTACATGCTTCTTCAATATTTTTGGGTTCAAACTACGAAACAAAAGCAACACAAGAAGCTATATCTTTATTAGAGGAACGAGTACTTACACCCTTGGTAATCTCACCAATTACCAAGTCCTTTGGATGATCTGCCAAGAATCTCATCGCTTTTGGTGTAGCCTCAGGATTGCTGGTTCCTGCTTCTTTGCTTGAAGACTAAGCTGGTGCTTGGTGTGAAGGTTCTGCATCTTTGTGTGAAGGTTTTGCAGTAGCTGTACTTGGTGTGATTACGTCTTCATTGTCGTCATCGTCTAAGTGTTGATTTAGCTCATCAAACTTGACATTAATTGATTCTTCGATGATCATGGTTCTTTTGTTGAAGACTCTATATACTTTGCTCTTTGCTGCATAACCTAAAAATATACCTTCATCGACCTTTTCATCAAATTTACTCAAATTGTCTTTAGTATTAAGAATAAAGCATTTACAACCAAAAATTTTGAAATATAAAACATTGGGTGTTCTATCAAACCATAGTTCATAGGGAGTCTTCTTCGATATAGGTCGTATTAGAACCCTATTGAGAATATAGCACGCTGTATTAACATCTTCAGCCCAAAAGTATCTAGGTAGACTAAACTGGTTTAACATTACTCTAGCCATTTTAGATAGAGTTCTGTTCTTACGTTCCACAACTCCATTTTGTCGTGGAGTCCTAGGGCAAGAGAATTCATACAGATAACCGTGTGTGTCACAAAATTGCTTAAATTTTGCATTCTCAAATTCGCCGCCATGATCACTACGAATGCGAGTAATCATGAACCCTTTTTCATTCTGTACTTTTTTGCAAAAGGTGACGAATTCTGATAATACATCATTCTTGCGTGCAAGAAAATAAACCCATGTATATCTAGAAAATTATCTACAATGACAAATGCATATAACTTACCACCTAGGCTAGCAATTCTACTTGGTCCAAATAAGTCCATATGCAACAGTTGTAGAGGTCTAGTGGTACTTACTTCGTTCTTGGATTTAAATGCGGATCGGGTAGCTTTGTTCTTTTCACATTCACTATATACCGTATCCTTCTTGAAAGATATGTCCGGTATGCCGCGTACCAACTTCTTTATAGATAGTCTAGAAATTGTATCCATGTTTGCATGACCGAGTCTCATATGCCATAGTTGACTCTCAATGCTTTTGGCCATCAAACATCTACCTGCTTTGTTAGCATCTTCCAGCAAATAGAAAACATATATGTTGTCTTCCCTGATACCTTCAAAGATAGTACTACCAGTTGAACTATCAACTATAGTACATTTGTCTTTGACGAAGTTAATGCCATAACCATGATCAGCTAAATGGCTTATGTTGAGCAAATTATGTTTTAACTCGGTAACTAGACAGACATCTTTAATCACAGGATAGGGAGCCTTACCAATGTCACCGATACCGATTATGTACCCTCTTAAATTATTACCGAAGGATACCTATCCTTCTTTATTTTTCTTCGACAGTGTTGCAAATAATGAAGCATCACCGGTCATGTGCCGTGAGCAACCGCTGTCGAGGATCCATTTGCTCCTAGAATGTAAAGGGCGTTCCACCTACAAAACAATTTGCAGATGAAACTCTTGGTACCCATTTCTTGTAGGGTCCTGACTGGTTAGTTTTTGGTATCCATGCATAAACATTTAAATCTACTAACTTTTTGATTCTACATACAGAAGATATATGACCAATGAGGCCACAATAATGACATTTTGCATTTTGAGTGTTGAAAGTTGTGTGAGGTGCATGATTGGTAGGTTATGGTTTTCTGGTATAGAAGAATGCATGCCTATTAGTCTTCTTGGGCATAGGTTTGGTATGGTTTGGTCTGACAGTGTTGGGCGTGTTTCGATGATTCGGTAATTGACACGTGTTAGAATAGGAAACATCAACTTCAGGCCGTTTTCCTAAACTAATTTCCAACTTTTTGGAAGTGTCATATAATCTAGTATAGTCAGATATACTAGATTATATGGTATATCTTTATTAGAGGAACGAGTACTTACACCCTCGGTAATCTCACAAATTACCAAGTCCTTTGGATGATCTGCCAAGAATCTCATCGCTTTTGGTGTAGCCTCAGGATTGCTGGTTCCTGCTTCTTTGCTTGAAGACTCAGCTGGTGCTTGGTGTGAAGGTTCTGCATCTTTGTGTAAAGGTTTTGCAGTAGCTGTACTTGGTGTGATTACGTCTTCATTGTCGTCATCGTCTAAGTGTTGATTTAGCTCATCAAACTTGACATTAATTGATTCTTCGATGATCATGGTTCTTTTGTTGAAGACTATATATACTTTGCTTTTTGCTGCATAACCTAAAAATATACCTTCATCGACCTTTTCATCAAATTTATTCAAATTATCTTTAGTATTAAGAATAAAGCATTTACAACCAAAAATCTTGAAATATAAAACATCGGGTGTTCTATCAAACCATAGTTCATAGGGAGTCTTCTTCGATATAGGTCGTATTAGAACCCTATTGAGAATATAGCACGCTGTATTGACATCTTCAGCCCAAAAGTATCTAGGTAGACTAAACTGGTTTAACATTACTCTAGCCATTTCAGATAGAGTTCTGTTCTTATGTTCCACAACTTCATTTTGTCGTGGAGTCCTAGGGCAAGAGAATTCATACAGATAACCGTGTGTGTCACAAAATTGCTTAAATTTTGCATTCTCAAATTCGCCGCCATGATCACTACGAATGCGAGTAATCATGAACCCTTTTTATTCTGTACTTTTTTGCAAAAGGTGACGAATTCTGATAATACATCATTCTTGCGTGCAAGAAAATAAACCCATGTATATCTAGAAAATTATCTACAATGACAAATGCATATAACTTACCAACCTAGGCTAGCAATTCTACTTTGTCCAAATAAGTCCATATGCAACAGTTGTAGAGGTCTAGTGGTACTTACATCGTTCTTGGATTTAAATGCGGATCGGGTAGCTTTGTTCTTTTCACATTCACTATATACCGTATCCTTCTTGAAAGATATGTCCGGTAAGCCGCGTACCAACTTCTTTATAGATAGTCTAGAAATTGTATCCATGTTTGCATGACCGAGTCTCATATGCCATAGTTGACTCTCAATGCTTTTGGCCATCAAACATCTACCTGCTTTGTTAGCATCTTCCAGCAAATAGAAAACATATATGTTGTCTTCCCTGATACCTTCAAAGATAGGACTACCAGTTGAACTATCAACTATAGTACATTTGTCTTTGACGAAGTTAATGCCATAACCATGATCAACTAAATGGCTTATGCTGAGCAAATTATGTTTTAACTCGGTAACTAGACAGACATCTTTAATCACAGGATAGGGAGCCTTACCAATGTCACCGATACCGATTATGTACCCTCTTAAATTATTACCGAAGGATACGTATCCTTCTTTATTTTTCTTCGACAGTGTTGCAAATAATGAAGCATCACCGGTCATGTGCCGTGAGCAACCGTTGTCGAGGATCCATTTGCTCCTAGAATGTAAAGGGCGTTCCACCTACAAAATAATTTAGATGAAACTCTTGTTACCCATTCTTGTAGGATCCTGACTGATTAGTTTTTGGTATCCATGCATAAACATTTGAATCTACTAACTTTTTGATTCTACATACAGAAGATATATGACCAATAAGGCCACAATAATGACATTTTGTTTTTGAGTGTTGAAAGTTGTGTGAGGTGCATGATTGGTAGGTTATGGTTTTCTAGTATAGAAGAATGCATGCCTATTAGTCTTCTTGGGCATAGGTTTGGTATGGTTTGGTCTGATGTGGGGTGTTTCGATGATTCGGTAATTGACACGTGTTAGAATAGGAAACAGCAACTTCAGGCCGTTTTCCTAAACTAATTTCCAACTTTTGGAAGTGTCATATAATCTAGTATAGTCAGATATACGAGATTATATGGTATATCTTTATTAGAGGAACGAGTAC
>JANAVB010009074.1:0-22122 GCA_029216955.1 Iris pallida | reverse complement strand
CCTGTGCCTTGCCCCACCGCCTGCGCCTCTCCGAGCCCCTCGATTGGCGCCATCGTTCCTTCCCGGCGACGTTTTCCAGCGCCAACCGCCTACCGACCAGTCGTACCGCCTGCAGGACAGCCGTGCCCAGCAGATCTATCCGTGAGCTCACTCCTCTCTCTCCTCTCCAGAACTAGGGTTTACTTTTTTGGGGGGGGGATGGCTGAGCTTTTCTCCATACTTCTTATGCATTCTCTCTCTCTTTCTTACTTTTTTTTTGATAGCATCTCTCTTTCTTACTTTCTTAATAAAGTGAACTGCATTGAATGCAGTGAGAGTTGGGAACTGGGCCACTCAAATTTTTTGAAATTTTTTTGAAGAAACAAAAACGTTGGGGAGGGTGAATGAGACATAATAAGTGAACAATTAAAATTAGATTGGGCCGGGCTTCAATATAAAAAAAAATCTACCAAAAAATTGTGTAATTAAATTGGGCCGAGCAATAAGAATTTTAGCCTAAATTTTAATATTTAAGACTAAATGTAGAGATTTTATTTATTTTATTTTTTGAGATACCCGGCGTAAAATACATAATAAATTAGAATTTTCATGGTGTACATATGGAATGATTATTTATAATATTCCAATAAATTCTGAATAAGTTTGGAAATTGCGCAACTTCAATGAAGCTTTGACCTGAGGCAAGTATATTACCGCTATCGATTACTATTACATTATGAATGCTATTGTCATCATTTCATATCCATATTTTATATTTGTTCTTGACACAGTGTTGTGCATAATAGGTGAGGACATGGAGATCGGCACTTGAATCGGAAGACTATTTTGATTAGATAGACTTTGTGTATATAACAGATGTATATTTGTTTATGAGGTTGTTTTACCATATTTGTTTTTGTAAATCTGATATGTATGTGTACTAATGTACTAAAAACATTGATAGTGGACTGAAGTGATCGTTGTGTGTCTGGGTTATAATTTCTGTTGATAGTGGACTGAAATGATCGTGTGTAATTTCTATAACTTCTTATATATATACATTATTATATGTAAAATTAAATTTTAATGATATATTTGTATTTTTTTCGTGTTTGTATGTTTTTTGTAGTTTGTATCTATTGTAAAAAAATTGTTATTCATGAAATTTAAATGAATAAATCTTGTACCTAACTTTATTTTGGTATATTATGAAACAAAATAATTGGTGCCATGGGTCCTTTGCAACGATTTTTAACTGTACACAAAACTAAAGTTTGAATATAATCAAACCATTATTTTTTTACATAAATTTAAAAAATAAATATACAAACAAATAAAAGTATGGGTCTTATGACTCTTGTCGCATCCTGTCTTTTGCATTGCTTCTAATCTTTTGAGCATTAAGTATATCTTGTGCTTCCTTCTATGCGTCTTATTTCGTCAAAATTGAAACCTATACAGAACAATATAAGATTTAATTAGTAAGATATAATGAGATACAAAGATTGTAATATAAAAACATGTAGAGGAATAAAACTTACATACTGCAGGTAAACCAATCAATGAGTGGCTATTATTTCATCATCATCATAAAAACTAACACAAAAATACATATATAAAAAATGCATAATAGTATACTATTTTTTTTAATTTTTACTAATGTATTAATAATTATTTAATATTGCCGATACTGCCGATACCAAAAATCCGATACTCCGATCCGATACCGCCGATACTTCCGATACCGATACTCATACAAATTGTCCGATACCGATACCGATACCGATATTTGAACCTTGAAAATAACATAATCCCCAATAAAAAAACATACGCCTCCTAGGCCTATGATTTTATTAACAAGTCTCGTGAATTTTTGGGACGCCCAGCCCCGAAACGAGTCACATGAGGATTCTTTGAAACATTGATATGCAGCATCACTCAGCCTTTAGCTTCACTTTTCAACAGAAAGCTCCTTTAAAGATTCAGTTTGATCCTCTCTCGTACAAAAGTCAGTAAGGAGACGAGTTTAAAAAGTGAAAATGTAAAGTGAAGTTTTTCAAAGAAAAAAACTAAACTGTCCTTGACATGAATAGAGGAAAGGTTGCATTAGTTCAGGAAGGAAATACAAAAATGAAATTGGTATCAATTTGTGAGATATGAAGAAAAATTTAAGACAAATTATGTGTTTTCAAAAAATGAAAACCACCTCAAATATGTTATGAGAAATAAGTATTATATTAGTGTAAGACCAGGAGATTAGCCATGGCCCTTTTTTCCCTTCACTTCCTAAGAGTAGGAGGCGACAAAATAGGTGAATGCCAAAATGCGACTCTGGGAAAGTATCTATTATGGTTTATATTGTAGCTGTGGCCCACAATGATATGAAGATATTTTAAACTTCGTTGATTGAGATAACTCAAATCACACCTTAACTCCCCTAATATTTGAGCCACAAAACTGGGAAGATATTTTGGATTATCAATTTACTTGAATGTCAGAAGATATTAGTGGTCCCATTTATATTGCTTCTAGATTTCTTCTTGCTTACAATATGCTTCTTTAGCTTTATGTATTAGCCTACTTTAAGGAAAAAAGAAGAAGATGTATATAACTTACTGTTTCGTGTAATGTTTAACATCGCTTTCCCTTGTTTAATTGTGCATACATGATAAACCTACTTTCTATTCACTTGTGCAGGAGAGGAAAATTGTCAGTTATTGGAACCTTCTGACGTTCAAGTTTGTCAATCAATGATGGATCACGGCGTGACAAAACAACTTGATTTTGAAGATTTAGTTCAGTTACCTAGTGAACTATTGCCTTCTTCTTGCCATAATACCATATTGAGGTGCTGGGAAGATGAGCAAAGTAACAATTATTCTCACTCGTCACTGTTCAGATCTATTTTTTATGCCTATGGTTGGCCATATTTGCGACTAGGAGTACTGAAGGTACATCATGCCCTTACCTCATATCAAGGAAAAGTTGATTGTAGTCATACAAAGTTTCTGTTTGTTTTTGTAATACTTAATCCTGTAGGAATTCCATCTTTGTTGGCTTGTATTTTTTCCTTCATGACAAAATTTTGAATGTATTTGCCAATTTTTAGGTATTATTCTATTCTTCAAATTCTTAAGGACCTTATGGTTATCAGAAATAATAATTTTGTAGCTCAATCAACTATGTTGAATATATTGCCAATTTCCGATTTGCTAAGGTTGGTGAGTGGAACAC
The DNA here is from genome assembly GCA_029216955.1 of Iris pallida. Lineage (NCBI taxonomy): Eukaryota > Viridiplantae > Streptophyta > Magnoliopsida > Asparagales > Iridaceae > Iris > Iris pallida. The sequence continues at coordinate 18,909 of JANAVB010009074.1, read as the reverse complement.
ATTCTGGAGTTAATTACCAATAGAAGATATTAAATTGAGAGTTCTACAACTACAAGGCAGTAGCCATTGGAGAGTTTACTATTTCAGGCAGTCAGTCGTATCCCATTCAAGTGAAGAGCATTGTCTTTAAGGTTGCGATGCATGACAACTTTCGAATGTTTCAGGGGTTTGGTGAGTGCTCTTGTAATTCCATAGGGTTTTGCGTTGGCGAGTTTTGGTAGGGTACTGGAGGCATAGGTCGCAGTATCGGCCGATACTGATACGTGTTGGTTTTATCGTATCAGTTTTGGCATGTCTCGATCCGATACCTACCCTTGTCGATATTGGCTGATACACCTACTCTTGTCGATATTGGCTGATACCGATGTTGGTGCTCTCTTTCCCAGTTAAATTAATATAGAAAAATTGAATGAAAGGTAAGTATGGAAAAATAGAGTTGACATTATGGAAAAATAGTATTGACATAATGATTTGGCTATGCCGAAAATCAACATGTTACAACATGTCGTTAACACACTATAGCCATTATCATTTGTCGAAGTTGTATATCTATAAATTCATAACATTTATCCACCTTAATATTATTTCCTTCAAAACTATCTATTGTGGTTGTAATGTCTAAATGCAAGCAAAAAAGCAATAATATTTATTGCAAGTGAAAAATTCAACAATGTTAATATTGTTTCATTTATAACTAATGAGAAACACCATATAATATATAAACTTATATCAAAATGTATGACATATTTTTCTCTCTTTAAAATAATTTTCCTTTTATCATTTTTGGTTTTTCAAAATAAAGAACCCGATATTCCAGCCCGAAAGTGCGGAAACCGCCGGTACCAATACTGATGGGAAGGGTCCGAAACCGATTCCTGTGAACCATGATAGCCGGTACCAATACTGATGGGGAGTGTCAGAAACCGATTCCTATACCAATACTATGAACCATGATTATAGGCTGTGATTTTATGTTTAGCTCTTCTACTCTCTTTTGCATAATGGAATTCTCTATATCGGCTTTGCATGTGGAGGTATCCATTACGTAAACCATGTTTAATCAATGTTCAATTTTTTTTCGCAATTGTCTCCGCCACTTAAGAAAAATTCTACATGTTGGACAATTAAGAAACAACTTGTCTAGAAGATAGTGTAGCAGAAATAAGAATGCTAAGATTGACGAGTGATATTGCATTAAAGATAAGATAAAAAAAGAGTTGTCTTCATGGGTAGTTATTGTGGAATCAATTGGGGACAAGATGAGAGACATTCTTCTTAGTTGGTTTGGACTTGTGCAATGTAGATAGATCCTCGACTAAGGAGGAGAGAGAAGATACTACTTAAAGGAGCCTCTAGAACCAGATGTTGCCGAAACGAACATGAATTGAAGTTCTAAAGAAGGATATGGTTTTTGTGAGTGTTATAGAGCACATTGTCTTGGTTTTGTAGCCGGTGATAGTCGCTAAAGTAGATTCCTAGATACTTGAAGGGCTCCTCCAGTCTTGGTTTGGTATCGTTTGTAGACAGTGGCATAGAGAGCACAATAACAGGTTACTTTGATTAAAGTTTGTCCAAGGTTTGGACAAGCAAAGATCGAAGATACATTGTGTGTTCACACTAGCTAGAGGTTCTATCAATTGGACATCTTTAGAGTCTACTATAGTTTTTTGAACTATTGATGTGGAGTTCATGGCAGCTACAGAGCAGTAAAGGAAGCTATTTGGCCTTAAGTGTTTGCTTGAAGATCTGAGAGTTTAGCAGGACATTAATCTTGTACATTGTGATAGCCAAAATGCAATCCACATGGCTAAGCATTAGGTCTAGCATGTGAGGACGAAGCACATCGGTATATGTTATCACTTTATCAGGGAAATCGTCAACGAAGGAATGAAGGTGAAGTTATTCTGAGAAAGGAAGATAGATACCAAAAGGAATTCTGCAGACATGATGACGAAGCCAGTGCTGGTGGTCATGATTTAGGTTTGCTTAGACTTGATCAACATTCGAGGTTGGTGAAGGTGCCACTACGCACATTCTAGAAGGTGATCACAAAGGTTTTGGAGCTTAGAATGGAGAGGGAAAGGTGGAGATTGAATTAATTGGGAAATTGTTGAATATATGGATCAATATCCAGTTTGCTAAGGCGATCTCCTATTTATACAGCAGCACATCCAGGCAGCTAGTTATTAATAGGAGAGACTATAATTGTCATCAGAAGAGATTAAAATTGAGATTTCTTCAAAACAAGGTACTGGCCTCTGAAGAGTTGGCAATTGCTTGCAACCGGTCTAATCCTGTTCAGGTGAAGAGCATTGCCTTCAAGTTCGCAACGCACGCCAAGTTCAGACTCTTCGATGGTTTGGTGAGAGCTGTTGTATTTCTGCACTTTTGGGTTGGTGAGTATATTGGCGGTTGGGATTTCCTCCATAGTTCTTCTACTCTCTCCTTTGCATAGTAAAAATCTCTCAATCACCTTTGCCCAGAGCTTAGACCAGTTGGAGCGAGCCACGTTAAATCCGTGTATGCTTTAATTTTCTATCATAGTTTATTTTCCCCTTTTATCGATGTTTCTGTTTGCAGTTAACTGGCTTCCTCACAAACAAATTTGCATATTTTCCCTTTATTATGAGCTTTCTGTATAAGGCTTGCATTTCTCTTTATCATAAGGATATTATCTTGAGAAAAGAGCCTCAGAATCTGTTTTACCGCAAACCTCTGTCACTAGGTTGGTTTGCTTATTTTATCTTTCATAGTCTGAAACTATAACGGAATCAGTGTTACATGAAAGAAATCGCTCAATAATTCTTCAGGTGCTGGGTTATGCTGGTTTCCATCTTGATTCTTCTCAAGATCCAGGCTTGGGATATGCTTTGAGCAGAGTACCCTTGCCTTTGATATTAAGCTTGTGCTTGTCCTGAAACAACTAATTGTGTCGTTTTGATCATTGTACCAGACCTAATGTTTAAATGCAACCTTGCCTGATCACTACCCAACTCTTTACACTTAAACATTTTGTCTGACTCCTCATATAACCTCTTGACACACCAAATGAACATGAATTTTCAACAAAATATGTAAGATAAGTATGCCATGAGATTTATGATAATTTATTGCATCTGTGAACAACATTTCCATCTTTTATGCAAATTCTTTTTTAGGTTAGCATGAAGTACTTAAACCTTTAGAAGCCAGAATCTCCTAGGAGGCCAGAGAAACTCAGTAAGAACCGCGATTTAGCAGTTCTTACTTAGGAGCGACTTGGGAGCTCGTTTTCTCGGCGGTGGGACCTCGTTTTCTGGCAACGAGCGCGCGTTTTCCTGACGACGGGAGCGCTTCCCATAACAAGACTACAATTTTAAAAGAGAACATAATTTTGGAAAGAGTTGGAGAATTTTTAATACACGTTCATCAAAGTAACAAGACACTAATGATTACTTATCTTGACATCATAAAAGTAATCATGCCAATGATAATGATCTCTATTTAACTTTGAATTGAACTTTATAAATTCTAAGAAATTTTCAACAAAATATGTAAGATAAGTATGCCATGAGATTTATGATAATTTATTGCATCTGTGAACAACATTTCCATCGTTTATGCAAATTCTTTTTTAGTTTAGCATGAAGTAGTACTTAAATCTTTAGAAGTCATAATCTCCTAGGAGGCCAACGAAACTCAGTAAGAACCGTGATTTAGCAGTTCTTACTTAGGAGCGACTTGGGAACTCGTTTTCTCGGTGGTGGGATCTCGTTTTTCTGGCGACGAGAGCACGTTTCCCTGACGACGGGAGCGCTTCCCATAACAAGAGCACAATTTTAAAAGAGAACATAATTTTGGAAAGAAAGTTGAAATTTTTTTAATGCACGTTCATCAAAGTAACAAGAAACTAAGGATTACTTATCTTACATCATAAAAATAATCATGCGAATGATAGTGATCTCTATTTCACTTTGAACTGAACTTTATAGATTCTAAGAAACTTTAGGATATCTATAAATTTTGATAACCATAACTAATAAACATAAAAATTTATTAGCGCACGCTCTCATCATGCTTCCAACTTTAAATTTTTCTATTTTGTTGTGTTCCCCCACCCCTGATCCCGCTCCCGCTTTTGGCTTCTAAGCTTAAACCTTCTGGTTGATACTTGTATGCACCCAAATTGATCTTGCTCCTATCATTTTCTGAGTTAGCTCTTTCAAACTTATTTATTGAACATACTTTTTCAAACCTAAATGCACCAGTTTGAGGTCTAAAAGTATTAATGTTTTTTCAATCCATTACCAATTTAAGGGCCATTTTATTATATTTCTTCAGGTAGTAAATGATGGTGTTGGTTTCTTAGGGCCTTTGCTTCTAAACAAGCTCATTCACTTTCTTGAACAAGGTGTGTAAATATTGAACTCAATTCTATCGTACTAGGCCTTTTACTTTAAATGAACCTGTTTGTCTCTATTATGTCAATTATTAAATTTTCTTCAGTGACAAATTCTTGCTACCTTAGCCCATATATGAAGTCATGTAGATAGAAGAAAGCAATACTTGTGAACATCTAGTTTTAAGTGAGATTGTGCAAGGGCTTGTTCACCATCAAATCTAGTTCAATGAATTTGGATCTTTGTGTTTCAATACATATACATTTACTAATATCTAAACCCCACTCCAAAATTTCTGTTGTGGGTCTGGTCTGGTCAGATGAGATTTATGCAAATTTATGCAGAGTTACCTGCTTTTACTCTCCTGTCCTCTTTTGAGAAACAGACGATATTCCTTGCTAAATTAAAGTCTGAAATAGTTGTAGCTTAGCTACTGAGGATGGTTGATAAGTATAAGATGAAGCAAGCCTAAAACTCTTTGATTTCTAATTGAGAAAATCAATCATCCTTGCTATTAATAGTTCCTTCATTTTTTTGCCTTGAACCAGCTGCTGTAGTAACAAGTAGATCACTGGAAGACATGCAACATGATTTGACTTTTCATCTTGGCTGGAAGAGAACCTGCCCCAAAATGAATAAAACTAACAAAATATTTGCAAAAATTAGTCTTTCTCTGTAATTTTGCTTCATATATACGGAATTATTTGTGCTAATACCAAGTCAATTACCTAATGGACCAGATTGTTGGGCAATTGAGAAACATGTCAAGAAAATTAGCATAACCGTACTGAGAATTCGAAGATGGATGAATGGCAATATATTAAAATATAGGATAATAAATGAGTTTATTTTGTGGAAAGTTGGAGTTGATGCCAATTGAGGACAAGATGAGAGAAAATCTTAGGTGGTTTGCACATTTGTAGAGTTACCAATTGATGTTGTTGTAAGGAGGGGCGATAAGATAGTAGTTAAAGGAGCCGCTTGGACTAGAGGTAGGCCTAAACGAACATGGATCGAAGTTTTCAAGAAGGTTTGGTTTTTGTTAGTGTTACAAAGACATGACACATAACAGGCTGAATGGAAGAAAGGGATCCAAACAGTCAAAACCCTATAAAGTTCGGTATAAAGACTTTGTTCTTGTTGTAGTTGTAAAACCAAGTCAATAAACGCTAATATGTATTGTCTAGTGTATCAGTAATATTGATCTTTATTTCAAAACTAACATGAAATTACATGAATATTTTAAAATTATGCCTAAACCATACTGATCTATGTGATTTTTTTTCATTATATTTTTGAAAATTTTCTGAAATGCTGAAACTCGAAGCTCTTGTAATCCTAGCTAAAAATGCTGAAACCGCCGAAAGTGTCAAAATCGATATACTAGGATAAGTCCGATACTGAAACCGAGTTTTCAAACCTAGCTTGGGATGAATAGATGTAGGGAAGACTGAACAACATAGAGGAGGGATGCTTCATGATACCAGAACTTTGGAGATAAATAAGGAAGACGATAAAAGTAGGTTTACCTATCTACCTGAAGGAAAACTAAATATGGGAATAATTCCATCTTCCAACTAAGAATTCACTTCCTTTTCATTCATCAATTCATTCAACTTGCATTCATTTAACGACAAATAGACACATATAGGAGGTGAGGTGTTACTATAACTTAATGCAAATAGTTATGATTACTAAATAATACAATTTGTTGGGAACGAAGCGCGGAAACCGTTCCCCCAAACAAGAAAGTTCTGCGAGAGAATCGAGCAAAAGCACACAAACCAAAAACGTCAAACACAATCGCAGACACAAAGATTTTTGACGTGGAAAACCCTTGCGGGAAAAACCACGGGACGATCGGAGTCCAACCCTGAATAACCTCCACTAATGGAATAAAGAGAATACACCCTCTACAAGCTCCTCCCGATCCAACACGGATTACCACAACTCACTTGAAAGAAGAAATTTTTTGATTGCGGACTCCGAAGAACAAGAGATGCCAAAAAATTATTCGAAGCAATCTCTCCTTCACAATAGTCCTTAATCCTCTTTCTCTCTCTCAAAGATTGTAAAGCACTCTTATTTTGAGATGATTTTTCAACTAGCATGCATCACCCTTTTATAAGCCCTTGGTAATCCATATATGGAAGGCCAATATATATGGAAACTTCCAATATGCATCAATCATATATTTAATGGAAATCCAATCATAATTGGCTTGCCATAATTGGAAGCCCAATTATATGGAAAGCTACTATATGAAGGGTCCAATCATAAATATATGATCAAATTAAATATGGAAATCCAATCATATATTTTCTTACCATATATGTTCCAAAATAGGATCCATGCACTCCCCGAGCTTCTCCGACACACGGATGGCGCTCGTCGCTCTCCAGGGCATTCTCTACATAGGTTGGGAACCCCACCCACTCCAACAAATCTTCCCCTTCACAACTAGGTGGAGGAACTCGTCATCCCGACGATCCGCCTGCAGTACTCAAACTTTTTCCTTGGTAGAACCTTCGTGAGCATGTCCGCTCCATTGTCATCAGTATGGACCTTCTCAAGCATCGCATCCTTCTTCTCAACCACATCTCGTATCCAATGATACCGAGTCTCGATGTGCTTGGACCGGCTATGAAAGGTCTGATTCTTCACAAGGTGAATAGCACTCTGACTGTCGCAAAACAAAGTATACTGCTCTTGCTTCAGCCCCATTTCCTGCAACAGCTTTTTCATCCACAGCAACTCCTTGCAAGCCTCCGTCGCCGTAATGTACTCTGCCTCTATCGTCGACAAGGCAACACACTTCTGCAATCGCGACTGCCACGATACCGCTCCTCCAACAAACATCATCACATAGCCCGAAGTCGATCGCCTCGTGTCTACATCTCCAGCCATATCAGCGTCGGTATACCCAACCAGCTTCGGCTCGTCACCACCGAAAGAAAGTCTTCAATCAGCAGTGCCCTGAAGGTATCATATAATCCACTTGACCGCACTCCAATGTACTCTTCCAGGATTTGAAAGGTACCTGCTAACTGTGCCAACTGCATGAGCGATGTCTGGTCTCGTACACACCATAGCATACATAAGGCTTCCTACAGCTGAGGCATATGGAACCCGCTCCATATCTTCTTTTTCGTCCTCGGTAGATGGACGCCGCAAGGAGGCAACTCACTTTCTTCGACCTGTCTATTCCGAAACGCTGAAGTACCCGGTGAATGTACTTCTTTTGGGACAAGTGTAGCAGCTTGGACTCTCTCTCTCGGCTGATCTCCATCCCAAGAATAGTCTTTGCTGCACCCAAATCCTTCATAGAGAAGGTCACGCCTAGTTGGCGCTTCAACTCCGCTATCCTAGTGGCATTCCGACCCACTAATAGCATGTCATCAACATAGAGCAATAAAATGATGAAATCATCCTCGACAAAGTACCTCACAAATACGCAATGGTCTGACGTCGTCCGTGCATAACCATGCTCCCCCATAAACGACTTGAACTTCCTGTACCACTACCTCGGAGCCTGCTTCAGACCATACAAGCTCTTCCTCAACTGGTAGACCAAATGTGACTTGCCCTTCTCACAGAATCCCTCTGGCTGCTCCATGTATAACTCCTCCTCAAGATCACCGTAGAGGAATGCCGTCTTCACGTCCATCTGCTCGACCTCCAAGTCGAAACTGGCTGCCAATGCTAGCACCACCCGAATAGACGACTGCTTGACGACTGGTGAAAGATCTCATCATAATCCACGCCTTTCCGCTGACCGTAGCCTTTAACTACCAGCCTCGCTTTGTATCGAGGGCGAGTAGCATCATCCGTCTGTTTCACTCTAAATACCCATCGATTCTTCAAAGCCTTCTTTTCCTTTGGCAACCGCATCAGCTCATAAGTGGAATTGGCGTGTAAGGAACTCATCTCCTCCTGCATAGCCTGCATCCACTCCTGCCTATGTTCGTCTTCTATAGCCTCTGCAAAGCTTTCGGGCTCTCCCCCGTCAGTCAGTAACACATACTCACTCGGTGAGTATCTCGTAGATGGTCGACGATCTCTGTCGCTCCTTCTCAGTGGAGCCACTGGTGCTGGCTGTATACCAACAGTCTCATCCCCTTCAGGAACTGTCTCTCCGGCATGCTCATCCTCCTGAGGGACACCCTGACCACCATCAGCAGGATGATGATCAAGGTTGGGAGCAACTCCATGTACTGGCTCCCCCATAACTGGATCCTCTGCGATGTCCTCTGGAAACTGTTCGAAGCGAAATGACTCTAACTCAGGCAATTCCTCAGCCTCAGAAGGCGTCTCGGAATCCTGAGTGTTGGTCATGGTCTGATCCTCGATGAAAACCACGTCCCTGCTTCTGTAGAGCTTTCTTTCCACTGGGTCGTAGAGTCTATAGCCAAACTCATCCCGACCGTAGCCGACAAAGACGCATCGCCTCGTCTTCGGCTCAAGCTTGGACCTCTCGTCCTTCGGTACATGCACGAAGGCCTTACAACCAAACACTCGCAGGTGATTGTATGACGGCTCTTTGTCGTACCATATTTTGTCAGGCACATCACCCTACAAAGGAGCACTAGGAGATAAATTAATAACATCAGCAGCTGTGCGAAGAGCCTCACCCCAATAACTGTCTGGCAAATTTGCTTCTGACAGCAAACATCGCACCCTCTCCATCAGTGTCTTGTTCATGTGCTCCGCTACACCATTGAGCTGAGGTGTCTTGGGCGGAGTCTTCTGGTGTCGTATCCTTGCTTTCTGCAATACGCATCAAAGGAACCAATGTATTCGCCGCCGTTGTCGGACCGAACACACAATAACTTCTTGTCCGTCTCTCTTTCAATAGAGGCCTGAAACTCTTTGAAAGTAGGCAGCACCTGATCCTTGGTCTTTAAGGCATAGACCCAAACCTTCCTGGAACAGTCATCAATAAAAGTTACAAAGTAAGAAGCACCACCAATAGATTTTACCTTCATAGGACCGCAGACATCCGAGTGAATCAACTCGAGCAACGCCGGCTTCCTTGAACTTGGGTGACTTTAGAAGACACCCTATTTTGCTTCCCAGCTAGGCAGTGCGTGCATTCTCCAACTTTGTAGACTTGTGCCCTGGAATCACCTTCCTGTTCACCAAGTAGCTCATCTCCTTCTCGCTGATATGGCCGAGCCGCCTGTGCCACAACTCGATAGACGCATCACTGACTGCGTTCACTTCCTGTGCCCCATGTGCACTCCCCTCCATATAGTAGAGATCGGACTTCTTGCTTCCTCTGGCAATCACCATCGAACATCTGGAAAGCTTCCATTGACTATTCCCGAAGAGACTGAAGAATCCTTCGTCATCCAACCTTCCAACCGACACCAGGTTGAAACGGATATCAGGGACATGACGAACATCTTTGAGAACAAGAACTGCACCCGTCTTCGTCCTCAAATGCACATCTCCAATGGCAACCGTCTTCGACACATCTCCATTGTCCATCTTCAACACTTCACAGTCGCCTGTCGTGTAAGTGGCAAATAGTGCCCTGCTATGAGATATGTGCGCTGAAGCCCCTGAGTCCACCAGCCAAGAATTGTCATCGCAGGCGAGGTTTGTGATAATCTCCTCACCTACGACGATCACATCGTCTCCATGTATCGAGACCGCCGCTGTAGTATTCTCATCTTGCTTTCCCTTGTCGTCCTTCTTCTCTCTTCCAAGCGAAACAGTTCCGCTTGATGTGGCCCTTCTTGCCACAATGGTAACACTCCGAGTTCTCGTACCGACCCTTAGACTTCCCTCTGCTCGTCTCTGCCACCACCTGGACCCCTGCTTTTGCCCCTTCCGCGGCTCTCTGAAACTAGTGCATCTGAGTGATGGGATGTGGATGAAGTGCCCTGAGAACGCCTCCGCATCTCTTCATTCAGTATTCCGCTCTTGGCAAACTCCAGACTGACCACGCCTTCCAGAGCAGAAGTGATCATAGATACACGTACGGTCTCCCACGAGTCTGGCAATGTACATAGCAACCAAAGTCCTTGAACCTCGTCGTCGAACTTGACTCCCATCGAGGATAGCTGATCCATTACGCCCTGGAACCCACTCAAGTGATCCGTAATGGATGCACCATCTTTGTACCGCAGACTCATCATCATCCGGATCAGGAACAATTTGTTTACCATGTCTTTTTCGCGTAAAAAGATTCCAGCTTCTCTCACAACGTCTTCGCATGCTCAATATTGGCAACGTGGTTGTACATGTTCTCGTCAACGAACTGCCGCATGTACCTACACACCTGTATATGCTCGAAGTTCCAGTCCTCATCGGATTTGTCACTGGGCTTCTCGGATGCAAATACTGGAAGATGCAGCTTCTTGACGTACAACAAATCTTTATCTTGCTCCGCCAATAATGGTAGTTGGTACCGTTCAGGTTCACCATGCGCACCGGCTTCGCGTCCATCTCTGCTTCCTGGTTTGACTGTCAACTCCTGACACTTCTTTGAACCAAAAGCTTTGATACCACTCTCTTGGAAACGAAGCACGAAAACCGTTCCCCCAAACCAGAAAGTCCTGCGAGAGAACCGAGCGAAAGCACACAAACCAAAAATGCCAAACACAATCGCAGACACAAAGATTTTTGACGTGGAAAATCCTTGCGAAAAAAACTACGGGACGATCGGAGTCCAACCCTGAAGAACCTCCACTAATGGAATAAAGAGAATACACCCTCTACAAGCTTCTCCCGATCCAATACGGATCACCACAACTCACTTGAAAGAAGAATTTTTTGATTGCGGACTCCGAAGAACAAGAGATGCCAAAAAATTATTCGAAGCAATCTCTCCTTCACAATAGTCCTTAATCCTCTCTCTCTCTCAAAGATTGTAAAGCACTCTTATTTTGAGATGATTTTTCAACTAGCATGCATCACCCTTTTATAAGCCCTTGGTAATCCATACATGGAAGGCCAATATATATGGAAACTTCCAATATGCATCAATCATATATTTAATGGAAATCCAATCATAATTGGCTTACCATAATTGGAATCCCAATTATATGGAAAGCTACTATATGAAGGGTCCAATCATAAATATATGATCAAAGTAAATATGGAAATCCAATCATATATTTCCTTACCATATATGTTCCAAAATAGGATCCATGCATTCCCCGAGCTTCTCCGACACACGGATGGCGTTCGTCGCTCTCCGGGGTATTCTCCACATAGGTTGGGAACCCCACCCACTCCAACACAATTGTCATGCACAAACTCCCAATACACCTTTCAACAACGTATGTAATAACTCTAGATATCCTACAATGCATGCAACCCTCCATCTCCTTAGATTGAATTCAACTACTCCAGATGGTTACTCTCTAATAAATAATTCATGGAATGCTTCATTCGGAAGGTTCTCCTTGTCATTCTTCCATATTCTTTCTTGGTTGGAGAGAACTAGTCTTCGAGTTCAAGTTCTTGTTTGAGCCATGATGTAGCGAGAGGTACACAATATTGAACGTGCCTGGAATTTCATACTAAGCTAGATCACGATACAGTTTCTACCTTGTCTTCTCTTTACATCATTTCTCGAAGATATTTTTAAGAACATGATAGCTTCTTAAAGATAGGAAAGTTGTTGATTTACCACGAGTTCATAACGACGAACAAAATAAATCTCTCCCAAGAACTCTCATACGATCTTTTTGCATATAATAAATATAAAGTGCAACTTGTTTGTCGCCACCATAGAAAGCCTTTATAATGTTATCAATTCAATCAAAGTCTGTGTTCAACTTCTTCAACCAAAATACTTTTGGTTTCATCTTCTAACCATAAACTTAATATAAATTTCTTGTTCTATCACCTTTAAATCTTCAATTTTCTTTTCAACCTCATTAAAAATTTACTTTCTTGTAATTCAGCTACTCGAAATGGTTACTCTCTGATAAAGAATTCATGGAATGCTTTATATAGAAGGTTCTTGTCATTCTCTAGAGAACTCCTCCACGAGTTCAAGTTCGCGTTTGAACACCATGATTTAGTGAAAGGTAGACAAAATTGAAGGTGCCTGAAACTTCATATTTAGTTGGATCACGATATAATTTTTGCCAATGTCTTCTCTTTGGATATTATAGGCGAAGATATCTTTAAGAACTTGAGAGCCGCTTCAAATAGGAAAGTCACTTATTTACCACGAGAACAAAATAAATATCTCCCAGTAGCCACGAACAAAATAAATATCTACGAATAACTCTCAGTCATTTTTTTTGCATATAATAGATATAAAATTCAACTTATTTATCGCCACCACGAGAAGTATTTAAAATGTTATTAATCCCAATAAAGTTCCACTTCTTCGACCAAGATATTTTGTTTTCATCTTCTCTTGTGAAGTTGAGACTTTTTTCCCCATCATTTTCAAATCATCATTTGACTTTTCAACCTCATTAATAATTTTGCTTTCTTGAAATCCCTTACCATCTTCTAAGATGTCCTCCAAATGATAATCAACATCAATTGGATAGTTAACATAAATTATTCAAAGAACTTGAATCTTCATTGAAAATAGGCAAGGTGTTAAAAATCCATATAAATCAACTTTGATATCAACATTTTTGGACTCCGTAGTTCCTTTGTAGGCGAGGAATTTCCTCTCCATCACTTGATGCTAATGGTGGAAGGGGTTAACATCTTTATCACGATAGAAGCTTCATTCTCCGAGACATGATGAAGATTATCACATTGAAGTCTCCATGTTCTACAAACGCTCTTGGAGTAGTTACACTTGCATTCTTAGCTTATCTATTTCCACGTCCCTTAAGTCACGCTCCCTAACCACGCGATGGTACGTTGGGTGCTTGTCAGTGACAATTGGCTATGGCAACAAAAGCCCTGATACCAACTGATCACATGAATGATGGAGATATAGAAGACAATGAAATTAGGTCAACTTAAAGAATCCACCAAAAGGAAAACCAAGTAGGGGAAGAATTTCATCTTCAAAATAAGAATTCACTTCGTTTTCTTTCATTCATGCATTCAGCTAGCCTTCATTTAATGATAAAATGGATGCATATAGGAGATGATGCATGACTATAACTTAGCAAACAGTTTTTTTTTTCTTTTTTTAAAACCACCACACACACAATTGGGGGGCTCGAACCTTGCCGGCCCCTCTGGGTGTCCACTCTAATACCACGAGGCTAGAGAGCTCAGACACTTAATGCAAATAGTTATGATCACTAAATAATACATTTGTCATGCACAAACTCCCATACACCTTTCAACTTCACATGCAATCACTCTAGTTAACCTACCATGCATGCAACATTCCATCTCCGTAGATTAAATTCAACTAGTCCAAATGGTTATTTTCTAATAAAAAATTCATGGAATGCTTCATGTAGAAGGTTCTCCTTGTCACTTCAGATTATGATGATATCAACACAGAACCTCTCCTTTCTTACAAAGTCAGCTTGTCATGTAATTCAAAGTCACCTCTTATACATGTTTTTGCTTCAGCAGAGCAACTACTTTGACTTCTAGGTGTTGGTGACCTATAGTAATGAACTAATGATATTTAAGATAATATGATACGTCCAGCGAGCAGTGCCATAATTGGATAAACAAGCAGGATGGCTGGTAGGTGGCAGTTATTATGCATTGATAAAGAGCAAACCTTAGGTAATATCTACCTGCATGAGGTGAAGAAATCTTTGTTGAAGAACAATCTATGTACCCTGTGATACCCTGTGAGAAGACTATGGAATAAAAATAGACAACAATGTTTTAAATTGGCATTTTATCTGATATAGGAGTAGTATGCTAAGTAAAAGTATTTGAAAGTGTTCTAGTTCTTGTGCCCTGCACTATGTTGTAGGTGCTTTGTTACCATTTTAGTCTATTGAAAATTAAAGTTATATCAGCCATTACACAATGACATATCTGTATGTGCTGGCATTGATCTGCAACTATGAAGAACGGACATGGACAAAATGTGTATATGAGGCAATATATGTTTGAGAATGACATTTTTCTGAAACTAAGACGGTTGCAACACGCACCTATTCACCAAATCAAACATGATGTTTATAAATATGAAACTGATGCGAAAACAAACTTGCAACACCACATTTAATATGAAATACTAAGTTTATACTTCATGCATCCATATAACCGATTCCTCTTTTTCGATGAAAGAAATGGGTTGTGATAATGACTAAGGAAAGGCATCTGGTAATGGCTCAGGAAAGGGATCTGGTCATCTTTTAATGGAAATTGATATGGATATGAATTATTTGTTGAAGTATTCATGCTTCATATTTCAGCATCTATAATATAAAGCACAGTGGGTTTTTGGTCCGACCCATGTGCTTTGGTTCAACGATGATGAAAGGACTAAATTGCCCCTCTCTATAAGAGAGGAGGTCCCATGTTGGGTGCGGAGCAACCGGTTGTTCCAACGGCACCCCCGCCTCCAGCTCCTCTTGCACCGCCCCTCCCTCTGTCGCCTTCGCTCCATCCTCGCCCACGCCATCATCGCCGGCCTCTTCCGCAACCTCTTCGTCGCAAGCAGCCTCCTCCACCGCGCCGCCGACACCGACCCTTCCTTCGCCGCCTCCCTCTTCTCCTCCATGACCAACCCCAACGCCTTCTCCTTCAACACCACCATTGCCATCTCCGCCGACCCACTCTCCATCTACTCCCAAATGTTCCGCCGCCGCGTCCCTCCCGACTCCCACACCTTCTCTTCCTTGCTCAACACTACCGTCGCCGCCGCCACTAGGTCGCTCCACGCACACGCCCTCCTCCTCAGATTCCGGCCCGACCCCTTCGTGCAGACCGTCCTGTTCACCGCCTACTCCCGACGCGGCTCCGCCGACCACGCCCTGCGGGTGTTCGACGGAATGCCACACAGGGACGTCGTCTCCTGGACCGTCGCCGTCTCGGGCCTCGCCGCCCTCGGACGTCCCGCGACGGCCCTGTGCATCTTCGCCTCCATGAGGCCCCACGCCGCCCCGAACGCCGCCACCGTGGTCTTTGCCGTGTCCGCCTCCGCCGGGCTCGTGTCCCTGGCGCTGGCCCGGTGCCTGCACGCGTACGTCGAGAAGGCTGGGTTCGGAGGCCGCGTCTCCGTCCGGAACTCCCTGGCGCTGGCCCGGTGCCTGCACGCCTACGTCGAGAAGGCCGGGTTCATGTCCGTGCCATTATGGCACGGGTTATCCACTAGTGATATATATATAACAGTACTTTCAACAAACTTCTTCGCTTATATGAGCTCGAGAACCTACTCCTATATTTAGTCTAATTGAATAGAAATGACAAGGTGATGAAGTATCTATCACGTTTATATAAATCTTAGTCATGTGGAGTTACTGGAGGAAACTGTTTAATATTGCTAAAAACTATTTTCTCTTGAAATAAGGTCATATTGATTTGGGCATGATGTTATTTTGATATTCCACAAAGGCACAAACACGGATGCGATACACTAAGGCACCACAATTTTGGTGGCATCTGTGCTTCATAGTGGTGGGGATCAGGATGGCCATGTCCTTTAGTGTATAAGGGAGTCTTACTATTGAATCATAGCAGGTTCAGAGCTGAGTGATTGTCTTCTAAAAGTTACTTTCTTATTGCAGAGGGGGAGAGAAAGAGAATAATGGAATATTTTATTGAGGTAGTATGAACCCATATTTATACGAGGGGAGAGAGGTCCTTATATTACTTTGTTAGATGTCTGAATAAAAGAAACGGAATAGAAGGAGATACAAAGGAATTGCTTACGCTCCCCGACAACCTGTAGCATTGATGTCAATCAAGTCTAGTTTGGGGATAAACTGTAGAAACAATGATCGAGGAAGAGCCTTAGATGATTGGTTTTTGGGGGGGGGGGGGGGGGGGGGGGGGGGTGGATGTCTGCCAATTGTGCATCAATAGGAACATTATTAAGATGAATTTATTGTAACTCAACTATATCCCTGATGGAGTGACAATCGACTTAAATATGCGTCGTGCGCTCATGAACTACTGGATATTCCGTTTTGTGGATGACATCTTGATATCACACTGTAAAATGGCTAGAGATGTAGAGGGAACACCAAGACATGGACTTTGATCTAATTGATCTTAGAGATGACATGTGCTATGTCACTATATTCAGCTGCAGTCCAGTAATGTGCGAAAACATCTTTCTTGCTCCAAGTGACCAAGTTGTTGTCGTAGAACATGTAGAAGCCACTTATAGGGGGCCGATCATCAACAAAGCCAATGTAATTAGCATCATCATAAGCGGTGAGAGTCAATGAGGAGTAAAATCCAATAAACAACCCTAGAGTTGGAAGGGGGTTTGAAGATTTGGCCGAAGTAAGTACCAACGAAAAATTAATCTAACTAATTTGGGCAGAATTGAAAAATGTAAAGAGGAAATGAGAGAGAACGATAGAAAAGTTCACACGCAAAGTAGAGGATTTATACTGGCATCCTTACTTCGGGTATTTGAGTCCCTAGACACTTCACCGCTTATCAGGAATCTACTCTCAAGTCTCAAATGAGCCTTCTAGCTTTTCACTCGCCAAGTCAATGAGACCGGACGTCTGCCCTCTCTTACACAAGCCGTAAAAATGTCCTTCCTTTTTTACACGAGTCCCTTTGCTCGAAAATAGTGTCCATGGTGTGATCCTCATCAAAGTACCAGGACTCAAGAGTCACTGATATGCGACCTCATCAAAAAAATTCTACACTGATATCTTGAATTTTTTTGCCATCAATGTCTCCACAACCCTCTGTTGCACAATTGATGCTTGAGGGTAAATGCTAAAAACTTGATAGATGGGATTCTCAAGCATACTCTTCAAGCGATGCGACGACTCGGTACAAATAGAGTAAGTCGATAGAAGCCATGACAAATCAAAACGAAAGTCAAGTACTCGACAAATAATCAACCAAACAATCAGTCACTCACAGGTGGGCAAGATCTGCAAACAAGCAGTCACTTACAAGTAAGCCAGGAGCTGCCATGTCTGCTTGTAGGTATAACGCAGAAAATACAACCAAGTTATAAACTGGTAAGTGGGAGAAGGTGTGGGTGCACAAGTGGTTGTGCTCCTACATGTGCACTAGGGTATGCTGATGAGTGGGCCTGGTCTCTGGGTGCGAGCCAGATCTTGACACATGTCCAACACTAGTGGAATAAAAGTGAAGAAGAGGAGAGAACAAATCTCTCCTTTTTTTTCACCAAAAATTAGGGTTAGGGTTTCTCACCAGAAATCAATGAAGAAGAAGACACTGATCAATTAGTAATGTTGAAGTCAAAACCAATAACGAAAATGTAGATGAAGACAAAAATGGCCAGTTCTGCAAAGGCCAAAAAAAATCTGGATTCGGGAGTGTATCGGAATCGAGATGACAATGAGGAAGATAACCGGCATGGCATCAGATCTGAAGTAGAGAACTAGAACTTAGATGAGTAAATGCTCCTCAACAAAGAAATTAGGGTTCTGATGGTTATCCAAAGCTCAAGCAGCCTTCTGGATCTCAACCCTCCCGGCCACAACGAGGTTTCCGCTGAGGAACTCCCGTGGCGACAATGTCTGGACATTCAGGTATTACTAAAAATTGAGAATTAGAGTTGGGGATTTTGGAATTAGGGTAATTTTTGAATTGAGAATTTTGTAGGTTCACGGAGCTTGAGCAAAATGCTCTGAAACCATGTTAGAACATGCAACCAGCGGATCATTAGGGTCTAAGGTCAGAGTTATATATACTAGTACAATGGGAGATGATGATTTCCACAACCAAGTGGGACTATACTAGTGTCTCTAATAGATGTCTGGCGATAGGCGATAGTTCTGAAGTCCATAAAAGCCTGTAGTTTTTAATCTCATTCATACAACTAAAGAGTCATTAAGGAATAAATCCCTAGCTGGTCGACTCATGACTATCTTCAAGTACACAGACCTCCCTGTCTGTGTGCACATAAGAACTTTTGAGCTTATATCAAAATCATCATCACAAAATATTTTGTTCCATGCTCTGATTTATTTTATGTGCTTTCCATTCAGTTTATCACACTTTTGAAATTACAAATAGTATTGATATTCCAGTGCTTTGGGTTGATCTTCTATCATTTCAGGTTCTGGGCACATGGATGGATATATTTTTGCTTTCTCTGGGCCTTACTTCCATCTTCAAGTAGCTAAACTCTTCTCAATTATCCTTTATATAATAGATAAACAGTTTTTGTTTTGTTCTTA
This sequence comes from Iris pallida, assembly GCA_029216955.1. Classification (NCBI taxonomy): domain Eukaryota; kingdom Viridiplantae; phylum Streptophyta; class Magnoliopsida; order Asparagales; family Iridaceae; genus Iris; species Iris pallida. The sequence goes on along the minus strand of JANAVB010009074.1, from coordinate 278 downwards.
TTTACATTCGTTTTTGTCAAACCTTTTACTGTTAATTAGTTTATTGATGAAAACTTAAGACTTTCTACTAGAACTCTCATGGAAGTGAGAGAGAAACTTCTTGAGGAAATATTACTCATGGAAGTTGTCTTCGTCTTTAGATTCAAAAGTTCTTGTACTCTATGAGTAATTCGCTCCTTAATATCCTTCCTGATGTTTTTCAGTCTAACCGTACTTCACAATATCTTCTGATTATCTTAAATGCTGTATCAAAGTGATTATTGATTCTGCGTGTGTTT
>JANAVB010009073.1:0-44275 GCA_029216955.1 Iris pallida | reverse complement strand
TTTGAACCAAAACACGAATATTTAATTAGTTATGTGAATGGAGTAGAGAACACAACAACAACAAGAAGAAGAACAATAAAGTGGACAAACAAGAACAAAACCATTAATCAAAAAAATTGTGTCGACTCTTTTAATTTTCATAGAGATCCTACAAATATTTGTGTTGTATGTCATCTTCTAATGTAACTCTCCTTTTTACATATTTGGACTGACCTTTACAAGATAAGACATTAAGCACAACACATTAAAAAGTGTAAACACTAAAAATGATTCTTAACTTCTCCTAAGAACTAGGTTGCAAAGACTTGCAAGAAGATCTGATACACACATGTATAAATGACTTTCAACCATTATTTTGGTCTCTTAGAGCCTAGAATTGTTGAGCAAGATCTATCTGACATGTGTCGAGAAAGTGTCGTGTCGAATACATGTCAGTTAAGGATATAGAGAAAGATATAGTCCTTTGCCGGAATACGTGCAACAAAGCCTAAGATGACGAAAATGGAATCCATAATGTCTTAATTTTTATTCAAGGAATAAGGACAAATGAAATGACTACTCAATCTAGATAAGCCTTAGAGTTATTTTCATATGACTCCCATTTAGTTCTTATAGACATGGAATTATATTAAACTAAATTATCAAGAATAAGCTAAATCTGTAGAACAATTTTTAAAATCAACACAAAAGTTTAATTTATCCCAAAAAAAAAAAATAATTCGTCTTGATAACTGACTAACCTGGAGCAATATACCCAATAGTTCCTTTAATTCCAAAGGAGCTGGTAGAACTTGTTATGGACTTGTCGATGAATCTGGCTAGCCCAAAGTCACTCACAAGGGCTGTCATGTCATCATCAAGAAGAATATTGCTTGGCTTCAAATCACAATGAATAATGGGAACCTGACTATGGTGGTGGAGATACTCCAATGCAGATGCCACGTCCATCGCTATATTTATCCGCTGCATAAGCTTCAATGTCTTCAGTCCGAAAGGATCATTTCCTTCCGGATGCAACCAACTTTCTAAACTGCCATTGATCTTGAACTCGAAAACCATTGCCTTGAAGTCGTTGCCTTTGAAATCCACACTTGAACATGCAGTTAGTATCTTGATAAGGTTCCGGTGCCGGATATTTCTAAAAGCGTCACACTCAGTTACAAAGCTCTTCAAAGCTCCCAGTTGTTGAAGGTTAAATACTTTCACTGCAATAACTTTAGCATCATTCTCGTGATCGTCTAGCATTCCTCGATATACAGAACCAAAATTACCAGAACCAACTAGGTTTTCTTCAGAAAATCCATTTGTTGCTTTGAAAAGTTCAGCATATGAGATACTTATATGCTGCTCCTTGATGGTATAGTTTTCCATAGGTTTCCTTCTTGATCTTTGATGTATCCAACGACGGAAAGCAACAAAAAGGAAGAGCAAGAACAAGCACAAAGATCCGCTAAAAATTGTAATGATCACCGCAAGTTTCGGAGACTTATGATTCTTCTTTGGACCCAAAAATGCACAAATAGGTAGATGCAAAACCGGATCCCCCCCGCACAGCTTTTCGTTGCCAAGGACCGAAATCTCACTCTTATTTTTGAAGACCCCTTTTCTTGGCACTCACCTTCAAAGTTATTGAAAGATAGGTTCAGATCATGTAGGTCAGGGAAGTCCCCTAGGAATGTCGGTATTTTACCCGACAAATTATTTTGTGAAAGATCGAGCTCTTGAAGGCCTTTTAATGCACTTAATGATGCAGGGATACTTCCTTCAAAGAAGTTTCTATCAAGACGAAGGATTTGCAGAACCTGACATTTGCCAAGGCTATTGGGTATTTCCCCTGACAATTTATTTCTAGACAACCGTATATGTCCTATATTTATCAAGTTACCTATTTCCGGGGGTATCGTGCCTGTTAACTGATTTTCATCAAATAAAAGTTGTACGCTGAGGCTAAAGATACTGAAGATTTCTTTAGGTATTGTGCCTGTCAACTTATTGTTTCTAAGGTTCAGTAATTCCAAAGACTTGCAATTGCCAAGGCTGATGGGATACTTCCATTAAAGTTATTGAAATCTAGAAAAAGTTCATTTAATTGCAAGAGGTTGCCCATAGTGGATGGATTTCTCCGGAAAGATTGTTGAATGATAAGTCTATTAGATGTAAGTTCTTCAGCAATCCGATGGAGGCAGGAATATGCCCTGAAAGAAAGTTTGGGCCGAGATCAAAATACTCTAGACCGACAAGGTTTCCAATCTCTGGAGGGATGCTTCCTTCTATGGAGTTGTGTGCCATTGATAGCCATCGTAGAGTGGCAGAAATGTTTGCAATTGATTTTGGTAGCAAGCCTCCAAGGTTGTTGTGGTCATTAGCAACCGCTCTAAAATTGTGCAATTGCTTAAAGAAGTAAGGAAGCTCCAATCAAGGGGCTCCCTAGTTTCCAATTGATTGTCGTACAGAATCAAGACGCGTAAATATTGTAAGCTCCCCAGGTTTGGAGGAATCCTTCCAATGAAATTGTTTTCACTAAGATCAATATCACTAAGTAGCGAAGCATTCAACAAAGATATAGGTATGGGGCCATGCATTTTGTTGGAGTAGGCATATAAATGTTTAAGATGTGGAAGTGTCTGGCCTAAATCCTGTGGAAGTGAGCCTTTCAGCTGGTTGAAGCCCAAATGAAGATACTCAAGAGAGGAGAGGTTCCATAGCGAAGGTGGGATGGATCCCTCCAGATTGTCACCTCCCAAACTGAGAACTTTCAGTAGAGAGAGTTCTCCCAAAGATGGTGGAATTCCTCCTGAAAATCGATTGAATGACAGTCCTAGAATATTAAGAGATGAAGCGTTGGAAAGAGAGCCGGTATTTCCCCAGTAATACTATTGTTTGTTAGATGGAGAGAATGGAGGGAGGGAAGAGAACCAAACTCAGTAGGGATAAATCCTCCAAGCTTGTTGTAAGACATATCTATGGTTTGGAGGCCTAAACAATGGCTGATCTCCCACGGTATCATCCCGCTGAGCGAATTATGGCTAAGGTCAAGATCCTGCAGGCGAGAGAGACGAGATAGTTCTTGGGGGATCGGCCCTTGGAAGTCATTGCGGAGAAGTCGATCGTCCTGAGGAAGGTAAGATTGGCTAGGTGAGGTGGTATGGCTCCGACAAGGTCGAAGGACGTCAAGTTCAACGAGACGACTCTCTCCGGATGCCTATGGCCACAGACGACGCCCTGCCAACGGCAAAAAGGAAGGGTGTCATTCCACGTAGCAAAGACTCCATGGGGATCGAGGGAGATCTTGGACTTGAAGACGAGGAGAGAAGATCGGTCGGTTACATTGTTGTGTTTTGGTGGTAGTATAGCAACTGGAGCAGACATGGCATGGAGATGGTGGTGGTGGTGTGGGATGATGAAGAAGAAGAGAAGCAGTAGAATTAGAACGGTAGTAGAAGAAGAAGTTGCTACTTTGGGACACAAAAGGAAGGAGGAGCACATTGCTGCGTGCGCACAGGTATGGTATGGCATGGTATGGATGGGGGGATATACTAATTTCCCTTCCATTTATATAGAGCAAGAAGCAGAATCAGCGCTTACGGACTTTTAATGAAGTAGGAAATGGAGGTGGCTTTTTGAAAAAGCAGAAGCAAAACCAACGTGTTTTCCCACTAGTGTTAAGCAGAAGATTCCTTTCGACACTATGTTAGCTCGTGATATGTATAACATATTCAAAGCTTAATTACTCCCTTCTTCTTTTTAATGATTAATTGTGACAGTGAAAAAGTTATGTATACAAAAACCTCTTTTACATTATGGCCTCGTTTGGTTCACGGATTTAAGGAACCAAGAAAGGAAAGTTGTTCCTTTCCTTTGTTTGGTAGCCACAAAGATTGATTTTCCCTCCTCCTTTTCCAACATTTATTACAAAAGTTATGACAAAAGTAACCATGTGTCATTGCTCATTTTACCATTAATGTTATTTTTATAATATTAATTTTATTTAAAAGGTAAGGATTTATTGGAACATTGTTATATTTTGCTTTCCTTGCCTAGGTAGTTTCCTTGTTTTACCAAATAACGAAAAAGAAATGTGACAGGAACCCTACTTTCCTATTCCCATGGAAAATATAAGGAAATTCGTTTCCTTTCCGTGAACCAAACGAGGCCTATGGGTATACTGGGGGAAAAAAATTCAACAATAATCTTAGCATTCCATGATATAATTTTTTCTGTTATTCAATCACTTAATTTAAAATTAAGCCAACTTTCAACAGATTACTCAAAATTTATATGTTTTATGTAATAAGATGTTATTTGTCACAAGTAATTATGCTCTTTGGTTGAGTGCTCGTATGTTATTCATGAAATGGCTCAGGTTTAACAATGGAGTGCAACAGACGTCGTCGAAAAACTGGGGAGGAGTCGAAACAACAAACAATACTCAAATGTGCAAGTGTAACCTCAATAAACCCAAACTTGTCATTAGAAAAACTTTCTATTTTATTTTTTTCCTAAATATTTTAGTTGCTAATTATAGTTGTTAGTTAACTTATTTAATTAGTTGAAATGGAGAGAATTGTTAGCTGTATGCTGCTAGCAAAAGCTCAAAACCATTAATTTTGTAACGTTTACTCTTTAATTTTGTCCAGGTTCATTGAACAACTTTTATTCTATTTCTTTATTCCTTTGTAACGTTAAACTTTGTTGGTCATAATTTCTAGACGTTACAAACGACCAAATCGGTCTATATATAGGGTCCTTTCTCTTCTTCTAACACACCGAAAATCTTTACCGAAACTCTCTTCAAAAACTGGTCTTTCCGAAATTTTCTGTTATTCGCATTTTGCTCTGGGCAGAGCTAAGTCAAGGGTCACTCTCTTGGCGTTGTGTGCAACTACGAGATACTGGTGGAGCAAAAATTTTACCACTAGGAGAATTCGAACAAAGTCTGCACATAGACCCGAATAAACTCTTAGGGAAGTGCTACGTGCGCGACTTCCCCGAAGGCCGGTAACTTTACTTATATTTTATTTCTTTGCAGATTTCAAAAGAAGAAAAAGTGAAGTAATTCCAACAATCTAAGAGTTTTTATATTGTCGCCAACAAATTTTGTTAACGAGTTCTCTACTACATTTCATGAATAATTGCTACTGTTAACAATTACTTTGCTTACCAACTTTACGTTATATTTCTTAACATTTTTACCACAAAGTTACTGTTACCATAACATATACATAATATACTTACTACTACAATATATATCAAAGTTGCTACTGATAACAAACTATATGCTTGCTGTCATTTTGTTAACATAAACAGATTTAGCAATTTATACATGCCTACTATCATTTTTTTAACATAAAGAGATTTTATTTAACAATATATCAAATTTCTTTAACAAAAGTTGTTTACTATAATTTTAGCAAATTTTGTTACCAACATAGTTCTGTACTTTACTATTCAAAACAATTTTGTTAAAGAACAATTGCCACATTTGCTTCATAATTAGTGTGTACTGCTACTGTTCTAAACAACTTGCTACACCATTAAACAACAACTAAATTTTGTTCTTGTGAGCAAATATATTTGTTTGTTGTTTTCAACCAAACAATTTGTTTTACAATATAACTTCTTTGAAGGCAAATAATTCTTACGACATAATTTTTTCTTACATAATTTGTTGTCATTATATTTTCTTGTTAATACATAATTTTATATTGCCTTTCAACAACGTATTTTCTTGCTGTCATTTCTGTTGTTTATAGCAACCCACTGAATATTCAACAACATACTGCTTGATATATATTTGTTGTCACAACTATTAAATTGACATAAATACGTTGCTTGTTGTAACTTATTGTTTAGCAAATACTACTTGGAATATCGCTAGACTAACTTATTGCCAAATATTTGTCATATCAATAACAAGTGTTGTGCATTGTGAAGACTCCCTGCTAAATGATTTTGATAATCATGTTTCTAACTTGACATACTAGCCATATTGTAAATTCACATGTCATTTTAATTACACTTTATTTGTCATTATTTGAGATTCTATCATCATTGACTACCCTTGGTTTTAAATGGTGGTTTTTAATGGAGTTGATAAATTTAGTACCAAATTTTATGGCAATTTACTAGTCCTATAATTAGAAGCATTTTGTCTGAATTAAATTAGAAGTCCAGCACTTAATTTCTACTCACGACTTTTAATTTCTGTCAAACTTAATGTACTAGTCCTAACTGTTTAGAGACAAAAAAAATTCTTTCAATATTTTATCTTTCTGATATCCTTTTGACTGTGCTTTGAATTTTTTAAAACCAAGATTTAATATGTTGCACTAAAACATTACTTTGGTTGAGATTTTGCGTTTAAGTCTCCACTCTTCATTAAAATTAAACATTAATACTGGCATAAATGTCATATGCATGCATGCTGCCTTTTTGGTGAATGCATGAAAGTATGTGAGTGAGTTCTCAATGTTATTAAAAGAGCTCTAGATCCCCTTCAAGTCTGCTTATTCTCACATTTTCAATACTCGTGAAGGGAAAATACACGATATGTGCCGCGTCATAGCGTGCATATTACTAGATCAAATTTTGTGAGAACTGCTTTACTTGATTCTTCAACAACCAATCTTTATTGTATAGTTATGACACCTTTATAAGAATACTATTGTTTAAAGCTTCCTTGGTTACTTCCAGTCAGGTTTGTCATTCATCACAGCCTTAGTAATCAATAGAGACATACTACAGGTAATTTTAATGTAATTCCTTGCTATCAAGCAAATGATGATAGGGTTCTTGTTTTACCATGATTCTTGATTGAAAGAATTTCAATTACATTATGCACATCTACTTTGTGTATACACCAAACCTCTATTATGTTTTAAAAACGTTACATATGAAAATTTTCTTAATGACTTTTATATAAGAAAGAAAAGAGAAGCTTTATATATATATATATATATATATATATATATATATATATATAATATTATATAATATATATATATATATATATATATATTTATATAAGAAAAGAAAGAGAAGCTTTATATATATATATATATATATATATATATATATTTATATATATATATATATATATATATATATATATATATATATATATATATATATATATCTATATATATATATATATATAAAAATATATATATATATATATATATATTCTTTATATATATATATATATATAAAAAATATATATAGATATTATATATATATATATATATATTATATATATATATATATATATATATATATATATATATATATATGGTATTTTGCTAAAGTTTTATTAAAAAAATGTTATATTTGATTTGTTATGTAATTAATTTATATGTAACACTACTTAGAATGAAAATCTTCCTTGGCCCTTGGTAAATCTAAACACCAACAAGCTTTTCTTGTATTCATGTCAGTACTACATTATTTGTGGACAATTTAGTATCATTGAGATTTTATCTCAAGTATAAAGGTTGATTTTGTTTATCCTTTTAGAATTTGATATTAAGAATTATATAGATTTGTATGGATGTGTGCGTGTGAATGGGGTCTTTCTATGAGAAAGGTCAGTATCTCATACTAGTTTTGGAATAATAATGCATGTTGAATTTCTATACATTTCTTTGTTTAAACTAAGAGGTAGCTCTTGTATTAGCCAGCATTATGTTTTTAGATTGCAGTTAATATTTCATAGGTCTTGACTAAGTTTGAATCTATTACACTAGTTAATTTATTTATTACTACATCACAATGCTATTGTGGTTTATTGAAATAATCTTATGTGCTACATACCATTCTCACTGAACTATAGTATGCGCTGAGTTGAATTTTTTTAAAGAAAGAAATGCTGCTTTAGTCGAAGATATGATATATTTTGATATATCAAATGTCTACTTAGTGTAGAAGTTCTATTGTGTGTTTTTAAGGTGTTGAGCAAGTCTTTTCTCCCTGTCAATTTTGTTTTGTTTTGTTAGTTTTATTCTTTTGACTTCTCTCTCTCTCTCTCTCTCCTCTCTCTCTCTCTCTCTCTCTAAGTCGAGCACCATTATGGCATATATATATATTTGTATTTCGATATTTTGATATCTGTCTAGATCCGAATCTATAAGTCTATAATTTTCATTTTAGTTAACAATTTATTATCTCATTATCAATAGTAAGATGAGTTTAGCATACGTGAATATGACTTCATTTGGATTTAATATTGTAAATAGTTATTTCTGGATATTTACTAATTCATGAATTGTATAAAAATGAGTTCATAAAATGTATTATTGTGCAAGAATGAACAAAGTTGCACATAGTTTTAGGTATATTTCCTGTTAATATGCAAACTAATCTCTATTCTCCTAAAGGTAGAATCCTTAGAGATAATTTTAATTTTTTTAAAAGAGCAACATGTTATCATTGACGGTAATAAAAATTTGTTTGTACTCACTCAATCTTACATGATCTTTATAAAGATATTTTACAAATCAGAAGCATTAGAGATTGTGACTTGTTAGTCCAACTCAACATGTCAAGGGTAATGCGGAATAATGAAAATATCTAAATTAATGATGTACAAAATGATATCTTCTGAAGCGCTACTGCTAAGTCGAAATCAAGAGGTACTAAATACTCCGACCATCAAGAAAGGTATTTTTCATATTTACCTACATATTCTATTCATTTTGATTTTCAAGTTTAGTTGGACAAATATATTGTGGAATGTGTCAGCCAATTTCTTGGTTTATGTATATAGATTATGGTGATGTTGAAAGTTTATTTTTTTGTTTGGTTCATGTTTGAATCTTAAACAACTATGTTTTCACAATATTAGAATTTTTAGTTAGAAAGAAATAAAAATATGGTTGTAACAATATTTATTTATCTTAGGCAAACATTGGCTTGCATATAAAATATGACTTTATAATTTTCTTTGACATGTTCAAACAATTTAGTCAAAAGAAAATAGTCTAGTGATATTGCAAATCTCTATAAATCTAAAGTTTTAAAAGTTGAGATTATTTTGGGTACAAGCCGAAAGGGTCATTCTGTCAACCGGACGTAAATAGACCTAAGCGGTACGGTACTTAATCATCCCCCTATGGACCTCCGCTAGCTGGTCAGCGGCCCCTACAGCTAACCCAAGTTAATCAACACTTGAGAGCTAAAGATTTCTTAAGATTGAGTAGCAAATCACCTAAACTATTATTCTAGTACTTTAGACTGTCATTTTTTTTCATATATGGCTAGTAAAGATAAATCTTTAGAGCCATATTGAAAGATAATGTGTCTTACTTTAAGAGGTGACAGAGTCAGATGATTTTGACTCACTATCCTAAGGCCAGTGGAATCACACATTTTGTTAAATGGATTCTGATGACACATAGTATGGTTTAGGAGTAATCCAAACATCTAGCTTGGTCAAACCAAAAGTTCCTAAAGAATGGACTACAATTGGTTTCATAGAATTTTAAATGTTTTCTGAGTCATTATATGACAATTTCTTCGGATATAAAAACACAAAAGATCACTAGATCTAGTGTAAAGTTTCATCTGTGGAACAACTTGGATACTCATAAGTTGATAGGTCCATGTGACAAGCTATCATAGCTACGAGTATCAAAATAATTTGAAATAGTATATTTAAACATAGTTTGTGCAAAGTGAATGGCTCATATATCTTACTATGTATATCAAATAGATCAATGCCAAGTATTTACTCGTGCTACGACTTCATGATAGATCAAGCATCTTATTATGCATATACATGATCTACATATTCATGTACCTGTATTTTTTTAAATTATGCTAAAGCATGATCATGTGAATTCTAAGATGAACAGGTACATGCAGCTGTATTTCAAGATATTAAAAAGGCCTAAAAGAAAAAAAAATATGGTTCTTGACTATAAAAGTCATAAAAGAACTTTACAGATCTCTTGACGAATAGTTTGTTTACTCTTGACAAAGAGTTCTAGAAAATTAATCCTCGTATCATCGAAGGGATGGGGTTAAGCCCATAGTTTAGTCACCAGCAGTGGCAACCCAACCGAGTCTGACTGGTGATCCCAAGAAGCCGGTTCAATGGGCAGGAATAAGCTGACCAGGTGACTATTATGGAACTACTTGAGATTAAATTCTCTTAAAATAAAAGTCCAAGAGGCTGTATATGTGTACATTGATACCCCATCCCTATGGTGACAGTGTTCCTTGTGTGATATAGATAGGGTGAGCTTGAACTCTTAATAAGTCCAAGCATGATATGCAGGGTTGATTCCTGTCACCAACCTTTGAGATTACCTACATGAGAGGTCGTGAAGGCCGCGACTATAGGACAGGGCGACCTAGACAACTCTCATGAATATGTAAAAGTGCGTATGACCAACCAAACGCACCACCGATAGACCCAAGTACCTTTAGCGTACTATGTTGCTATTTTTGAGTCTGGTTCAAGAAGACCGATTCAAGGCATAGTCCATCAAGCTCTTCTTCAGACAAAGACAATAGTCACTACGTGAGATTCAATGCTGTAGTCCATCTCATTTATGCATAGTTTATAACCGACCACAAATTCTTCTATTCTTCTTTTTTTCCTTCCCTCTATTACCTTGGATTTTGACCTTAGGAGGGGGATTGTTGCTGTATGCTGCTAGCAAAAGCTCAAAACCATTAATTTTGTAACATTTACTCTTTAATTATGTCCAGGTTCATTGAACCATTTTATTCTATTTCTTTATTCCTTTGTAACGTTAAACTTTATTGGTCATAATTCCTAGACGTTACAAATGACCAAATCGGTCTATATATTGGGTCCTTTCTCTTCTTCTAACACATTGAAAATCTTTACCAAACTCTCTTCAAAATCTCGTCTTTCTGAAACTTCCTGTTATTCGCATTTTGCTCTGGGTAGAGCTAAGTCAAGGGTCATTCCTCGACGTTGTGTGCAACTACGAGATACCGTGGAGCAGGAATTTTACCACTAGAGGATTTGGACAAAGTCTGCACATAGACCCGGATAAACTCTTAGGGTAGTGCTACGTGCGCGATTCTCCGGAGGCCAGTAACTTTACTTCAAATTTATTTCTTTGCAATTTCAAAAGAATAAAAAGTGAAGAAATTCCAACAAGAATATCTATTCTTAGTTCTTTCCCTAAAGGGGAAGCTTCTAGAAGTTTCTGAAATATTTTCCTCTAATCAACTTGACTCTTTTCCATCCATAACCTAGAGGGAGAGAGTGGCATCCCATCTCTTCCTCTCCACTCTTTTTTCTCCATCAAAACCCTAATTTCTCCAACCCTCTTCAAATCTAACCATAACCCTTCATTTTCCACCATTCTTCTTCTATTCCAAGCCAAACCATGGTGATTCTCTAGGAGAATCACACATGTAGATAAGCATTGGAGATCTCCACTCATCCTAATTCCGTGGGTTTGATCATCACTAGAGTCCATCTCTAGTAGGTAATAGCCTAATCTCTTCTATTTACTTGTTTATAGATTCAATAGGAGCCTAGGACATCATATGTTTGATGTAATTCCTAGAAGAAATAGATTGTCATATAGATCGTATTATATGAGATAAGTCCTGATAATATAGGAAATACATAAGGGTATATAAAAATTGGTGTCCTCTAGGTGTGTGTAGTAATACCTAAAGGCATTAGTGGCTAGGTATCAGCGTGTGCTAGTCAAGAACTATGCAGTGCTAGTTTGAGTATGGGATACCAATGAGTATCAGTAATTAGTGTGCGTAGGAGAGTATCAGTCGTGTGTGTGTGTGCTTGAATGTATTCAGTGTAGGTTGAGTGCATATGTGTGCGCAACAGGATGTTTGTGTAGGAGTATAGGAATGTATTAGTAGAGGGATTTTCAAATGTAATAGCAAACTTGCAAGAGTGCAGCTTTGTGCTTACCTGCTAGTAGTTTAGTGCTACAGGGATAGCTACATTCTAGCCTCTGCTAGCAGTTATCAGCTGCAATTGAGGAAGTCTGGTACAGGTTGGCAAATCTGTGTATGTGTATATATGTAATAAGTGAATATAGGTAATGGCAGGGTAGTTTGTACCTATGTGTATCTAGAGTGTGCATAGGGTGAGACTGTCCTCTTTGCAGCATCCTGCAGTCTCCTATTGCTGCAGCAATGTCTGTGTAGAGAGCAGTTAGTACAAGGGATGCAACAACAGGTAATTGGGTATGCATGTGTAGTGTTAATTTAGCTATCAATGTGATACTAGAGTGTTTGGTGCACGGCATGTGGCAAGGGTATCAAGGAACTCAAGTTTAAGCTAGGATTTAGTATAGGGTATATATATATACTATATATATATATATATATATATAATATATTTTTTTTTTTATAGGGTATATATATATAATATATATATATATATATTTTTTTTATAGGGTAATATATATATATATATATATATATATATATATATACCCTATAAAAAAAAAATATATATATAATATATATATATATATATATATATATATATATATATATATATATCCTATATATGTAAATTTGTATCAGTACATCCCAAATCTGAATCATTGGATGTTGATCCAATGGTTCAGATTAAAGCCGAAGTCAAAGTAACAGGCAAAGTTAAAGTCAAAGTAAACACATTTTACAATTCCAATGCATTTTCAATGCAATTGTTTGGGATGTATTGATACATTACATGTATTGTTGAAGGATAATATATATATATATATATATATATATATATATATTATTATATAATCTATATATATATATATATATATAATAAATATATATTATATATAATTTTGAAGCAATGGGTAATTGTGGCGAACTTGCCTCCACTGAGGCTCGAACTCCCGACCACTTGGACCGCATGCATCTCTCTTAACCACTAGGCTAGAGGTCATTTGCATTTTTTAATATATATATATATATATATATATATATAATATAATTATATATATATAGATATATAATAATATAATATAAAATATATATATAGATATATATATATATATAATATTAAAATATATATATATATATATATATATAGATATATATATAATATATATATATATATATATATATATATATATAATATAAGTTATGGTTATGCATATGGTAATCATAAGGATATGGGTAAATTGGTTTACCGTAAGTATTGGGATAAGAAGGTAAGGCATGGTAATAGACCTTAGCATAGGTAGAGGAATATTGATACCTATGTGCATATGGTATAAGAGTATATATTATATATTATTTTGTGAGGTGTCTTTTGTCACGCCCCGTTCCCGCAGGAGCGATCGTCCTCGCTAAGGCGTGATGCCGCACGGGCCTAGGTTGCGCCCGTGCAAGGCCAAGTCCAGAAACGGCCGATTTGATTTCTAGGCCACAGAGTCGCACGGAGTGTCCCCGTTTGCAGCGGAAAGTAAATGAACACAAATTGAAGCGAATTCAAACTCTTTTATTGATTTTCAAGAAGTTTACAAGCGGCGCTAGGCCGATATTACAAATCGCTCAAACTCTCTCTCTCTAAAATATAAAAGGCGTGCCAAGTGGCTTACAAGATGGAATGATTCATGGCGATGTTCCGATACATTATGTCCTGTATAGGGTGCTTCAGCTCCTTGCAACGCTCCAAGGCTCCAGAGATAGCTCCGCGCCTTAGCACGTTCGATGGAAGCTCCGCACCCCCGACGTTTCCTGCTTCCTGCAAGCAGACTGTGGGGTTATCAGTACATTGTTATGCACTGGTGGGGAGGCTAGCTCGCCCACAACGCTATCATTACCAAACACGTTCCATTTACTTTTGTGCATCTCTATCATTCATTGTCTTTCTAATCTTGCCTTAGGATCAGTTTCATGGCCTATTTCATAGCCTATCTCGTGTTGTCGAATACAAGTGTCGCATGGAAATTCATGCATAACTTACCCATACTTACCGTCTGACCTTTCCTGTTCAATGTAAACCAAGTTAGTCACAATTCATGTGTAATATCATAACGTGATTCTTGGGAACATTCAATATCAAGGGCGTGTCCCTGCCTCAGGTTCTAGCGCGTCGTGGGCATGTTTTCTAACTCGTTTGCTCGAAGTTCTCTCGATCATTTTGTGTGTTATATTCAAGCCTATTCAGAAGGTGCTTTGTTCAGTTAACTTAGACTACTTTGATTTCAATGCAAGGACTTGCACGTGGATTGCCCCCAGCAAAGCCCACTTAAATCTATGTGCACCGGTCGCTGGCAAGTCAGCCATTATGGACATTTTCCCCTGTGGCATTCTCATCTATCAAGCGTGATGGCTGGTACACTTTGATAGACTATTGAATAACTGGCCCTATGCTTGGTTATGCCCAAGCCCGCACACATGTCCGCCCGTAGGCCATGATTCCGCCTAGGCCGGCCACGAAATCGTCGTTGTTGCCCTTGGAATCCCTTTTCCCGCTCGTGCACGAGCCGTCCACGACCATTTCGTATTTTATTGTCATTTTAACTTAACGGCTGTCTTTGAGCCATAGGCTAACCCTTAGCCATAATGCGTTATCGACCAGGTTGGCGTCCGTGCAGCGCGGGTAGCGAGCCCCGTTGTACGTGCTCGTCACACCTGTCGCTAACCATTCTTTTCTTTCTTATCTTTTCTTCATTCTTTCCTTTCTTTCCTTCTTTCTTTCACTTGTTCATTCGTTCATTGATTCATTCACACATTCATTCATTTCATTTGTCGATTCATTCATTTACTTATTCATTCATTCATTCATTTATACATTTTGCAACTCCACGTGCGGGAGTCGCCTTGGCGACCCATCGGTCCCATAGCCTTTCAATGTTGCTAACTCTACTTGGAGCAACTATGTTGATAGTCTTTCCGTTTCATTGTTGTAAACCATTCATTATTTTATTGTTGAAAGCATAAGGGACTTGAACGTAAGCTTGTGCCTTAGCACGAGCGTGGAGCGCGGTGCGAGAGTTCTCGTATTTTCCATGTTTCTTTCCATATTCTATACAACATACAAGATGGGATTATTCCCTTAGCTAGGTGCGTTGAGTCATTTATTAGCATGCAAGAGGTTATCGCCTAGCGATTCTCGTGATAGTGTCCGTATTGTTATGTGTCTAGCTAAGCAGTGACGGGTTCATCGGAGCCACCCACCTTAGCGATGTTCGCATCGGCTGAGCGATACTCCGAGCGCGCCTTTGAAAGTCTAAGTCTGGATTCATCTTGACGGCCAATGTAGCCTTGCATCGATTCTTCATCAGTCGATGCCAACTCTTCGGGTCGACAGCTCGTTTGAGTCGTTGCACTTGCCGTTTGAATCGGCATTCCGCTAGGCGGAGCGGGTCACTACATAATACACCACTCAAAACAAGTCTCGTCCTCGAGACTTTCTGAGTGCAGGCCATCCTACCATTCCTTAACTCGTGTCGTCGTGTTTCTTAGGCAATCCCTATCGAACGGCTCTATCATTCTATGGTACCGAACTATACTCGATACCTTCCCAAGTTCCGTGTCACATACGTTTGGTCGATTTTATTGAATAACTTTTCATTCATTTTAGAGTTGATGGCACTTATTCAATTATTGCGCTTCTTTGACTTGGTTGCTATATCGATGTATCACGGACTGAAACGGTCGTACGTGGTGCGTTGAAATTCGTCAAATGCGAGTGTCGTAGGCTGAGGCAAACTCACTTTCGTTTATGCGCATCGCAACACCCACTTGCAGCTGCATTCGAGTTCATCACATCGCTGAGTTTAGATCGTGCACGCATTCAAGGCGTCCCCCGAATACGTACATTTCAACCAAGCTTAGCGACTAGCAAAGTCGAACAAGCTACTCGTGATAGTTTCGATTTGCCGATCGTTTTGCTAACTTCGATTTAGAACCGAACCCATGTGTTTATCACATATCGTTCATCTCGGTCCTCGAGATGATTCGATTCGCTTCTCAAGCGCTATTGTCCACGAAATCATATGATTTCTTCTTAGCAGGGTCGACCAAGCCTAAGTAATGTCCGTCCGATTCAAAACCAAGTATTGCACTATCATCGAGTACGTCTTCCGACCAATGATTCAATTCGTTATACCAACTTTACTTGCGCATCATCCATCCCTATCATTCCCTTCGTTTGGGGCCAATTTCGTCGTCGTTCACGCACACTCCCAGTTCCCCGTCCTACTCTAAGTCTTTTTCCCTAAGTCTATCGTCCATCCAGACGATACTATAAATGCCATCGCACATGTTCAATCACTCGGCATAGGGTCGTCCGCCTATCCGCTAGGTCAGCTCACAAGGTCATAGTTACACGTCAAGTCCGTGGCTCATCGTGCAAGGTCGTTGCACGACGCTCGCCCCAAATCCTTTGGTCAAACCATTTGTTCGTTTGTACAGGAGTTTCTACCCAAGCTCGCGTCACTCAGATTTCTAAACATCGAGCATGATCATCTAATTCGCATCAAGACTTACGTTGCACTATTCAATTCTGTTCAATCACCAGTTCTAGCCAATTCGTGTATTCGATCACGAGGTCATCCAGCTCGACAATACATTGCGCCCCAATCTCATGCGAGTCCGATTATCCACGGCGGTTCATGAATCACCATGCAACGCTCCCACGGAATAATCATTCTCATCGGGCGTAACTCTTGTTTGAGTTTTAGACTAACCCATTCTCGATACGCGATTGGACCTACTCAATCCTCAAGTTACAAATTTATTCTCGAGTCCACCTTCGCGTCAAACCACAAGTCGAAGCAATCAGATTGCCACGCCATCCAAGTTCAATCACTCCCGCTGTATGAATCACCATATCAGCGCTCACGCGGAGTGATCGCCATAATCCGATGCGACACATGTACGAGGCTGGAGTTACGCTCGCATAAGACAAGAACGTCAACGTTGTGGTTGTCAACGAAGCAAATCCAAGCATTTCATTTTCTATCCAAGCCAAGATCGATAGTCCATTTTATTTCGTTCAACTAGAAAATTCTCGAGCCAAATCTATCTTTTCCACGACAAATTTTTAACATTTCCAGTATAGCGTCCAACGGAACAATGACATTTGCACGACCGTCATTCGCCGAGTCAGAGTGCCCCCGAGTTATCGCATATCGATCTTTGATACGCCTCAATACCATCGACGATATGCGTAACTTGACGATCTTCCTTCGCAACCAATTTCGAGTCGTACGACTGATGCTATTGTCCGAGTTGGATATTCCACAATTTCCTCGATAGTCAAGAATCAAGTTTGATCGCTATTCCTCAAGCTCGTTTCAAGATCGTTGTTCAAAACTCAAGTCACATTTCATTTGAATCAATCCCAAATCGTACGCGCGATCCTCTAAGTTTCCTCGATCAAGATCATTCACTTTCATTCATCGTTCCTTATCGTTTTCTAACTCGCGTTGCCCATTGACAAGTTGTACAGCGACATCTCATTCGGGACATTCGAAGTCACGACCAACTAAGCGTGACGCGTTCTAAGGCTTTGCGCGATCGCATCGCCTCGCCGACATACCCGTTCTATCCGTATATCTTGTAGTCTCGCTCGAACAATTTCTATAATGTCCATACACCACTCAGGGTTCGAGCCACTCGACTAGTCGTCGACACTCACTCTTATCCTTCTCCGAACCTATCACATACACCACTCGGGTTCAAGCCATCCTATTTAGTCCTCAATCACATTCGCGTCATGCGCTAAGACATCCTTTAGATTCGTTCGACGAATCTCTAGCGTAATCGCATTACGTCTCGACGTACTAAGTCGTTCGTATTATCCTCAAAATCCAATAATCTTCCGTGCACGCCTAAGCGTTAACTCGATAGCGTTCCTATCGATAGACATTCAAAGTGTATCTTCGTTCTCGATCGAGCGATACTTGATATCGCTCGCAATCCGATGCACCCAAAAGTCGGGTGCGCGACGTGCGGACTAAGTTGTACCGCTTAAACCATCCCGTTCGAACTATACTCGGTCTCGTGTACTCGTTTGCTATCGTCAGCGTAAGCTTATTCAAGCACGCCTCGCGTTTGCTAACTCTTAGCATCAATTCCGTCCAACTCAAGTACGTCGTGGTTCGGCACAAAGGCCTTCGCCTATCGATCCCGTCCAACTGAGTACTCGTACGAGCTTTTGAAAGTATTAGACTTATTGTATGGAACATCCCAAGGTACAATGAGAGAGAGCGCATACTTCTTTTGTATCCAACGAGCTTTCAAAACTGAGAAAATCGAAATGAAGTCCAAGGACGTGAAGCCGTGCTCTGATACCACTATGTCACGCCCCGCTCCTGTAGGAGCGATCGTCCTCGCTAAGGCGTGATGCCGCACGGGCCTAGGTTGCGCCCGTGCAAGGCCAAGTCCAGAAACGGCCGATTTGATTTCTAGGCCACAGAGTCGCACAGAGTGTCCCCATTTGCAGCAGAAAGTAAATGAACACAAATTGAAGTGAATTCAAACTCTTTTATTGATTTTCAAGAAGTTTACAAGCGGCGCTAGGCCGATATTACAAATCGCTCAAACTCTCTCTCTCTAAAACATAAAAGGCGTGCCAAGTGGCTTACAAGATGGAATGATTCATGGCGATTTCCGATATATTATGTCCTGTATAGGGTGCTTCAGCTCCTTGCAACGCTCCAAGGCTCCAGAGATAGCTCCGTGCCTTAGCACGTTCGATGGAAGCTCCGCACCCACCAGTACATTGTTATGCACTGGTGGGGAGGCTAGCTCGCCCACAATGCTATCATTACCAAACACGTTCCATTTACTTTTGTGCATCTCTATCATTCATTGTCTTTCTAATCTTGCCTTAGGATCAGTTTCATGGCCTATTTCATAGCCTATCTCGTGTTGTCGAATACAAGTGTCGCATGGAAATTCATGCATAACTTACCCATACTTACCGTCCGACCTTCCCTGTTCAATGTAAACCAAGTTAGTCAACAATTCATGTGTAATATCATAACGTGATTCTTGGGAACATTCAATATCAAGGGCGTGTCCCTGCCTCAGGTTCTAGCGCGTCGTGGGCATGTTTTCTAACTCGTTTGCTCGAAGTTCTCTCGATCATTTTGTGGTTATATTCAAGCCTATTCAGAAGGTGTTTTGTTCAGTTAACTTAGACTACTTTGATTTCAATGCAAGGACTTGCACGTAGATTGCCACCAGCAAAGCCCACTTAAATCTATATGCACCGGTCGCAGGCAAGTCAGCTATTATGGACATTTTCCCCTGTGGCATTCTCATCTATCAAGCGTGATGGCTGGTACACCTTGATAGACTATTGAATAACCGGCCCTACGTTTGGTTATGTGCCCAAGCCCGCACACCTGTCCGCCCGTAGGCCGTGATTCCGCCTAGGCCGGCCATGAAATCGTCGTTCGTTGCCCTTGGAATCCCTTTTCGCTCGTGCACGAGCCGTCCACGACCATTTCGTATTTTATTGTCATTTTAACTTAACGGCTGTCTTTGAGCCATAGGCTAACCCTTAGCCATAATGCGTTATCGACCAGGTTGGCGTCCGTGCAGCGCGGGTAGCGAGCCCCGTTGTACGTGCCCGTCATACCTGTCGCTAACCATTCCTTTCTTTCTTATCTTTTCTTCATTCTTTCCTTTCTTTCCTTCTTTCTTTCACTTGTTCATTCGTTCATTGATTCATTCACACATTCATTCATTTTATTTGTCGATTCATTCATTTACTTATTCATTCATTCATTCATTTATACATTTTGCAACTCCACGTGCGGGAGTCGCCTTGGCGACCCATCGGTCCCAAAGCCTTTCATTGTTGCTAAACTCTACTTGGAGCGACTATGTTGATAGTCTTCCCGTTTCATTGTTGTAAACCATTTATTGTTTCATTGTTGAAAGCATAAGGGACTTGAACGTAAGCTTGTGCCTTAGCACGAGCGTGGAGCGCGGTGCGAGAGTTCTCGTATTTTCCATGTTTTTTTCCCATATTCTATACAAGCATACAAGATGGGATTATTCCCTTAGCTAGGTGTGTTGAGTCATTTATTAGCATGCAAGAGGTTATCGCCTAGCGATTCTCGTGATAGTGTCCGTATTGTTATGTGTCTAGGCTAAGCAGTGACGGGTTCATCGGAGCCACCCACCTTAGCGATGTTCGCATCGGCTGAGCGATACTCCGAGCGCGCCTTTGAAAGTCTAAGTCTGGATTCATCTTGACGGCCAATGTAAGCCTTGCATCGATTCTTCATCAGGTCGATGCCAACTCTTCGGTCGACGGCTCGTTTGAGTCGTTGCACTTGCCGTTTGAATCGGCGTTCCGCTAGGGCAGAGCGGGTCACTACATCTTTTCTCCAAGCCGAGCCATGGCCCAAAGCCACCCAGCCGTCCAGGGGAGGATTCAAACCCGAGACCTTTGCTCGGGCCCCCTCCCGCACTACCACCAGGCTAGAACCTTAGGGACATATATATATATATTATATATATATATATATATATATATATATATATATATTGGGTAATACTTGATGCATATATGTAATATGGATAGGGGTATTTGGTTAAGTGTATAAGGTATGTGGTATAGGGATAGATATGTAAAGGTAAAGGGTAAGGGTAAATACCTAGAAAAATGCATTAGAGACAGGATATGACATAGAGTATGTGTATGAGCCGACCTATAGGATCGTCGAGACCTAGAAAATCCATAAAGCCCAGAAATAGCCTAGATGCTTGGATTTAAATTCAAATTGATTTGATTGATTTCTGCATATAGGTTCATTGGACTTGGACTCGCACACATTTTTTGATTTACATTTTCAGCTCGAGACCACAAGCGAGTACTTTGCTATCAGTTTTACATTACTTTATGCATGTTGCCCATATCCCGTCATTGGATCTCGATATCATTCTTTCATTTTATCTTGAGATAGACATTCTTCATGTCGTGATTTTTTAGGGTATATTTCTGGATCAATACAAGAATACTAGCTTGTCATTGATTGACATGATCATTACATGTTACATGAATGTTAGTGCATCATCGATTAATGTACCTTATACCCCATTTATATAACTGCTAGCGCGTCACCAGCTGATGTGCCTTATCACATGTTACATGAATGCTAGTGCATCATCGACTGACGTACCTTATTCTCGTTCACATGAATGCTAGTTCGTCAATAACTTACGTGCCTTATCCTGATCACATGTTTGCTAGTGTGTCATCGTCTGACATCGCCTTATTACTTGTGTGGTCTCTTACATGTTTACTTGTTATTCCTCGTTATATTACTCACACAGTTCTTACATGTTACTTGTATGTTCCTTACATACTGGACATTTATGTTTAGATTTCTTTTCTTATTCATGTACATTCTCTTACTTGTTTATATTCATGTTCTTCAACATATCGTTCTGTAATGCTGAAATGTATTTGTACTTGCTTCGATCCTGACTAGATATTATTTAGGCATTGGGTACGAAGACTGTGTCGAACACATTATGGAGCCCAAGAGACCCAGGGCGACCCTCAGCAGTTTAACTTAGATATCTAGATACAGTTCGACCATTTACACTAGTATAATCGAATTTGTCTCCAAACATTTATATTTTGGGTTATATATATATATATATATATATATATATATATATATATATATATATATATATATATATATATATATATATATATATATATAACTCGGATTAAGTCTTTGTGACTATATTGGTTTATGCATTTCACCTACTTGCGACTAAATTCTTTCTCTTTATATCATTTTGTGCGTTATTTTCTATTAGATATTATGATTGAGAATTATTGTTATTAAATATCATTATTCTCTTGGAGTTAGTCATCTGTTGATATGGGTAGTTATAGTGATTATCTAGACACCTTACTACTCCGATGCTGCGACGTAGACTTGACGTGCCTCACTTACTCGTACTCTAACATCCAGGTGCGGATCATGATACATTTTTATGGCGGTTCATGCAGGTCAGTCTTCACAATTAGTGCAAAGTCGTGGTAGTACGTACGATTAGTCGTACTACTGCGAGCTTACCATGGAATAGGATTCAAGTGTTATAGGAAGTTTGGGACTCAATCAAAAATAGGTTTTCCTGATAAGAGTCCTAGGTTAATTTTGAAAATCCTACCTCACATTTGTTTTCTTTCATCTTTAGTATTTGTCCGTTGTTGAACTTCCTTTGTATCGAGGTGAGTTTGAGGACTATATCGAGGATATATTATGGTGGTATATACTAGGTGTGGCAGTGAGGACTGCAGTTGTCTGTATTGGTTACCGCAACTATATTAGTTGGCGAGACAAAATTCTTGATCACAATCTTTTTGGATATACGTATCTTAGTTATGGAATTTGGGATTTCTTGTAGCCATGCTAGCTGGCAATGTGGTTATTCCGAACAATATAACTTTTGATTGGTATATGCCTTAAATATGGGACCTAGAGTTATCACCGCCATGCTAACTAGCAGGGCGAAGATTCTAGATAACAGATTTTCGAGCACAAAAGTATAATTATCAGATTTTCTAGATTGGTTCTTGGCTTATCATTTCTACTATCCTTAAAATTTTGATTATTTTGCATTTAGTTTCGAACATACTAGACACCTAGCGATTGAATTTGCTATCTTCCATTATATTTTGTTTGATTGCTATATTTCTCAATTGTTGTCCTTTTTTGAATAATTTCTTATCTATGTCATCTTAATGACTTCTTGTTGCTTTGTCCTATTTATAGAATGGCACCTATGACTAGGGCACGAGGTTCGGAGGTAGTTGCAGCAGCTTCCGAAGATCGACAGCTTCCCAATCGGCTACTCGGGGAGTGACTGACGCTGTTCCTCCACCTCTACCACTTCAGGAGAATGTTCCAGCTATCTCGGAGAGTCTACCTACTCCACCACCATTTCCATTTTCTGGAGGCATTCCACTGATGGGCACATCTGTTCGCTCTTATACAGGGTATGGTGGATGCTCAGAGGATACATGCTGAGGCTCAAAGGGTGCAGGTTGAGGATCACCGAGGTCGGACTGAGTTGACGAGGTAGGGTATGTAGAGTGCTCATCTGGTGGCCTTGGAGACTTTAGAGAGAGTTTATAGGTATTTTTGAATAACAAAATGTTGCCAAATTATTTTCTTTTAAGATTTTGATTTATGCAAATACAATTTTAAATTATTTGGTAATATTAAATATTATTTTAAATTATTATTGTGATCAATTATTGGATTAATTGGGATTATTTTGATTTAGTTTTAAATTTTTATTTGATTTGAATTAATGGGATGATTTATCCATTAGGATTCTTGATCCTTACTATAATCGCATTTTAAAAAAAAATTCCCATAAAAAAATACTATAATCGCATTTGAATTAAATGATATCTCCATTTAAATAAATTTAGAAATCTTTGGATTAGCCTAATCCTATTGGAATCATATCTACAACTATTTAAACCTATCATTATTTAAACTAATCATAATCCTATCCAAATTAGGTAATCTTAATCATATCCATAAATTAATTTCTAATCATATCCTAATTAAGTAATTCCTACATATTATATATACCTATTGAACTTATGAATAAAACCATCTCTCATATTTTACTTTCCCAAATCTTCTCTCTTTTTCGACCAAAACCGTCCAAAATTCGTCAGAAAATTTGCCTCATTTTTTAGAAGACATAGCAACTTCGCGAAGATGTTGCGACCAACTCCGGACTCCGTTTTCTCCAGTTTTTTTAGAACCGTATTGAGTTAGATTTCTAATATATAATTTATTTTCTCTAATTAGGAACATACATTTGTGGAAAATTTGTTTAAGTGTCAGTTGTCCAAAATTGATGTATCGTACTATTTATTTAAGATTTTGGAAGATCCCAAACTCCGTTTTGTGATCCGTTTGATACATTGAAAATCTAACATATTAATCTACAATATACAATTTTTCTAGAAATTAATAAATTAGTTAGTATTTTTTTAATTCGTAGAATCAGAATTGGCTAGTAATTCATCGATTTAGTCACGGTTAGCCATAATAACTTTTGACCAAATCGTGATTTTGTGGCACCGTTGATTCTAATGCACTCATAGCACTAAAATCTACTAGATTGCACACTCAAATCATTGAGTTGGTGACGTTTGACTATTTAGTCAACGGTATTCCTCGATTTGCATGCAACGGGTTCCGAATTTGGAACTGTTACTTTTTACAGTTAAGAATTTGTATTTAGGTTTTATTTCAGATTATAATTATACTAAATTAGGTAATTTATATGTTTGTCCTTTATTTGGGGACTTAACCTTGAATTTTGGTAGTCAAAATGATAAAAGTATGTCTAGACATCCTAGAAGCATGTAGACTCGTTGTTTAGAAAATCCATGTGTTCCATGAGTACTTAGAAGACTAAAACTATTATTTATTTATGTGTGAACGTTGATAAGTTTTGATATTGCAAAGTTAGCGGGGACTTGGACAACATGCAAATACACCTTGCTAAGTTTTTCAATTCATGTAGTATTTTTAAATTATTGCTTATTTTATCATAGATTCACATGATTCAGTCTTAGCATCTATTTTGTTCTTTCTTGATTAGAGACACTTGTCATAGATCCTGTATTTGGTTTGAATATAATTGATTGTTGTACCCACGTGAGTGTTAGAAGCGTGAGAATGATGAACACATGGACTATTTTCTTTTCTGTATTATATTATTTGTGACCTTGTGGCCTCTAAGGTCGTGTTATCTATTTTGTAACCATGTGACCTCTAATGTCGGTTATTTTCGTCCTGTGACCTCCAAGGTCGGGTGAGTTTTCTCATCCGTGGTTTATATTGGGCTACATATTTGTAGTCCGTCGTTATACAGTTCATGTGTAGTTAGTTGTTCTCATTCGTTTATTGACAGAAGTATAGGTTTGCTCTAGTTTACTTTTTCTTGCTTTATCACTATCTATTTAAATGATATTTTGAGATACTTAGCTTGTATATTATGTGTCATGTTACGTCCTTTTGAGGACATGATGATCTCTTCAGATATAGATGATCGGGAAGTAAGATCCAGACTAGAGATTACAGGGTACTACAATAATAAGGTGTTTTATAATCCTATTTGTGTTCGGAGACTACGTACTAATTAAGGCTAAGGGCTTTGCTGATGTGCTAGGGAACCCTAAGAAAACCTAAAAAAAGGAAATAGGTCATCGAAGATCTAATAAGGGAGAGTTTTGCGAGACAATATTTGTTTGCATAACTCTTGAAAGGTTTCTATTGTGATTCAATAAAGATAGGTGATTGATAAAGGCACTACACATTTTACTCAGGATGTTCCATTTTTTTTCAAGATTGCCACCGAAAATATTTAGTTGGGGCTATCCAATATTTTTTAGCACAGTTAATTTTTTGGCAGTCCTTTCAATAGAATGGATTGTCAAATTTTTTGACAATCCTTTCAATATGTAGGACTGTCAAATCTTTTGACAATCCTCGACGACAATAACGACGAGTCCGACGACTTCCGTCCAAACCCGGAGCCGACGCCATGCTCGAAGTCCCCAGCGCCTGCCGCATCCTCGCGACCGATCTATCGAGTCACCTCTATCCGCGAGCACTGTCTCCGATCCACTGCGCCGACTTGCCGAGAGTGCTGCCGTACAGATCTAGCAACCATTCCAGCAGGCGTCGGCCAAGTCCCTGGTGCTGCCTCTATTGTTGACCGCCTCGAGCACCTGCGCCTCTCTCTCTCATCTGAGCCTCCATCGCCTTCTAAAGCTTCCGTCGATCAACTTTGGGCCGCTTCCCATCTCCACCTGCCGTGTCCAGCAACCGACGCTGCTCCCTCTCCTCCACTCTCTCCGCCTCCTCCCTCACACGTTCAGGGCTGGGTACATGGGCGAGGGCGACGACACTGTTGTTGGTGTTTTTGCCTTTGGACTAGAAAAGATAGTCCCACATCGGCTACACCAAATAGTGAGTATCTCAATATAATGCATTACATGTATTGAGGTGTGCACATGAGGTGTAGTGGGGCACAAGTTTGTGCCATGTGGAAGTATTTTCCTAGAAGGAAAAAGGATTAAATCCAACAAGGATGCAAGTTAATTTTTGTTGTGCGGACTCGGACTCGGACACGGACTCCAGGATGTCTCGTACATGCACGGGAGTGTTCGGGGGGTAGGCGTGGACTGGCACACTTCTATGCTGATTGTGGGATGATCTAAAATATCAAACTCTATTTTTGAGTATTGGTATTTTAGTCCCACATCGGATAGAAGAAGAGGTGAAGTTTCAACTCCACTCTATAAATAGAGCCCCTTGGCCTCCTTTGAAAGATGCACCAAGAAGAGAGTTGAGGGAGTCTGTTAAGTCCAGGAAGCCCGTTCAAGTCTCAAATATGACTTACGAGCGTTCCAGAAGTTCTTTGTGAGCTTGCTGGTTCCTGGAAGCTGTTCGTGCTCGTGTGAGGCGAATAAAGCTTTGAGCATCGGTGATCATTCACCCCAGCAGGAGTTTTTTCCACCGTTTCGCCTGTCACCTTCTTTGTTGGTTATATCAGGATTTTATTAGCGAACCTTCGGTGAAGTGTTTGCGTTGATATTATCAGAATTCTATTTGTGCACCTTCTGTGAAGTGTAGCATTAATAGAATTTCACTTACGTACCTTCTTTGAAGTGTTACGTTCTGTGCACCTTCTGTGAAGTGTAGCACTTGTGGGATTTCTCTTACGTACCTTCTGTGAAGCGTTACGTTCTGTGCACCTTCTGTGAAGTGTAGCACTAGTTGAGAGATTTCTTTTACGTACCTTTTGTAAAGCGTTACGTAATAACGATTGTTTATACAATTGTTACGATATTTCAGTTTTCCATCGAAAAATTATGCCCCGGCACTAACAATCTCAAAGCTTTATTGAGAAGATGGATAACTCTCGAGCTTCGCTCATCGATACCGGCTTTAACAAGTTGGAGAAATTCGATGGCGAACACTTCCAGATATGGAAACGAAAGGTCACTTTAAATCTTCAACTCGTGAATGTTGATCACGTGCTGTCAGAAGAAGAACCGATCGTTCCCACCACTGGATCTGCTGCGGCTGTGGCCGCTGCTACGACCAAGCAAGCGAAGTGGAAGAGAGAAAACAGTATATGTAAACTACTGATACTCAATTCCATGGAAGACTCTCTGGCAGAGTCTTACTCCAAGAAGACATCTGCCAAAGAGATATGAGACTCCTTGGGAAAGCTCTATGAAGATGACGAGAACCGGTCCAAGATCTTCATGGTAGAAAAAATACCACAAGTGGACCTTCGAAGACGAGAAGGCGATGCTGCCCCAAGTGAAGGAGTTTCTGAAGTTGCGTCAGAAACTAGAAGACGAGAACATGCCCCTCGTCGACAAGTTTGTCGTTGGAGGGATCATCGCGAAACTTCCTACAGAATGGAGCAACTTCTATGCAAGGATGCATCGAAAGAAGATGGAAATTAGCTTGGAAGATTTCTTGCAAGAGATCCATGTTGAGGACGAGATGCGCTCTCAACAGAAGATGGATACTCTGTCCAAGCAACTGGCGAAGGCAAATCTGGTCCAAACCAGAGAATACCAGGGGAAGCAGGCTGCTTCTCATCGCAAAAAAAGACTTCACGAATCTGAAAGTGAAGGGTCCTGCTTTCAAGCAGTAGAAGTCCAAGTCCCATGTGACTTGCTTCAATTGTGGCAAGAAGGGCCACTACAAATCCGAATACAAGTCCAAGCCCAAAGAACAAGGTGAGCCTAGTAAGGTTTCTACGATTACTAATCTAGTTGCCATGATAGCACAGGTTGCAACTGTGGGGGCTGACTTGGACTGGCGGATAGACACTGGTGCGACCTGCCATGTCTGTTCAGATAAGGACTGGTTCGTCTCTTATGAGCCAACTTCAGAGAAGGTCATAATGGCAAACCAGGCACAAGCTGAAGTACTGGGGATCGGGACGGTGGAGGTAAAACTCACATCGGGAACACTCTGACGCTTCAAGGTGTGAAGCATGTTCCAGTAATTGCTAAGAACTTGATCTCTGGAAGTCTGCTCTGCAACGCAGGCTTGAGGATGGACATCAATGCTGGCCAGTTGGTGATGTCCAAGAAGGGTACATTCTTCGGGAAAGCCTTCCAAACTGAAGGAATGTACAAGATTCAGCTTGTTGTAACCCAGTATGATAATATAAATAATCACTTTTTCTGATTATTCTCTTGAGTTGTGGCATAATAGGCTAGGACATGTTCATTGTAAAAGGATTAACAGAATGTCTAGTCTAGGACTTATCTCCAAGTGTGGGGGTAAGGTAGAGAAATGCGAAGTATGTGCTCAGACGAAGATCACAAGGAAACCCTTTCATAGGGTCCATCGAAGCACAAATCTTCTGGAGTTGGTTCACTCAGATATCTATGACTTCAAACAATTCTCTACAAAGGCCGAGATAAAGTATTTCATTACTTTCATCGATGACTTCTCAAAGTATGCTTTCGTCTACTTGCTCAAGTCTAAAGACGAAGCATTCAAAAAGTTCAAGGAGTTCAGGGCCGAGGCTGAGCGGCAAACTGGACAACATCTCAAGAGGTTAAGGAGTGATCGAGGCGGGGAGTATCGGTCTCATAAATTCTTATCATTCTGCAAAGAACATGGAATCATCAATGAGACAACGGCTCCGTACTCTCCTCAATCCAACGGAGTAGCAGAAAGGAAACAGAACGTTGACAGAGATGATGAACTCCATGATGTTGACTGCGGGTCTTCCATAGTGCTACTCGGGAGAAGCTGCACTAACGGCAACGTTCATTCTGAACAGAGTGCCATATGCAACTTCCGACATAACTCCTCATGAACTCTGGTTCAAAGTCAGACCTAACTTGAATGTCATTCGAGTGTGGGGGTGTCTGGCTTATGTGAAGCTCCCGGATCTGAAGATTCAGAAGCTGGGGACAAGGACTACGAAGGCGATCTTCTTGGGGTATGCCGAGAAGAGAGATGCTCGGAGATTCCTTGATATCGAGTCAAACCATATCATCGAATCTCACGATGCTGAATACTTTGAAGACAAGTTTGCAAAACACAAGAATATTGTTCTCGCAGATCTTCCGGAATGATGAGGGTACAAAGTAGACATAAGTCTTTAATGTACCAGTAGTCCAAGATGAAGCTGTCGTCAAGGAGACACCAGCTGAACCAGAACTCGCTGAGCTGTCAACTAAGCGAATGAGGAGGCCGAAAGACTTCGGAGATGACTTCGTCACCTATCATGTGGAAGCAGATCCGCTTACCTATGATGAGGCGATGAAGACCAAGATGCTGTATTCTGGAAGGAGGCAATAGACAATGAGATTGACTCAATCACCTCCAACAACACCTGGGTATTGGTTGACCTGCCAGAAGGAGCAAGACCCATCGGATGCAAATGGATCTTCAAGAAGAGGATGAAAGCAGATGGAACCATTGACAAGTTCAAGGCCAGGCTAGTGGCCAAAGGATTTGTAATGTCTGTTGTTCGTATTACGTATTTTCTTGTATTGTTCCTTGTTTAGTTTTCTTGGCTTGGTTTAACTCTCGGTTCGGGCTGACTTGGTTTGGCCGGCTGGTTGCTTGGTCCATTATGGACCAAGGTGAACCCCCTACCTACCACCACCCATGATATTTATTTCCCCACCAACCTTCTCTCTCCTCCATAACTCTCATTTATTTCTTCTTCTTCTTCTTCCTTCCTCTCCACAACTTCCCAACCATAGGCAAGTGCAACTTGCTTCCACAAGAGAACTCCTTTTGATGGTTTCATTAGCTTCTCCTCATGATTCTAAACCACATTAGAACTTGTCATTTTCCATTTTGAGGCTTTAAATCTTGTAGATCTAGAGTTTTGCTATTTTCGGATTTTTGGTGTTTTGATCTATCAAACTTGCTTGTTTTCAAGTTTGATGGTTCCATGTTTTAGAGAATTTTATTCTACCCAATTTTGACCTTTGGAAAGTTGGATTCGGACTTGTTTTGACCAAGTTATGAGCATTTGGAGTTTGGGTTCCATCCTTGGAGTTCTTGCTGTTCTTGCCATTTGGAGAAGACAGTGAACAGTGAGCTAGCTTTTTAGCTTATGCCGCTGAGTCATACGCTGCTCTTTAGCGAGCGTACGCTAGCCTTCGTACGCTGCTCTTTAGCGAGCGTACGCTAGCCTTCGTACGCTGCTCTTTAGCGAGCGTACGCTAGCCTTCGTACGCTGCTCTTTAGCGAGCGTACGCGTGCCTTGGTACGCTAGCTTGAGCGTACGCGTGCCTTGGTATGCTAGCTTAAGCGAGCAAGGCGTACGCTGGCTCCTTTCGTACGCCAGCTCGGGCGTACGCAGTCTTGAGCGTACGCTAGCTTGAGCGTACGCGTGCCTTGGTACGCTAGCTTGAGCGTACGCGTGCCTTGGTACGCTAGCTTGAGCGTACGCATGCCTTGGTATGCTAGCTTAAGCGAGCAAGGCGTACGCTGGCTCCTTTCGTACGCTAGCTCGGGCGTACGCAGTCTTGAGCATACGCTAGCTTGAGCGTACGCTGACCTGTAGCTTGAGCGTGCCCTTGTGTACGTTGACCCTTGCATACGCTTCCCATTGGAAGTGTATGGATCCTTTGGTACGCAGACCTGAGCGTACGCTAGCCTGAGCGTAGCCTAGCTTGAGCGTAGCCTGATTACCCTTGATCTTCTATAGTCCTGTATATTGATATTTTATTAGTATTTAACGTCCATTTTATATCCTTACGCCTTTTGTCATGAACTTGATAATCATGGACTTGTTTGATATGTTTGGAAATGTTACCTGAGCATGACACGATAGTGAACCGTAGTGTGCACGTCCTGATATAATGACCTGACATTACCGGATAGTGGCCCGTCGGGCGCACTCCTGACTCGATACGCTTGACATGATGACCTGACATGTTATATCTTGATAAGCTGTTGCGACGGCTACCTGACATGACATGACCTGTATAAAAACATGGACACCGTGGGCGATTGTGCTTGTACAAATAAACCAGTCCTGTCTTGCATCATGTCTAGGAAGGGAGCTCTTGAGTACCACGGTCAGGAGTACCTATTGAAATAGACTATGGTTAATAACTAGATTAACACATTAGTCATGAAGAGATTTCCCAGCTACAGGCAATCCCGCTACCTGGGCGCGCCTGGGATCTGTAGCCTGCCGTCGAGTGGGGCACATTTCCAGCACACTGTCATGTGTTGCACCTTTCAAGCTACTTAAAGGTACATGCATTTCCTGGACGATGTATCCACCTGAATTCAACCCCTAATTTCGACCTGGGTAACCTGGATGGTCTGCAGGGCTTGTGGCTGTGGAATAATCTCACTGCATCTTGTTAGTAATTAGGCCTGTGATAACCCTAGTTAGTTAAAGTATCAAGCCGTAATTCTTGCTTGGCCGTGAAGTGATTGGATGGAGTCTAACCAGTCTAGTCTTGCCCTGATCTTGTTCCAGACTGTTACATGACTAGCATGCTTGTATTTATTTTACCGATAAATGGTGAGAATTCCAAGCTCCGTTCAGACGAAGGGTTACAACCCGGTCCTTGTTTGGTTTACGGGTTGTAACCTAGCTATCTGAATAGTTCCATGGTTATCTCGTATATCATCCTGATATGTTTCCTTTTATTCCAGTCCTTATTTTATTTATATTTATATTCCTGTGCTGATTGCTGGTTTTAGTTCTTAAGTGAAGCCTCCTTTGTGGCACTTGCTCTTTCTGGGGTCTGACCCAGCTGGTTTTGTGTGGCCAGATTTTGGAGCAGCTCCAGAGGATCTACCGACATTCCTGCCAGATGGTGAACACTAGACGGAACCCTGGCAACGAGTGGGTTATTTTGGCTCTCCCGCTCTATTGTAAAATATTCTTTTGAGGCGTTTAGCCGACGAGCACCTGTTTAGCTCGATTGTACTTTTATTTACTGTCTGCCTACGGGCTGTAACATGATTAACAGATCCTAGGGTTGATCATGTATGACTAAACTCTTGCTAGTCCTGACATTTTGTACGACTAGCTTCATGATCAGCTGAATATGTAATATTTGGGACGCCTTATTATTGTATATTTAATGATCATACATCTTGTAACTTTTACCTACTTGCTTGTGATTGAGACAATAGGCTTGTTCATGACCTTAAGAGACTGCTGGCTTGTAGATAAACCCTCATGTATCTAGACAGCCGTGACCGTATAGCGAGATGGATTCCATTTCATATACGTAGCTGGCTATGTCTGCCCCGCTCTCCAGTATTCTGGTTCTGGGGCGTGACATGGTTTAAGTGGTGGCCCATGCAGGTCTTGTAAATCAAGATATGTGAGGGTTTACCGAATAGATGTCTCAATCAGTATTCGTCCTTGATCTCTGCTCGTATCTTCTGAATCCCTGGATTCTTGTCCTGATCATATGCTTGTATCGTTGATCTGTCCTGGTCATTCCTTGTTGTTCCCTATGTCATCTTCTTCAGCGACATTGTTCGTGGACCTACCGACCAGCAAGGCGGAGCACCTCCCGCGGACCAGCAGCAACTTGGAGATCAAGCCCAGCATTCCGGAGTAGCCTCCAAAGTCGAGCCTATTAGAGAAGAGCCACCAGTTCAGCCAGTTCAGCCTATCGAGCCTGATGATGGCACTTTGGTAGGGCTCGTCAGGACCTTGATAGCTTCTCAAGATCGTCGTGGAGATGCTTTGCACCAGGCAGTGACGGATGCTTTGACCCGGGGTGGTCATCAGGGTAACAGCGCTGCCAACAGCTTCAAGCGCTTGAACCCTCCATTCTTCGACGGTAGTGAAGATGCTATCGCAGCAGATGCATGGCTTCAGGACACAGAAGTGATTCTAGAAGCAGCCAAGACTCCAGAGAATGAGAAGGTGGCAGTTGTGCGCCTGCAGCTATTGGATCTTGCCCGCAGCTGGTGGGCAGCACAGGCAGTGGGTTAGCAGCACCCATTCCATGGGCAGTCCGGGAGAGATTCCAGACCAAGTATTTCGATGCTGTAGCTCGGTATGATCTACAGACGAGGTTTACCAATCTGAAGCAAGGAGGCAGAACGGTCGACGGATATGCGACCGAGTTTTCCAGACTCAGTCGGTTTGCTTCCACCTTGGTGGCAACCGAGTATGATAGAGCCCAGCGGTTCCAGCAGGGACTTCATCTGGAGATCTTATTGGCAGTCGAGCAGTTTGAGCATCAGACTTTTGATGCAGTCTTGAGAGCAGCCCGGAGGCATGAGTATACCCCAGAGGATTGTGGATAGGGTCGGAGGTCGGAAGAGATCTCACGGCCAGATGAATCAGTCTTCAGTACCAGCCCCGGCAGCCAGGGCTTTGACTATTGGAACTCCGAGGCGAGCAGCCTCAGTAACGTCGGTTCAGTATTCCACTCCGACGCACCCTCAGCAGCAGCAGAAGCAGAAGCAGTCTTCCGCAGTGGGATGTTCTCATTGTGGGAAGCCAGGTCATGTAGTGGCAGAGTGTCGCAGGGCACAGGGATTGTGTCTGGTTTGTGGAGCACCAGACCAAAGGATTGGATCCTGCCCGAATAGGGGTGGTTCATCATCGTCCAACCTTTCTAGCTCTTCGGTGAGAGGACCAGTACCGGTCTAGCAGCCGCAGTATCCATTGCCGAGGCCCTTGCCGCCTCAGTCCCATGTATTCCAGCAGCAACAACCCCAGCAGTATACTCAAGCCCAGGCCTTGAGTCAGAATAGGCAGCGAGGATTTCAGCAGAGGGGACCAGCACCCCGAGGGCACGGTCAGGCTATGGTGATGACCGTGGAGGAAGAGTTGGCACCAGGTGAGGTAGTGGCAGGTACTATTCTCGTCAACTCCCTTCCAGCTTCAGCTTTATTTGATTCTGGTGCATCGCATTCTTTTATGTCTGCACGATTCGCGACACGGATAGGATTGGAGCCCGAGTCATTATCAGTAAGGCTCAATATACTTACTGGTAACGGACTTGTGGGAGTAGATAGAGTGTTTTCCTCGTGTCGGATCGTAGTTAGCGGTAGAGAGTTCCCCGCTAGATTGATAGAGTTTCCGATGGCCGATTATGATGTGGTCTTAGGGATAGATTGGTTGAGGAACCAGTATGCTAGAATAGACTGCCACATTGGCAGGGTTGTTTTTAGCATTCCAGGAGAGCCAGAGTTTTCATTTTCCAGAGGAGCAGTTGAGCCTTCTCCTCCGATATTACGGATGGCAGTAGCAGCAGTGCAGTTGCCCAGGATAGTCGAGGAGTTTCCAGATGTTTTTCCAGAAGAACTTCCAGGTATGCCTCCGGAGCGGGAGATCGAGTTCACTATAGACTTGATTCCCGGGACAGCCCCAGTGTCAGAGAGAGTCTACAGGATGGTGCCATCAGAGTTGGAGATCTTGTACAAGATGATTGAAGAACTCAGAACCAAGGGATTCATTCGTGCTAGTGGATCGCCTTGGGGAGCCCCGATGCTTCTTGTGAAAAAGAAGGATGGTACGTCCAGGTTATGTGTTGATTATCGTACCTTGAACTCAGTGACAATCAAGAACAGATACCCTCTTCCGAGGATAGATGACTTATTTGATCAACTCAAGGGGGCTTCAGTATTCTCGAAGATTGATTTGCGCTCAGGTTATCATCAGATCAGAGTCAGAGAGCAGGACATCCCGAAGACGGCTTTTAGATCGAGATATGGGCATTGGGAGTTTCTTGTTATGCCTTTTGGAGCAACCAATGCGCCGGTAGTATTCATGGACCTCATGAATCGCATCTTCATGCCTTACTTGGATCAGTTTGTGATCGTGTTCTTGGATGACATTCTGGTCTACAGCAAGAGTGAGGCAGAGCATGAGCAGCATCTCCGTATAGTTCTTCAGATCCTCAGAGAGCACCAGTTATATGCCAAGTTTAGTAAATGCGAGTTCTGGCTCGATCGCATTTCGTACTTGGATCATATCATCACCAGAGGAGGAGTAGAAGTGGATTCCCAGAAGATTGTGGCTATTGAGTCATGGCCAGTGCCCAGCACGGTTGTAGAGGTTCGTAGTTTTCTTGGATTGGCTGGCTACTACCGGCGGTTTGTTTCAGATTTTGCTCGAATTTCAACGCCATTGACGCAGTTGACCCGCAAGGAAGCGCAGTTTGCTTGGACAGCAGAGTGTCAGAGTTCTTTTGAGCAGTTGAAGCGAGGCCTGATAACAGCTCCTATTCTCACGCTTCCAGATGGGACCGGAGGATTCTCAGTGTACTGTGATGCTTCAGGCAGAGGTTTAGGATGTGTTCTGATGCAGCATGGGAAGGTAATAGCTTATGCGTTACGACAACTTCGTGATCATGAGAGGAATTACCCAACCCATGACTTGGAGCTGGCAGCAGTGGTGTTTGCACGTAAGTTGTGGAGGCACTACTTGTATGGAGACAGGGTGGAGATTTTCACCGACCACAAGAGCCTGAAGTATGTTTTCACCCAGAAGGATCTTAACATGCGTCAGAGAAGGTGGCTGGAGCTTCTTGTGGATTATGATGTCAACCTGCAGTATCATCCTGGAAAGGCCAATGTCGTAGCAGATGCATTGAGCAGGAGAGCCGGAGCTTATTTTCTAACAGCGCAACCAGAACTGTTAGCAGATCTTCAGAAGATGGGTATTGAAGTTGTTCTCCCTTCCAGTGTGGCGTTGATGGCCAGCATGCAAGTTCAGTCCACTATAGTCGAGAGGATTCGGATGGCACAGTCGGCAGATTCCAAGCTTCAGCGACTCAGAGCAGAGTGTGAAGCAGGACGAAGACCAGAGTTATATATTCATGAGGATGGTACACTTAGGCATGGTAAGCGTCTTTGTGTACCCAGTGGAGATATCAGACAGGAGATCATGTCAGAGGTGCACAGTTCTCAGTATTTCATCCATCCTGGCAGTACGAAGATGTACCGTGATATCCGTCAGCACTTCTGGTGGAATGGCATGAAGCGGGAGATAGCTCGGTTTGTCTCTCGGTGTTTGGTTTGCCAACAAGTTAAAGCCGAACATCAGAGACCGGCTGGACTTCTTCAGCCCTTACCGATTCCAGAATGGAAGTGGGAGCATGTGACCATGGATTTTGTGACTGGATTACCTAGATCTCCAGCTAGTAGAGATGCTACTTGGGTCATTGTGGATAGGCTTACCAAGGTATCCCACTTTCTCCCGTTCAGAGTTGGTCAGTCGACGGCTCAGTTAGCAGAGATGTACCTCAGGCAGATTGTCAGGTTGCACGGAGTGCCAGTCAGTATCACCTCGGACCGAGATTCAAGATTTACGTCGCACTTTTGGCGTAGCTTGCAAGAGAGTTTGGGGACTCATCTCCAGTTCAGTTCAGCATATCACCCGCAGACAGATGGCCAGTCGGAGCGCACGATCCAGACTCTTGAAGACATGTTGCGGTCTTGTACACTTGACTTCGGTGGTTCATGGGAAGATCACATGCACCTGGTAGAATTCTCGTACAACAATAGTTTCCAGGCCAGTATCCAGATGGCACCGTTCGAGGCACTGTATGGCAGGAAGTGCAGATCCCCGTTAGCCTAGAATGATATTAGAGAGAGGCAGATGCTTGGTCCAGAGATGATTGCCCAGACAGTTGAAGTGGTCAGGCGAGTCAGAGATCACCTTCGAGTTGCCCAAGATCGCCAGCGTCATTGGGCGGATTCTCATCGGCGTCCTCTCGAGTTTTCGGTCGGCGATCATGTATTCCTGAGGATTTCGCCTAACCGTGGCGTCATTCGTTTCGGCGTACGGGGCAAGCTTAGTCCTAGGTATATAGGACCGTTCGATATTCTAGAGCGAGTAGGAGATGTATCCTATCGTCTCGCTCTTCCACCGTCGCTAAGCGAGGTGCATGACGTGTTCCATGTATCCCAATTACGACGGTATATCCCGGACCCGAGCCACATCCTGGATCTTTCGGAATTGGTTGTTGGTACCAACCTTTCGTATGAGGAGAGGCCCGTGTCTATATTGGATCGAAGAGAGAAGATCCTAAAGAACAAGACTATCAAGTTAGTCCGAGTTGCTTGGGTCATCACTCTTTGGGGGAGTCAACGTGGGAGCGTGAGGATGATATCCAATCACGATATCCCGACTTGTTTAACTCGTGAGGTATAATATCTTTCTTATGCCTCATGCCATCAATTCCTTGCTTGCATGATTGATTGATTGTCTAGTATAATTGCCTGTGAATAGTATAGCTTGTTCTTGTCCCTCTAGCCTCTTAATTAAATTCCGAGGACGGAATTCTTTTAAGGTGGATAGAGTTGTAATGCCTGTTGTTCGTATTACGTATTTTGGAAATACGTGTACGTATTTTCTTGTATTGTTCCTTGTTTAGTTTTCTTGGCTTGGTTTAACTCTCGGTTCGGGCTGACTTGGTTTGGCCGGCTGGTTGCTTGGTCCATCATGGACCAAGGTGAACCCCCTACCTACCACCACCCATGATATTTATTTCCCCACCAACCTTCTCTCTCCTCCATAACTCTCATTTATTTCTTCTTCTTCTTCTTCCTTCCTCTCCACAACTTCCCAACCATAGGCAAGTGTAACTTGCTTCCACAAGAGAACTCCTTTTGATGGTTTCATTAGCTTCTCCTCATGATTCTAAACCACATTAGAACTTGTCATTTTCCATTTTGAGGCTTTAAATCTTGTAGATCTAGAGTTTTGCTATTTTCGGATTTTTGGTGTTTTGATCTATCAAACTTGCTTGTTTTCAAGTTTTGATGGTTCCATGTTTTAGAGAATTTTATTCTACCCAATTTTGACCTTTGGAAAGTTGGATTCGGACTTATTTTGACCAAGTTATGAGCATTTGGAGTTTTGGATTCCATCCTTGGAGTTCTTGCTGTTCTTGCCATTTGGAGAAGACAGTGAACAGTGAGCTAGCTTTTTAGCTTATGCCACTGAGTCGTACGCTGCTCTTTAGCGAGCGTACGCTAGCCTTCGTACGCTGCTGTTTAGCGAGCGTACGCTAGCCTTCGTACGCTGCTGTTTAGCGAGCGTACGCTAGCCTTCGTATGCTGCTCTTTAGCGAGCGTACGCTAGCCTTCGTACGCTGCTCTTTAGCGAGCGTACGCGTGCCTTGGTATGCTAGCTTGAGCGTACGCGTGCCTTGGTATGCTAGCTTAAGCGAGCAAGGCGTACGCTGGCTCCTTTCGTACGCTAGCTCGGGCGTACGCAGTCTTGAGCGTACGCTAGCTTGAGCGTACGCGTGCCTTGGTACGCTAGCTTGAGCGTACGCGTGCCTTGGTACGCTAGCTTGAGCGTACGCGTGCCTTGGTATGCTAGCTTAAGCGAGCAAGGCGTACGCTGGCTCCTTTCGTACGCTAGCTCGGGCGTACGCAGTCTTGAGTATACGCTAGCTTGAGCGTACGCTGACCTGTAGCTTGAGCGTGCCCTTGTGTACGTTGACCCTTGCATACGCTTCCCATTGGAAGTGTATGGATCCTTTGGTACGCAGACCTGAGCGTACGCTAGCCTGAGCGTAGCCTGGCTTGAGCGTGGCCTGATTACCCTTGATCTTCTATAGCCCTGTATATTGATATTTTATTAGATATTTAACGTCCATTTTATATCCTTACGCCTTTTGTCATGAACTTGATAATCATGGACTTGTTTGATATGTTTGGAAATGTTACCTGAGCATGACACGATAGTGAACCGTAGTGGTGCACTCCTGACATAATGACCTGACATGACCGGATAGTGGCCCGTCGTGGCGCACTCCTGACTCGTACACTTGACATGATGACCTGACATGTTATATCTTGATAAGCTGTTGCGACGGCTACCTGACATGACATGACCTGTATAAAAACATGGACACCATGGGCGATTGTGCTTGTACAAATAAACCAGTCCTGTCTTGCATCATGTCTAGGAAGGGAGCTCTTGAGTACCACGGTCAGGAGTACCTATTGAAATGGACTAAGGTTAATAACTAGATTAACACATTAGTCATGAAGAGATTTCCCAGCTACAGGCAATCCCGTTACCTGGGCGCGCCTGGGATCTGTAGCCTGCCGTCGAGTAGGGCATATTTCCAGCATACTGTCATGTGTTGCACCTTTCAAGCTACTTAAGGGTACATGCGTTTCCTGGACGATGTACCCACCTGAATTTAACCCCTAATTTCGACCTGGGTAACCTGGATGGTCTGCTGGGCTTGTGGCTGTGGAATAATCTCACTGCATCTTGTTAGTAATTAGGCCTGTGATAACCCTAGTTAGTTAAAGTATCAAGCCGTAATTCTTGCTTGGCCGTGAAGTGATTGGATGGAGTCTAACCAGTCTAGTCTTGCCCTGATCTTGTTCCAGACTGTTACATGACTAGCATGCTTGTATTTATTTTACCGATAAATAGTGAGAATTCCAAGCTCCGTTCAGACGAAGGGTTACAATCCCGGTCCTTGTTTGGTTTACGGGTTGTAACCTAGCTATCTGAATAGTTCCATGGTTATCTCGTCGTATATCATCCTGATATGTTTTCTTTTATTCCAGTCCTTATTTTATTTATATTTATATTCCTGTGCTGATTGCTGGTTTTAGTTCTTAAGTGAAGCCTCCTTTGTGGCACTTGCTCTTTCTGGGGTCTGACCCAGCTGGTTTTGTGTGGCCAGATTTCGGAGCAGCTCCAGAGGATCTACCGACATTCCTGCCAGATGGTGAACACTAGACGGAACCCTGGCAACGAGTGGGTTATTTTTGGCTCTCCCGTTCTATTGTAAAATATTCTTTTGAGGCGTTTAGCCGACGAGCACCTGTTTAGCTCGATTGTACTTTTATTTACTGTCTGCCTACGGGCTGTAACATGATTAACAGATCCTAGGGTTGATCATGTATGACTAAACTCTTGCTAGTCCTGACATTTTGTACGACTAGCTTCATGATCAGCTGAATATGTAATATTTGGGACGCCTTATTATTTTATATTTAATGATCATACATCTTGTAACTTTTACCTACTTGCTTGTGATTGAGACAATAGGCTTGTTCATGACCTTAAGAGACTGCTGGCTTGTAGATAAACCCTCATGTATCTAGACAGCCGTGACCGTATAGCGAGATGGATTCCATTTCATATACGTAGCTGGCTATGTCTGCCCCCGCTCTCCAGTATTCTGGTTCTGGGGCGTGACAGGGTTTGCTCAGAAGCAGGAGATCGACTACTTTGACACTTATGCTCCAGTAGCTCGGATGACAACCATCAGATTGTTAATTGCTCTAGCAGCAATACACAAGCTGGTAATACATCAGATGGATGTGAAAACGGTATTCCTTAATGGCGAGCTGACCGAAGAGATCTACATGCAACAACCAGAAGATTTTGTCGTCAGAGGTCTGGAAGACAAAGTCTGCAAGTTGATGAAGTCTCTGTATGGTTTGAAACAAGCTCCCAAAATGTGGCATGAGAAGTTTGACAAGGTGATAAGGTCAAATGGCTACAGGGTCAGTGAAACAGACAAGTGTGTCTATACGAAGTTTGCTGACGGAAGAGGAGTAATCGTTTGTCTTTACGTGGACGATATGCTAATCCTAGGTACGGATTTAAGCTGCGTCACAGAGACAAAGAAATTCCTCTCGACCAAGTTCAGTATGAAGGACTTGGGGGATGCCGACGTAATCTTGGGGCTCAAGATCATTCGGACAGGCACTGGAATAGCGCTGTCACAATCTCATTATATTGAGTAGATGCTCACTCGCTACGGGTATCAAGATCTTCCTATAATTGATAAACCGTACCGGAGTGATCAAAAGCTGGAGCCAAACTCGAGGGAAAGCGTCAGGCAGTTGGAGTACGCTAGCGTCATCGGAAGCTTGATGTACGCTACTACTGCCACAAGGCCTGATATAGCTTTTGCCGTGGGAATGCTGAGTCGGTTCACTAGCAATCCAGGCGTTGAGCACTGGAAAGCTGTGAAGCATGTTATGAGATATCTTAAGAAAACTCAGACATATGCACTTTTCTACAGCGGAGATCTGTCAGTAGTGGAAGGCTTCAGTGATGCTAGCTGGTGTTCAGATATGGAGAGCGAGTATTCCACAGGTGGATTCGTATTCGCCATGGACGGAGCTGCTATATCGTGGAAGTCGAAGAAGCAGACTATGTTATCTCGCTCCTCCATGGAATCTGAATTCTTTGCATTGAATGCTGCTGCAGATGAAGCAGAGTGGCTTCGGGAGCTCCTGTATGATCTTCCGGTGGTTGGGGCTCAGATACCGGCAATACCGATATACTGTGACAACCAGGCAGCAGCAGCGGTGGCATCAAATGACCTCTTCAACGGGAAGAAGAGGACTGTGCGGTTGAAGCACATGACAATACACGATCTCATCAAGAGGGGTGTTATTGCAGTGATTGATGTTCGGAGTCAGGAGAACCTGGCGGATCCGTTTACCAAGGGCCTCAAGCGCCAGCTGGTCGATGACACAGCTTGTAAAATAGGCTTGAAGGCATTCTGATATTGTGTTATTACAATCCTACCATAAAGTTTTATGCTATTAGTTCAAAGAAAAATCTACTAGGCATCTAGCTTTTGGTTCAAGGGAGGACTATTAACCAGAAGAATATCAGGAACGGTGGGTACTTGTCCTCTGTGACATGGAGAGGTTACGGACCTACAACCACTGTTGTCTACTGTTGTTTTCTGCGGAAAACGGATCCTGTGGGAAGGTTGGCTTAAATGCCTTAATGAGTTCTCAGGCAGAGTGAATGCCTGGAGTGCTTTACAGGAAACACGGTAGCGCAGCACTACAAGGAGTGTAACTCCATGCTATAGTGGGGTGACTCCACCATGAGGTTTCCAGGTAGGAGTAATGCCTCGGCTTTGCAAGCCAAGTCACAGCGGAGTAGCACCGCAAATAGGCAGGTAGCCTAATGCTGTATAATAATCGTAATAAAGAGAGGTAGACAGCACTACAAAGAGGACGATGTCCTCATGTTACAGTGGCATGACACCACGAAGAGGTACCAGGTAGGGTAAAGCCTCGACTTTGTGAGCCATGTCATAGCGGCGTAACACCGCACGGAAGCGCAAGACTTCATGCTGGGTAGTTTGGCACTACAAAGAGGCCTGTGACCTCATGCTACAGTAGTATGACACTACGATGAGGTACCCAGGTGGGATAAAACCTCGGCTTTAAGCCATGTCATAGCGGCGTAGCATCGTAAAGAAGCGCAATGCTTCATGCCATGACTCTTTATAAAGAACTCACCTATAGTGTATGGACAGAGATATCAGGCCGTCTCTTGAGGGTAAACTTGTAGACGCCCAAAAATTATAC
The DNA here is from genome assembly GCA_029216955.1 of Iris pallida. Classification (NCBI taxonomy): domain Eukaryota; kingdom Viridiplantae; phylum Streptophyta; class Magnoliopsida; order Asparagales; family Iridaceae; genus Iris; species Iris pallida. The sequence continues at coordinate 1,961 of JANAVB010009073.1, read as the reverse complement.
ACTGAAACCAGGCTGGCACAAGGCCTTCAATGTGCAGCCAGAAGCACAGTTGATGTCATTATGTGAGTAGGAAGAATTGCAGTTATGGTGCAGAATTCAAGGCTTAATCCATTCTTGTATCATGCTGTTGTTTAACCTATGTGGGAAGATTCAAGTCGTAGCGACATCTCTCCTAATACATGATGGGCAGTCACTGTGGAGAACGCTCAACCCATATATTGAGATATGTGGGGGATTGTTGGTGTTTTTGCCTTTGGACTAGAAACGATAGTCCCACATCGGCTACACCAAATGGTGAGTATCTCAATATAATGCATTGCATGTATTGAGGTGTGCACATGAGGTGTAGTGGGGCACAAGTTTGTGCCATGTGGAAGTATTTTTCTAGAAGGAAAAAGGATTAAATCCAACAAGGATGCAAGTTAATTTTTGTTGTGCGGACTCGGACTCGGACACGGACTCCAGGATGTCTCGTGCATGCACGGGAGTGTTCGGGGGGTAGGCGTGGACTGGCACACTTCTATGCTGATTGTGGGATGATCTAAAATATCAAACTCTATTTTTGAGTATTGGTATTTTAGTCCCACAGCGGATAGGAGAAGAGGTGAAGTCTCAACTCCACTCTATAAATAGAGCCCCTTGGCCTCCTTTGAAAGATGCACCAAGAAGAGAGTTGAGGGAGTCTGTTAAGTCCAGGAAGCCCGTTCACACTACACCAGAATTCGTGTTTCTCGACGGACCAAAGCCGTCAAAAATTGCATATTTTGACGGTTTTGTTCCGTCACATGATCCGTCAAAAATAAGCTGTAGTTTACGGTAAACGACAGTTTTCTACCGTCGGTATGTAGGTGGAATAAACTACGGGTTTGGTCTGTCAAGTCATAAACGACTGACTAGATCCGTCAAATAACCCGCTAAATTAATTCAACATAACTACCCATTCTTGACAGACAATATCCGTCGAAGTTTTATAAAATTTCATCATCATTTCTTTTTAATTAATAAAATATGTTTTTAATAAACACGTACGCACTTATTGAATCTAAATGTAATTCAAGAAACTCATTGAAAATGCATACACAATTCAAAATGGATATAACAACCAATCATTCAAGAATCTCAATTGATATTGAATATCACTAATTGGTCATTGTCTTTGTAGTATCCAAGTACATGCAATTGTTCTCACACATAACATCCAAATCGAAAAAATAATTTAATTTCAGAATACATACGAAGTTTACTCCAAAATGTAAAAGAAAAAACTAATATTCAATTCCTAATAAACTAAATGGACTCTTTTGGCCAATTGAACTTATCACCGAGCATAATGTCTTCAAACTTTCCATCTCCTTCAAACAAATATGCATTGCGGTCAAAGATTTCGTCGACGATGATACTATAAACATCTTCCTTTGGTGGTGTATTAGAATTTAAGTGTCCAAAAGCAATATATTTTCTTTTGAAATCCTTTAGAAAACATGTCTTTTGTTCAGGTACCTACAACCATTGAAACAAAAAAAATACAATAACATTAGCTAAAAGATATATTTATTTTAAGCATAGTCTCATAGAGTGGAACTAAAAATTCAGGGACACTGAAATTAATGGTAATGTAATTGAAGAAATGACACTGAAATATCTTGAAACTAAACAGCCACTATGAGGAAAATAGAATTTATTATACAAATTTCTGCTGGTAGGTAGTAACTGTATAATACAAAAAATAATGGCATAATTTTAATATGCAGGGCAGAACTCATCAGCAATTTTTTGTTCAGCTAATTAGCTTCTAAATTCTGATACTAACTGCTCTATCAGAAGCCACAGAAGTTTCAGCTACTAGTTGTCTCTTTTTCCTACACTCTCCTTCCATTACCGTCCAATCCCTATCATATTTTATCCTAACTGCATATGTTCCTTCTACTCCCTGCTGACAATTCTTTAACAATACACATTAG
>JANAVB010009072.1:0-26724 GCA_029216955.1 Iris pallida | reverse complement strand
TTTAATGTCCAGTGTAACATTCAGGACTTTATATACGCCTCACCGCATGTCTTTTGGATCCAATGTCTCCAATTTCTTCCGTTTTTTAATTTGAAAGAATAATACGTCCTCATAGATCGATCCATCAATCTTCCGCCACCCAGTCAGAGCTCTTAATGCGATCGTTTCTATATAGTTACTAGGACGCACAATTAATTCTTGATTATTTGAAAAACTAAAACTCTTTTTCGTTACATCATTCATCCAATTCCGCATGAATCTACATAAGTCTGTCTAACTTAAAAAATAAATTGAACCTACCCAGTCAATAAGTTCATACTTTAACCACATGAGGTAAAGATGTCTGGTAAAAAATTAAAAATTTATTATCATACTACAAAACATATTATGATAGTTTGCTTACTAATTGAAATGCGTTGTTTGCATTTTATTGATATCTTAGCCTAAATGGTATAATGGACCTATTTTGTATCTAATTTTGTCGTTTTTATCATACATTTTTTTAGAAACAAACATCAAATCTTCGTGAGAGGACAAAGAGTTTTCAATTTTATATTTACTAACAAATATCTGTTGGTGCTTTCTTTACATGGAGAGAGCTTGCTCTCAACATGCCTTATAAATTTTAATCCCACATCGGAAATGCACCATGAGTTATCTCAACATATATACTTGGGTGTGTTGTTGAGAGATGCACATGGGGTGGTGATCCTAAGGAGGGAACCATGTGGGTGATTTTACAAGGAGGTAAGAATAAGGCTCTAAGGATTAAGCATTAATGCTTTTGTCATTCTCTTGGATTAATTCCATTTGGAGCTAAGCCCCAAAGGGGCTTAGCGACTCGGACTCGGGCTCGGACTCGGGCTCATGGGCTCATGAGGCGTAATGTGGCGTTTTGTTGGCGCACTTAGCACGTCAGCAGTCATGCGGTCTTATGCGGCCATATGCGGCTCATGCGGCTCATGCGGTCTCATGCGGTCCATGCGGTCCATGCGGCCCATGCGGCCAGGCTGCTGCCGCATGGAGGGATCCGCTGACTGTGCAGATTACAAATCAGTTATGGAAAGGCTGAATCAATGCGATTAAATTAGATCCTATCTTTGTGGATTTGAATTAATTCAGATCCTATCTTTGTGGGATTTGAATTAATTTCGTGGGATTTGAATTAAATCTCGTTGCTATCTTTTGGGATTTGATTCAATCTTTCCATAACTGAAGAGGCGGCTAGGGTTTCCACCCTCTCTCTATAAATACTCTCTTCTGGCCTCCTTTGTGACTACTACGAAAATTACAAGTCAGAAAAGGAGAAAGAAAGAGAGAGTTGCTGCCGCCATTGCAAGTCCATCCGAGGAGTCAGAACAGAGGTGACTTCGAGCGTTCCACAAGTTCTTCAAACTTACTGGTTCCTGGAAGCAGATCGTGTGGGGCGAATCTTGCTTTGAGCAATGGTGTTTTGACACCCCAGCATTGTTCTTCTTCTTATCTCTCTCTAGTTTTATTGTAACTCGTTCTGTCCCAATTGCAACACGTTTGCAAGGAAGAACGAGAGATCTTCTCTTCTTTTTCCCTCCTTCAGATTGTAATTGGCTATTTGATTTATTGTACCATCGTAGATCTTGAGTTTGATCACTGCAAAGTTTTGTGTGACATCTCAGATCTCGATTGCATCTGTTTTTCATCTTTGATCAAGCCCCGGAATAACAATCTCAAAGCAAGATCCGTGTAGATGGAAAACATTAATGCTTCGCTCCTCCAATCGGACTTCTGCAAGTTGAAAAAGTTCGATGGAGAGCACTATCAAGTCTGGAAGAGAAAGGTTTACCTAACTCTTCAACTGAAAGACGTTGATCATGTTCTGTTAGAGGAAGAACCCTCTGTTCCAGACACTGGATCTTCTGCCGCAATCAACGCGGCTACCAAACTCCAGGCCAAGTGGAGAAGGGAAAATAGCATCTGCAGGCTTCTCATCCTGAATGCTACGGAGGACTCCCTGGCAGAATCCTACTCAAAGAAGGAACTTGCCAGAGACATATGGGAGTCTGTGGAAAATCTGTATGAAGAAGACAAGAACAGGAGCAAAATGTTTGTGGTTGAAAAATATCAAAAATTGCTCTTTAAGGATGAAAAGTCCATGCTGCCACATGTGAAGGAATTTTTTGAAGCTGCGTAAGAAACTGGAAGACGAAGAGATGCCCCTTCCCGACAAGTTTGTCGTCGGGGATCGTCTCAAAACTTCCTGCTGGATGGAGTACCTTCTATGCAAGGATGCACAGAAAGAAGCTAGACATTAGCTTGGGAGATCTACTGCAAGAGATCCATGTTGAGGACGAGATGCGTTCCCAACAGAAGGTGGACACTCTGTCCAAACAGTTGGCTAAAGTCAATCTTGTGCAGACAAGAGATCCAAAGGGGAAGCAGGCGGCTTCTCATCCCAAGAAGAAGGACTTCACTAATTTAAAAGTGAAGGGTCCTTCTTTCAAGCAACAGAAGACTAAGTCCCACGTGTCTTGTTACAATTGTGGCAAGAAAGGCCACTACAAGAGTGAATGCAGATCTAAGCCTAAACAATCAGAGAAAGGTGAGCCTAATAAGATTTCATTGGTTAATAATATTGTTGCTATGATCGGACAGGTCACAACTGTGGGGGTTGACTCTGACTGGTGGATAGACACTGGAGCGACTTGCCATGTCTGTTCAGGCAAGGAATGGTTCGTCACAGCCGATATCTGAGAAGGTTGTCATGGCAACCAGGCCCAAGCTGAAGTTCTGGGGATCGGGACCGTGGAACTGAAACTCACTTCTGGGAACACTCTGACGCTTCAAGGTGTGAAGCATGTTCCGGCGATTGCCAAGAACCTGATCTCTGGGAGCCTGCTCTGCAACGCAGGCTTGAGGATGGACATCAATGCTGGTCAGATGGTGATGTCCAAGAAAGGAACATACTTCGGGAAGGCTTATCAAACCGAAGGAATGTTTAAAATTCAGCTCGTTAACCAGTTTGAAGACATTAATGCAGTTGCATTTTCTGGTTATTCTCTTAAGTTGTGGCATAATAGACTAGGACATGTTCATTGTAAAAGAATTAACAAAATGTCTAGTCTAGGACTTATCTCCAAATGTGGGGGTAAGGTGGAGAAGTGTGAGGTATGTGCTCAGACGAAGATCACAAGAAAACCCTTTCATCGGGTCAATCGAAGCACAGATCTTCTGGAGTTGGGCACTCCGATATCTGTGACTTCAAACATTTCTCCACGAAGGCCGGTATGAAGTATTTCATAACCTTCATCGACGACTTCTCAAAATACGCGTTCGTCTACTTGCTCAAGTCTAAAGACGAAGCTTTCGAGAAGTTCAGAGAGTTCAGGGCCGAAGCTGAACGGCAGACTGGACAACAACTCAAGAGGTTAAGGAGTGATCGAGGTGGGGAGTACAGGTCTCATGAATTTGCATCGTTCTGCAAAGAACATGGAATTATATGTGAGACTACTGCTCCATATTCTCCTCAATCCAACGGAGTAGTAGCGGAGAGGAAGAACAGAACGTTGACAGAAATGATGAACTCAATGCTGCTAACCGCGGGTCTTCCTAAATGCTACTGGGAAGAAGCTGCATTGACGGCCACTTTTATTCTAAATAGAGGGCCATATGCAACTTCGGACGTAACTCCTCATGAACTCTGGTTCAAAGTCAGACCAAACTTGAATGTCATTCGAGTGTGGTGTCTGGCGTATGTGAAGCTCACAGATCTGAAGATTCGGAAGCTAGGGATAAGGACTACGAAGGCGATCTTCTTGGGGTATGCCGAAAAAAGTGATGCTAGGAGATTTCTTGATATTGAGTCAAATCATATCATCGAATCTCGCGATGCTGAATACTTTGAAGACAAGTTTGCAAAAGACAAAAATATTGTTCTTTCGGACATTCCAAAAAATGATGTAGGTGCAAATGAGACTGAAATCTCATATGGGCCAGTAGTCCAAGAAGAAGCTGTTGTTGAGGAAACAACTCTTGTACCAGAACTCGCAGAGCCGTCATCTAAGCGAGCGAGGAGACCGAAAGATTTCGGAGATGACTTTGTCACCTATCATGTGGAAGCAGATCCGCTTACCTATGATGAGGCGATGAAGACCAGAGATGCTATCTTCTGGAAGGAGGCAGTGAATGACGAGTTTGACTCTATCACCTCCAATAACACATGGGTGTTGGTAGATCTACCTGAGAAGTCCATCGGATGTAAATGGATCTTCAAGAAGAAGATGAAGGCAGATGGAACTATTGACAAGTTCAAGGCCAGGCTGGTAGCCAAGGGATTTTCTCAGAAACAGGGGATAGACTACTTTGACACGTACGCTCCAGTAGCTCGGATGACCACCATCAGGATGTTAATTGCTCTAGCAGCTATACATAAGTTGGTGATACATCAGATGGATGTAAAGACCGCATTCCTGAATGGAGAGCTGACCGAAGAGATTTACATGCAACAGCCAAATGGATTTGTCGTCAAAGGTCTTGAAGACAAAGTCTGCAAGTTGATGAAATCATTGTATGGTTTGAAGCAAGCTTCCAAGATGTGGCATGAGAAGTTTGACAAAGTTATTAGGTCAAACGGCTACAGAGTCAGCGAGACGGACAAATGTGTTTACACAAAGTTCGCTGATGGAAGAGGAGTCATTGTTTGTCTGTATGTGGACGACATGCTAATCCTACGTACGGATATGCTGTGTCACAGAGACAAAGAAGTTCCTCTCAACCAAGTTCAGTATGAAGGACTTGGGGGATGCAGATGTCATCTTGGGCATAAAGATCATCAGGACAGACACTGGAGTAGCGCTGTCACAATCTCACTACATTGAGAAGATGCTCACACGCTATGGGTATAAGGATCTTCCAGGGATCGATACGCCATACAGGTGTGATCAGAAGCTGAAGCCAAATTCAAGGGAAAGCGTCAGGCAGCTGGAGTATTCTAGCGTTATCGGAAGTTTGATGTACGCAACCACTGCCACAAGGCCTGACATAGCTTTTGCCATGGGAATGCTGAGTCGGTTCACAAGAAACCCAGGGATTGAGCACTGGAAAGCTGTGAAGCGGGTGATGAGATATCTCAAGAAAACTCAGACATATGTACTGCACTACAACGGGTATCCGACAGTAGTGGAAGGCTTCAGTGATGCTAGCTGGTGTTCAGAGGTGGAAAGCGAGAGATCCACAGGTGGAATGTCTTTTCCTTGGGTGGAGCTGCTATATCGTGGAAGTCGAAGAAGCAGACTATACTCTCTCGTTCCTCCATGGAATCTGAATTCTATGCACTTGAAACTGCAGCAGATAAAGCAGAATGGCTTCGGGAGCTCATGTATGATCTTCCAGTGGTTGGGGCTCAGATACCGACGATACCAATATACTGTGACAACTAGATGACTGCGGCGGTGGCATCAAATGACCTCTTCAACGGGAAGAAGAGGACTGTGCGGTTGAAGCACAGGGCAGTACACGATCTTATCAAAAGAGGTGTAATTGCAGTGGTTGATATTCGGAGTCAGAAGAACCTGGCAGATCCGTTCACAAAGGGTCTCAAGCGCCAGTTGGTCGATAACACAGCTTATAAAATGGGCTTGAAGGCATTCTGATAGTGTGTCTTTGTAATCCTACCATAAAGTTTTATGCTATTAGTTCAAAGATAAATCTACTAGACATCTAACTTTTGGTTCAAAGAAGGATCACTGACTGGGAAACTATCAGGTAACAGTGGGTACTTGTTCTCTGGAAAATGGAAGGGATACGGACCCATAACCACTGTTGTCTACTATGTATTTTTCTGCGAAAAAAATAGATCATTTGGAAGGTTGGCTTAAACGCCTTAATGTGTTCTCAGGCAGAGTGAATGCCTGGTGTGCTTTACAGGAAGCACGGTAGAGCAGTACTAAAAGGTGTAAAACTCCATGCTACAGTGGAGAGACTCCACCATGAGGTTCCCAGGTCGGGGTAATGCCTCGGCTTTGCAAGCCAAGTCACAGCGGCGTAGCACCGCAAATAGGCAGGTAGCCTAATGCTGTATGACGTAATTAAAGAGTTGTAGACAGCACTACAAAGGGGAGGATGGCCCCATGTTATAGTGGCACAACACTACGATGAGGTACCCAGGTAGGGGTAAAGCCTCGGCATTGCAAGCCATATCGTTGCGGCGTAACACCGCAAGGAAGCCTTAGGCTTCATGCTGGGTAGTTTGGCACTACAAAGAGGCTTGTGACCTCATGCTACAGTAGTATGACACTACAATGAGGTTTCTAGGTAGGGGTAATGCCTCGGCTTCAGGCCATGTCATAGCGGCGTAGCACCGCAAGGAAGCGCAAGGCTTCATGCCATATTTCTTTAATAAAGAACTCACCTATAGTGTATGGAAAGAGATATCAGGCCGTCTCTTGAGGGTAAACTTGTAGACGCCCAAAATTATACACTGAAACCAGGCTGGCACAGGGCCTTTAATGTGCAGCCAGAAGCACACGTAACTACACTTTGTGATTGGAAAGAATTATAATTGTGGTGCAGAATTCAAGGCGTAGTCCATTCTTGTATCACATTGTTATTTAACCCATGCGGAAAGATTCAAGTCGTCAGCGACATCTATCCTAATGCAAAATGGACAGTTACTGTGGGGAACGCTCAACCCTGGACACATATATATGTTGTGATATGTGGGAGATTGTTGGTGCTTTCTTTACATGGAGAGAGCTTGCTCTCAACATGCCTTATAAATTTTAGTCCCACATCGGAAATGCACCATGAGTTATCTCAACATATATACTTGGGTGTGTTGTTGAGAGATGCACATGGGGTGGTGACCCTAAGGAGGGAACCATGTGGGTGATTTTACAAGGAGGTAAGAATAAGGCTCCAAGGATTAAGCATTAATGCTTTTGTCATTCTCTTGGATTAATTCCATTTGGAGCTAAGCCCCAAAGGGGCTTAACGACTCGGACACGGACTCGGACTCGGATTCGGACTCATGGGCTCATGAGGCGTAATGTGGCATTTTGTTGGCGCACTTTGCACTTAGCACGTCAGCAGTCATGCGGTCTTTATGCGGCTCATATGCGGCCATGCGGTCTTATGCGGCATGCGGCTCATATGCGGCCTCATGCGGCCATACGGCTCATGCGGCCATGCGGCTCATGCGGCACATGCGGCACATGCGGTCCATACGGTCCATGCGGTCCATGCAGCTCATGCGGCCCATGCGGTCCATGCGGTCCATGCGGTCCATGCGGCTCATGCGGTCCATGCGGCCATTAGGCTCATGCGGCCAGGCTGCTGCTGCTGCTGCCGTATGGAGGGATCCGCTGACTGTGCAGATTACAAATCAGTTATGGAAAGGCTGAATCAATGCGATTAAATTAGATCCTATCTTTGTGGGATTTGAATTAATTCAGATCCTATCTTTGTGGGATTTGAATTAATTTCGTGGGATTTGAATTAAATCTCGTTGCTATCTTTTGGGATTTGATTCAATCTTTCCATAACTGAAGAGGCGGCTAGGGTTTCCACCCTCTCTCTATAAATACTCTCTTCTGGCCTCCTTTGTGACTACTACAAAAATTACAAGTCAAAAAAGGAGAAAGAAAGAGAGTTGCTGCCGCCATTGCAAGTCCATCCGAGGAGTCAGAACAGAGGTGACTTCGAGCGTTCCACAAGTTCTTCAAACTTGTTGGTTCCTGGAAGCAGATCGTGTGGGGCGAATCTTGCTTTGAGCAACGGTGTTTTGACACCCCAGCATTGTTTTTCTTCTTATCTCTCTATAGTTTTATTGTAACTCGTTCTGTCCCAATTGCAACACGTTTGCAAGGAAGAACGAGAGATCTTCTCTTCTCTTTTTCCCTCCTTCAGATTGTAATTTGGCTATTTGATTTATTATACCATCGTAGATCTTGAGTTTGATCACTGCAAAGTTTTGTGTGACATCTCAGATCTCGATTGCATCTGTTTTTCATCTTTGATCAAGCCCCGGGAATAACAATATCAGTTTAGGAAATTATACATAGGTTGGAATCTTATATATGATCAATTCTTAACCAAAATTCTGGAGCTATAAAACAATCTTTTTTATATTTGTAAAATAAAATATAAAGAAATGACGATCTCAATTTGAGACATCTGGCTCCAGCCCAGGCGAGCCGTATTTTCTATGTTGAAGACTGTCTTAACTTGAGCTCTTTTTTATGTTAAAGCCTTATCACATTTAGGAACTTGAATCAAGCTCAGCCCACAAATTATTATGTTGGTTCGCATCAAACACTAACTAATAATTGATTTTCTATAAACGTTATCATCTAAGATTAAAAGTATATGAGCTGCTATAGGAACATTATGTTTCTATTGCTAATTGTGTAACAGGATGACTCCCTATGACGTACATGAATCATGTGAGAATGAAATCCATGTTGCTTGTTTGGTTGCAATGTATTGGGATTACGAAAATTACAAAAGTTGATAATATTTTGACGAGATAATTTTTCGAAGAGAAGATCTTCTGAAGATATTTGATATCAGTCATTGTTATTCATTCAGTACATTATATAGTGATGAACAGGCCAGTGGAATCTATTTTAATCAAAAGAAGGGAAAAAAAAACATGTCATGCGTCCTCAAGTATGTATACCATATTTTTTGGTCCTGAAATATATCCTATTTGAATAAAAATAAGTGAAGTTATTCATTGTTATTTACTCAACGCAATATATTTATATGAACCATCTGACATGAACCTACACATAACATTAGAATGACATAAAACACATTTTTAGAAATATTAAAAACATTATTCTTGACTTAATTCAAACGTCTTTGTTGATCTTATGGGATATGCATATGCATGATTTACCTGGTCCCCTTAATAACATATTACAAACAATATATATATTTTTTAAACAATATTGCAGATATTTTGGAGATAAATCAAGCAAAGCATTGTGGCAAACTCTTTCAATATTCTTGCACTTAATGAAACAAACATACTGCGACAATCTAGTCCAATCATTCTTGTACTTAATGAAACAAAATTAAAGTATATTTGTTAGATTATAAGATAATATTTGCAATGTAAATATGGCCCATACCCATAAGCCCAAATGTAGATACTATATATATTGTAACAAACCCTAGCATTGAGAACATAGCATTATTATTTCCTACATGGTATCAGAGCCTTCCGAAAAACCCTAGCCTCCATCTCCCGAAAAATTTCAGTCCGTTCCCGCGCCGACTGCGCCAGCCTTTGGGCGATCCTTCAGCAAAACTGTTCTCCTTCAGGTGATTTTTTTGGGTTAAACGCCCGATTCAGCAAAAGCCGAAGAGAAGTTGAGACCATCCATCACATCGCCTGAAGAGAAGTTGGGAAAGGAAGCCTTTGATTCCTTTGGTCGGTTTGTGATTCCTTTGATCCATCACATCGCCTGAAGAAAGGAAAGGAAGCCTTTGATTCCTTTGATCCTTCAGCTTCTGGTTGTTTTTTTTGGTTTGCCAAAGCAACCAGGAAAGCAAAGTTTCTTTGTTCGGTTTGTGAGCAAAGTTTTTTTTTTTCGGTTTGTGAATATATATATATATATATATATATATATATATATATATATATATATATATATATATATATATATATCTCTTTTATTTCTTTCGCAGATTCGTCGGAGTTGTACAAATTTTTGTACACCCGACATCCACTCGCCCCTATGCGCCAGATCAGGCACCCCTGATCGCGGCCGATTCGCCGTCGACCCTGTCCATCAACGCCCGATTCGTCGGCGTTGTACAAAATTTTTGTACACCCGACATCCGCGATGGCAGATGATGCTGCATCCAGCTACTCCGTCGCGACTGGCGGTGGTAGTGCACTTAACCCAAATTATCCTAATCTGAATGATCTATATTTTCTGAGTTCTGCTGATCAACCAGGAAATATAATTACTCCTATTATTTTCCGTGGACCAAACTATGCTGAGTGGTCTCGGTCGATACGTCTCTCCCTGATCTCTAGGCGAAAGATCACTTTTCTGGAGGGCACTGAAGTCAAACATGTTAATGATGCTAGCAAATTGCTTGAGTGGAGATGCGTGCAAGCGCTATTAGTTCAATGGGTTCTTAATACCATTGATCCGTCTCTGAAGAAATCTTTGTCGTACTTTGAGTAGGTTTATCCCTTGTGAAACTTGTTGGCGAAAAGATTTATTGTTAGCAACGGCACTCGGAAGCAACAAATTAAGGTGGCTTTGGCCGAGTGCAAACAAACAGTGTCGATGTCTGTGGAAACATATTTTGGAAATTTGCAGTCTTTGTGGGATGAACAAGCTGCTTATTTTCTATTGCCTACTTGTACCTGTGGTGAACTTGCTGCCAAGCTACAAGCTATGAGGGATGAAGACCACTTTCAGGACTTTATGTATGGGTTGAATGCTGGGTTGTATGGTCCTACCCGATCTAATCTTGTGGCTCAGGATCCTCAGCCAAGTTTAGATCGGGCATACCAGGCAGTCCGTGAGGAGGAGGATATGCGCAAATCTCAGATACAATCCGCTACTGAGGAGGTGATGGCGCTGGCTATCAAGTCTTCACCTCGTATTTCTACTACTTCTAATAGTAGAACCTCAGATTCCAGGGACAAATCAGGTATGATCTGTACTCATTGCAAGAAAATAGGTCATGATGTTGCAACTTGCTTTGCCAAGATTGGCTATCCAGAGTGGTGGAAGACTCGTCCTCGGCGTGAGAGCGGACGTGGTGGTGGTGGTGGCAGAGGCCCGGCACCACCACAGAGACGTGATGGGGGACGTGGTGCTGGTGGCGCAGGGGTTGTTCATCATGTCACCGTTGCTGGTCATGGTGTCCCTGCTGGTCTTGCTGGGAGTTTGGTGGATATGATGCATGGAGGGTATCCTTCACCACTCTCAGGTGAACAATGGCAGAAACTGATGAGCTTGCTGGGTAACGACGATTCTTCCAATCCTGGTTCTTCAAACTCTGATCGTCTGATGGGTAAGAATTCTTCTGTCCCTTGGATATTCGATACTGGGACTACTCTTCATGCGACAGGCTCTCGTGACTGTTTAGTTGATTGCTTTGAGGGCCCTGTCTGTCCTGTGATTTTGCCTGATGGGGGCACTATTGAGGCTGTTCTGAGAGGAAATGTATTTTTGACTGCTTCGTTGGTGTTGACGGATGTTCTTTATGTTCCGACATTGACTTGCAATTTGATCTCTGTCTCCCAATTGATTGGTGCCAGAAATTGTGATATGTTATTTACTCCTGATTTGTGTTTTGTTCAGGACCGAAGTACGAGGATGGTGATTGGAGCAGGTGAACAAAGGGGTGGACTTTACTTCTTGGGGGAGGTTCCAGCTTCTTTGGCTTCGGTGATCCTGGCATGCAAAGAGAATGATTCCGAGGTTTGGCATAGTAGACTGGGGCATCCCTCAGATAAAGTAATGCAGACTTTACCTTCTCTCTCTGGTAGTAGCGTGTTTTCTCTCATAAGGCTTGTGATATTTGTCATCAAGCTAAACAGACTCGTGATGCCTTTCCTGATAGTAGTAGTCGTGCTTTGAGATGCTTTGACCTTATACACTGTGATCTGTGGGGACCATATCGTGTTCCGTCATCTAATGGGGCACGATATTTTTTGACTCTGGTGGATGATTTTTCTAGAGCTGTTTCGGTTATTTTGTTGACGGATAAGTCTGCTGTTTATTCTATGTTTCTTAAATTCATTGCTATGGTGAAGCGTCAGTTTGGGGCTGATATACGTCGTGTGCGGAGTGACAATGGCACTGAATTTAATTGTTTACGAGATTATTTTTCATCTCAAGGTATATTGTTCCAAACATCCTGTGTTGGGACACCTCAACAGAATGGAAGGGTGGAAAAAAAATATCGACATATTTTAAATGTAGCCAGGGCATTACGATTTCAAGGTTCTCTTTCCGTAGATTTTTGGGGGAATGTGTTCTGGCTGCATGTTATTTGATAAATAGAACCCCTTCTAGTATCTTGCATTTTAAGTCTCCTTATGAAGTTTTATATGGCTCGGCTCCTTCGTATGATCATCTACGTATTTTTGGTTGTCTGTGCTATGCGTATGATTTGAAATTCCGACATGATAAATTTGCTAGCATGAGCAGAAAATGTATCTTTGTTGGGTATCCACTTGATAAAAAGGGATGGAAACTGTATGATTTGGAGACTGGTGAATTTTTTGTGTCCCGTGATGTTACTTTTTATGAAAAAGAATTTCTAGGTGTGACTCTGCTAGCGAGATGTCTTCTGCGACACGCCATACATCTGTCGAAGTGCCAGGAGATGATTTAGAGGCTTTTAGGATGGTGTCGGCTACGGTTGCTGAGGCAGGAGTGGTTGCTGGTGGCTCGACACCGAGTAGCCAGGATGCACAGGTAGATGCAAAAGTATTGACAGGAGAGTCTGCTGGGGGTGATGCAGATACTACTAATAATACAGGGGATACAGTGTTGCCAGAGGTGCCCGACGAGGTAGTATTGGTAAGAGGAATGCGAAAGAAATCACAGCCAGTACGATTACAGGATTTTGTGACAAATGTTGTTCGAAGTAAAAGTCCTCCCTTCACCACAGTTCATCTATTCCCGTCACTTCATCAGGTACTTCGTATCCTCTAACACAATTTCTAAGTTATGACATATTTACTGCTGGACACAGAGATTTTCTTGCAGCTATTACTCCAGGTGTTGAGCCTACTTCATATTGCCAGGCCTCGCAAGATTCGGGTTGGCGCACGGCTATACAAACTGAAATACAGGCTCTAAAAATAATGGGACATGGAGTCTTGTCGATTTGCCTCCTGGGAAGAAAGCATTGGGAAGTAGATGGGTGTACAAAATAAAGTACAAATCTGACGGAAGTGTTGAGCGCTTAAAGGCACGGCTGGTTGTGTTCGGTAATCATAAGGTTGAGGGGATCGATTATTCCGAGACATTTGTCCCAGTAGCTAAGATGCCTACAGTTCGGGCGTTCTTGGCTATTGCAGCTGTAAGAGGCTGGACTTTGCACCAGATGGATGTGCACATTGCTTTTCTTCATGGAGATCTGACAGAAGAAGTGTATATAAGTTGCCGCCAGTTTTTCGCATAGTGAACCCAACAAAGTGTGTCGCCTGCGTAAGTCTCTATATGGATTGAAACAGGCACCACGTTGTTGGTTCGCTAAGCTTACTGCTTCTCTGATATCCTATGGATTTGTTCAATCACATTCCGATTATTCCCTTTTCTCTTTTTTTAAGGGGAAGGTAGAGTTGCATGTTTTGATCTATGTGGATGATATGATTGTGTCTGGTAATGACACAGGTGCTTTAGATGCTTTCAAAAAGTACCTTAGTTCTTGCTTTCACATGAAGGACCTTGGTGTGTTGAAGTACTTTCTTGGCATAGAGGTGGCTCGGAGTGCGGAAGGAATTTCCTTGTGTCAAAGGAAGTATGCTTTGGATATCATTTTAGAATGTGGTTTGATGGGGTCTCGTCCTGCCGGTTTTCCCATGGAGCCCAATCACAAGCTGGCAGAATCGACTAGTCCAAGGATGACGGATGCAGAGACTTATCGGAGGCTGGTTGGGAGATTGATTTATCTATCATTTACTCGCCCTGACTTGGCCTATGCTGTGCATATCTTGTCTCAATTCTTACAAGAGCCTCGACAAGATCATTGGCATGCTGCTTTGAGAGTTGTCAGATATCTCAAAAATGCACCAGGATAGGGTATTCTTTTGAAAGCCGATTGTGATTGATCTCCGTCTTTCTGGTTGGTGTGATTCCGACTGGGCCAGTTGTCCTTTGACTCGTCGCTCTGTTACAGGATGGTTGGTGTTTCTGGGGGAGGGTCTCCTATTTCTTGGAAGACCAAGAAACAATCAACTGTTTTCTGATCTTCCGCTGAACACTACTAAAATCTGTCAAATCAGCGACGCCTCAATGCGTCGCTAAATAGGAAAAATATGTCGCTAATTCCTATTAGCGACGTATGCACGTAGTCGCGATTAACCTAGTTGCTAAACAAGAAAAGTGTTTTCCGAGCTTTAGCGACGCTGTTACATCGCTAATTCAGCGACTGCTGGCGACGTAAAGCGTCATCATTTACCGACGTGTACTAGCGACGTTAAGCGACTTGACATGCATCGATACTGACCTGGCTTGAGAGCCATATGGCGACGTTCTACGACTTTTTCTACGTCGCTACAGTACCGACGTTTAGTGACGATCAGCGACGATATTCCTCACAGTTAGCGACGTTGATAGCGACATTTTTTTTTTCGCTGAACGTCGGTAATCGTCGCTGAACGTCGCTAATATTAAAAAAAATTAAAAAAATACAGCATTTGCAGCATTTGCAGCATCCCCTGCAGCATTTGCAGCATCCCCCACACCATTTGTTACAGCAACAACGGTGTGTATCACGAACACAGTATCAAACAACACAGATACACACAATCACGAACACGTTTGAAACACAATCTCATCAATCAACACAGATATATAAAAATTTGTAACAACAATGTCAAACATAATGGTCCACAACTTAATTGCCAAGTATGGGAACGAATGGCTCAGAACACAACCTAAAATTCATTCTAGCATATACATTAGTGTGAATCATCTATGTTCTGTACATATGGTGTAGTATATGTTCTTATCGTATGTAGTATCTGAAGAATGTAACAGAATCAAGATGAACTCACATAATGTAATACTAAGACATCATCTACTACTATATATATAAGATATAGTGATAGGTTGTCGTATCATCATTGCCGAGGGATGAGGGTTGGAGGACAGTCAACTTTATATACGGCTACATAGTTTCTGCCTCGCCAGTCGAATGGCTGCAGGGACTATGTCCTGATCACGATGTCGCACCGTAGATTAATGCAAATGGAGCTGGAGCCAAAATACAGAAACCAAAATATGATATCCACCTGAAGTGTAGAGTCGGGGGAGAAGAACTTTTCCACCCTCTCCCTCTCTCACGCTATCAACGTCACAACTTTTTCACCTCAAGTTCTGATCAAGCATCTTCCTTCTCCTCTCCTCCACCATGGCTCTGAACCCATCTGCTCCTCCCTAATTCCCTTCTTCTTATTTGACTCTCTCAGCCACATATGATATCCAGCTCAAGTGTAGAGTCGGGGGAGAAGAAGTGGACAGGAAGAGGAGGGGGAAGCAGCACAGCCGGCGGCATGACCCGGAGGAAGTACAGAGGTTTTTTTCAACATACGTAGAAGAACTATAATGATATATCTTTTCACAATATATCAGCTTGTCAAAGACCCTTAATGTGACATCCATGTTACCGCGGTATCGGAAGACTAACATGTCATAATTTTCTAAGCCGTGTGTTTTGACATAATCCTCCAACCGGATTTCAGTTCTATGTAATAATGCAAGATTACTACATAGGAGAAAAGAGTTGGGAGGATTATGTCAAAACACACGGCTTTGAAAATTATGACATGTTAGTCTTCCGACACCGCGGTAACATGGTTGTCACATTAAGGGTCTTTGACAAGATGACATATTGTTAAAACATATATATAGTTCTCCTACGGATTTGAAAAAAACATCTGTACTTCCTCCGGATCATGCCGCCGGCTGTGCTGCTTCCCCCTCTTCTTCCTGTCCACTTCTTCTCCCCCGACTCTACACTTGAGCTGGATACATATGCGGCTGAGAGAGTCAAATAAGAAGAATGGAAGTAGGGAGGAGCAGATGGGTTCAGAGCTATGGTGGAGAAGAGGAGAAGGAAGATGCTTAATCAGAACGGATGGCTCAGAACACAACCCAAAATTCATTCTAGCATACATTAGTGTGAATCATCTATGTTCTGTACATATAGTGTAGTATATGTTCTTATCGAATGTAGTATCTGAAGAATGTAACAGAATCAAGATAAACTCACATAATGTAATACTAAAACGTCATCTACTACTATATAAGATATAGTGATAGGTTGTCGTATCATCATTGCCGAGGAGGAGCCACTTCCCCCAGCTCTACAGAATCAATACCATCCAAGGAAGGCAAAACTGAATCAGCATTGTCTTCCGGATCGTCCTCATCAAGGCATAACGGGTTGCTCAGCGTGCCCAGCTTCTTCAACTTCTCGCTGGCTGCAGAGTCGAAATGGGAACGGGTCCTCTTTGTCGGCCCGAAGCTCTGACTCGCACTCGTCGCCTCGCTACCAGTTTTCTCTCCTCCTCTGACGCGGGTCATAAGAAAAGAAATTTCGTACCTCTTCTTCACATAAACATCATTGCCGCCTTGTACTCAAGCCTCCTCGTCTGTGATGCTATCCAACTTCTCGGTGTCTACATTGTCACTCGAATCTCTCCTTCGACTCGTATCGTCTTCTTATTCGTCTGTCTTTTCGCTCCCTGTCTTGCAATCATCTGCTATCACCGCCGACTCATTCGACTCATTCTCCGAGTCTTTCTTCTCCTCCTCGGAGTCATCAGAGAAGGAGTCGAATGAGACGACGATGATAGCAGATGATTGCAAGACAGGGAGCAAAAAGACAGGTGAATAAAAGGACGATACGAGTCGAAGGGAGGATTCGAGTGACAATGTAGGCACCGAGAAGTTGGATAGCGTCACAGACGAGGAGGCTCGAGTACAAGGCGACAATGATGTTTATGTGAAGAAGAGGTACGAAATTTCTTTTCTTATGACCCGCGTCAGAGGAGGAGAGGAAACCGGTAGCGAGGCGACGAGTGCGAGTCAGAGCTCCGGGCCGGCAAAGAGGACCCGTTCCCATTTCGACTCTGCAGCCAGCGAGAAGTTGAAGAAGCTGGGCATGCTGAGCAGCCCGTTATGCCTTGATGAGGACGATCCGGAAGACAATGCTGATTCAGTTTTGCCTTCCTCGGATGGCATTGATTCTATAGATCCGTATATAAAGAGGAAGAGATTGGGAGTAGAGTGGACCCGGAGGGAAATGAGAGATGAAGGATGGATCAGGGAAGGGGGCAGATGAAGGATGGCTCAGAACACAACCTAAAATTCATTCTAGCATACATTAGTGTGAATCATCTATGTTCTGTACATATGGTGTAGTATATGTTCTTATCGTATGTAGTATCTGAAGAATGTAACAGAATTAAGATGAACTCACATAATGTAAAACTAAGACATCTTCTACTACTATATATATAAGATATAGTGATAGGTTATCGTATCATCATTGCCGAGGGATGAGGGTCGGAGGACAGTCAACTTTATCTCCGGCTACATAGTTTCTGCCTCGCTAGTCGAATGGCTGCAGGGACCATGTCGTGCCGTAGATTAATGCAAATGGAGCTGGAGCCAAAATACAGAAACCAAAATACAAAATACAGAATCAAATTCCTGGTTTCTCTGAAAATACAAAACACAGTTCTAATTAATATGTATTTTAAGTGTGAGAACGGATGGCTCAGAACACAACCCAACCGGAGAGGATACTCTGCAGATCCATCTGAGTAGGACGTATACTCTGAGAGATCACCTTTACAAGAATGATATCAGTAGTGGGATCGAGTGTGTACGTCCTACTCAGATGGGTCTCTCACAGTTACTATTTTTTTGACAGCATGGTGGATGTGCTCCGTCAACAGATTCTTGCTTCGAGCCAAAACTTTGCCCCGGAGCTCAAGTGGATCGACATCCTTGGTGTAGAGCTCGAGTGAGAGGTTCTTGACAACATGGTGGTCTCCTTTGTCAAAGTATTCGTGCTCATCACACATTGGTTGTGGGACGAGCACGGATACTTTGACAAAGAAGACCACCAGGCTGTCAGAAACCTCTCACTCGAGCTCTACACCAAGGATGTCCACTTGAGCTCCGGGACAAAATTTTGGCTCGGAGCAAGAATATGTTGACGAAGCACATCCACCATGCTGTCATAAAAAAATAGTAATAGTGAGAGACCCATCTGAGTAGGACGTACACACTCAATCCCACTACTGATATCATACTTGTAAAGGTGATCTCTCAGAGTATACGTCCTACTCAGATGGATCTCTCAGAGTATCCTCTCTGGTTGGTTGTCGTATCATCATTGCCTAGGGATGAGAGTCGTAGTACCAATACAATCCAGAGATTGACATAGTACTAATTCATATATGTAGTCCAATACAAATAGTCTAATACAAAAACAACCCAATACAAATAGTCCAATACAAATAAGTAAATGAGAACCACGCTGTTCACGCAAACGCTCAGTGATACGTTCACGCAACCACCTCGAAAAAATGAGATTTTTGGCGCGAGGAGAGCTGTCGTCCCTTGCAAGGACTGCATGAAGAGTCCTCTCGGTCTCACTAGCTACCGGTGCTGGATGAATAGAACTCCCGGTCTCACTAGCAATCGACGCCACTTCCTCCTTAACTGTAGGAGGAGCCACCTCAGCATTCACTGTTTCCCTCAAACGACGTGCCGCTCCTCGGGTCATGGGTGCCATCTGGTAAGCAAGCTAATATAATTGTAACATAAGCAAGCTAACTAAAGGAACCATCATGTAATTTGAGTACATTTTCGAAAGCAGATAAAGTACAATAAATTCGATTTTTGCCAAGTAGCAGATGACGGATGGCTCAGAACACAACCCTAAAATTCATTCTAGCATACATTAGTGTGAATCATCTATGTTCTGTACATATGGTGTAGTATATGTTCTTATCGTATGTAGTAAGAATGTAACAGAATCAAGATGAACTCACATAATGTAATACTAACACATCATCTACTACTATATATATAAGATATAGTGATAGGTTGTCGTATCATCATTGCCGAGGGATGAGGGTCGGAGGACAGTCAACTTTATCTACGGCTACATAGTTTTCTGCCTCGCCAGTCGAATGGCTGCAGGGACTATGTCTTGATCACGATGTCGTGCCGTAGATTTAGGATTTAAAATATGGTATTCAGGGCAACTTAATTCGGTCAAAGGGTACTGAACAGAAAGTCTAATTATCCCATATTTCAGTAATGTCAGTGAGCTAAATCATATTAACTGTCGAGAATACTTAGGAGAAAACTCATTCACAGGATTAGTATCCATCCTTCGTGACATAGCTAAAATTTTATAGGGCTCGATAATAATTATTAGTCAATTTATTCATCATTTCAAAACCCTGAAAATGCCCAAAAAAACTCCCAATATCAGTAAATAGGGCTCGAACCCTAAAATTCGAATCCAAGCAAAACATCAAATTGACAGTTGATATGCCCAAAAAATGAGATTTTTCAGTATATAGGTGTCACACTGTGAATCTCGTGTCCACACAGTGGGACACGACATGTCCAAACCAACAAAATAGGTGTCACACGAACTAGAAGCGAGTCCACGCTCTCGTGTCCCCCGCAGCAAGTCCATGCTCTCGTGGACACGAACTAGAAGCGAGAGAGAGAGCTAGAAGACGAGGAGAAACTGGGGAGGAGCTACCAGAGGAAGGAGGAGGAGGAGAAGGAGGAGCTACCTGAGGAAGGAGGAGGAGGAGGAGGAGGCCGGAGGAGGGAGATCACCGGAGGAGCGCCGCGGAGGAGGAGGAAAATCGCCGGAGGAGCGTCGCGGAGGAGGAGCGCGCCCAAAATTGGGGGGGGGGGAAATTGTGAAATAATCGAAAAGGAAACCCTCGCTGGCTATATGAAACGATTAGCGACGTCCGCATAGGACGTCGCAAAACGCGCCGCTGATATATAATAAATGGCGACGCAACTTAATATGCGTCGCTAAACGTCGCTATATCAGCGACGAGTACCGACGAACTTGCGACGCACTACCCCATTTAACAAAATGTAGCCGCTAGACATCGCTATTAGTCGCTGTTGGCGACAAACAGCGACGTCTTATATTAACGTCGCTAAATCCCCACAAATTAGCGACGACATTTCACGGAGTCGCTAAATACGTCGCTGATTTGACTTATTTTGGTAGTGGAAGCTGAATACCGATCTCTTGCTGCGCTCGTTTGTGAGTTGAAATGGTTGAAGGAGTTATTGGTGTGTTTGGGCGTTCGCCATGAGTTTGCTATGTCGGTGTATTGTGACAGTTATTCAGCACTGCACCTGGCTCAGAACCCGGTATTTCATGAGCGCAGTAAGCATATTGAGGTGGATTTGCATTTTGTTCGCGATGCTATTAGAGATGGCACCGTAATAGCCTCGCATGTTCCTACTTCTTCTCAACTGGCTGACATCTTCACCAAGCCCCTTGGAAAGCAAGTGTTCGATTCTTTTCTTTCCAAGTTGGACATTTGTGACTTACATGCTCCAACTTGAAGGGGGGTGTTAGATTATAAGATAATATTTGCAATGTAAATATGGCCCATACCCATAAGCCCAAATGTAGACACTATATATATTGTAACAAACCCTAGCAATGAGAACATAGCATTATTATTTCCTACAATATTACTATGGGTTTACAAGTTCAACAATATCATGGGAGGTAGAGTTGCAAACTTCCAAGAATCACAAATAAGCCTACAACTCTTCATGATGATATGAGGATAACGCATGTAAATGTATAGACAAATAAATTATGAGAAAATTTGAGTTGTTCCCCATTTATTTTGCTATAATTCATTGTGCATCATACTGAATTACAATAATGAATGAAACCTCCACCTTTTAACGAAAATCATCAATGACTAACAGTCAATCACTCCTTTGACAAATATAAATAAAAAGAAAAAAATTAGTGCAACTACTTATTTTACCATAATTCAAGGTGCATCACACTTAATAAGAAGTTGACTGTTGGTCATTAACGATTTTCTTTAAAAGTGAAAGCTTTCATACATTATGGTAATTCGGTGGGATGTAACTTGAATCATGTAAAACAAGTGGGCCTGGGATAACTGAAAAGTTCTCACAAATTATTGGAGTGGGATGTAATATTCAAATGTATTAATTGAGAAATTAATTTTTTTATTTTGATTGATGTAAAACTAAATGTAATATTTTCTGTAGGAAAATATAATGTAGATGCAAGCATCCTAAATATGCTAATGGAGACATTTTGAAGATATTTTTGCACATTGTACTCTTTTCATGAGATTAGATTTTTTTTTTAACTGAAATTTTCGTTCGATTTTGTTTAGCAAAACAGTTAAGTCGCACCAAATTGAATTCCTGAAGAATTATATTCCTAAATAATATTATTGTACTATCTTCTTTTACCATTGAATTTGTAGATAAATCCAATTTAAGGATTCGGCTAAAATCTTTGTGCCTTATTTTTATCACACAAAATAAGAAATAGTGATCTTATAATATTATTACAACTTCCTAACACATAATATAAGAGAAAATAAATAAAATCTAAAAAATTTACAAAACTTAAACCCAAAAAGAACCTACTCATTCGTTCTCCCTCGTTTTTTCTTTCCTATTTGTGTCGAGCTAACACCTCTATGAGCACAAATATAATCTTCCAAAATATTATAGATCCTCCTTTATATAAAATGCCAAAAACCCAGATAAAATCTAGTCAATCATAAGTTATCATTACATATAATAGAACTCGATCAGATATTGATAGGGGCGGACCCCAATTTTTTTCTTTATATTTTGAGAAAATTTGAGTCGCACCACCACTTTATTTATCCATCTCTCTTTGATCAATTTTTTTTGACCAAAATACTCCTGTCATACATAGGGGATATCAAAACTTTGATACCCTATTCTGTATCAAAATTTTTTCCGCCAACTTAATTCTCTTATCAAGGATCCGAAATTCGGAGCAAAACCAACCACTTCATATAAGAATTCAAGGGTGGAACCAAAAATCCAAAGTAGAGTTGACTGAACCCATATATATTCGTTTAAGCCGTTTGTATATCGAGTACTAATTAATAAAAATATTAAATATATATTATTCAAATTAAAATATATTCAATATTTAAACTAACTATATGTTATTATCTAAACATATATCTGAAATTTTACAAAGAACAAATTATAATTAAAATATAATCAATTTTTAAACTATATTTAAATAACTATAAGATATTATCTAAATATATATATCCAAAGTTCTAATTAGTTTTTCTTAATAAATTCTTATGCACCTGCATTGTATTTGCCCGTTACTGATATAAATAAAGGAAAACAAAAAATTGGGGTAGGGATTGATTGACCTTGAACTTCAGGTGCATGCTCCCGAACCTTAGCATGAAGAGCACAGACTTTGAAGTCGTCGAATCATTGCACGAGATGTTGATGCAAAAGGTGACAAGCTACTTTTGAGGCAAATCTTGTAAGGAGTTTTCATTTTTGTTTGGTCTATCTCTACCATTTTGTCGGTACTCCTATTATATAAAAGAATCAATTACTAACCTGAATAACCTACTATTACGAATTTGAACATACAGACTTATGGCACTGGAACAACTAACCAGGTACATAACTCTTGTACCCTCTGAATTTTACAGTATCAACATATGTAACAACTAGACCATTGTGCTTCAACTGCATGTAACGTCCAACATTTGATACGTACTCGTGAGGCTATGTCTCAGCACGATTAAGTTTCAGCAAGACGAAAAGCTAGTACCTTTCGACGAAGCTAATGACTTTGCCAAAAAAAAAAGCGTTCGCTTTAGGCGACGCTAGCTAATGCATTTGCCAAAATTTTAAGTTTCTTTAGCAAAAATGATGTGGCATAGGTACGCCTTGTGGCTAGGCTAGCTTTTGCCTTGGCCTATAACAAGCTTCACTTCTTGCAAAGTTATGCTCACTTGTTATCTTCACTCCAGGTGAAACTTGTGGCATGACTGGTCTAGGCCCTATCCTGCTTGTAACTCGCTTCAAGTATGGTTGTCTTCACTTTAGGTGAAGTTGTTGTGTGATATTAAGTCGCTTCTAGCGATAATGTTAGCGTCGCTTCTGGCTATCTCGCATACAACGAAACTGGCCGATTGTTTATAGCTTCAGAGACGCCACGAATAGAACTTTCGTTCCAAGCCATTTTTTGAGTAAGATCCAAATGATATAAAAATATGGAAAGCCAATTTATGGCTAAAATGTGAAGGATTTGAATAATTTAGAAAAACATTGTGAACTAAGATACGAAGGTTTTGTATAATTTTGAAAGCCATTGCAGGCTAATATCGGAAGGATATATATAGTTTAGAAAGTCATTTTGGACAAATGGGCATCTACCGAAGGAGGAGGTCGATTAGGAGAAGAAATCCTTTAGAAATGAGAGATTTCTCTTCGTGTGAATGTAATTAACACTTCAAAAGACTCTGCTTCCTTTATTTGAAAGAGATTAAGATTAGATATCAAAGTATCATAAAGAAATAAATGCAACAAATAGCATACTAAGGCTATTTACAGTAATGCAAAAGAATTGAACGCAAGGTCTAAAGCTCACCTAAGGCTAGTTACAAAAACAACCAGACACCAAAGCTACAATGCATGTTTAAGAGTAAGACACCTCACACAACACTACTACATTGAACCCGTACACAGAAATGCAACCAACAAACTAAGAATTAGAGAGACCATTCTACAGTCGGCCATCGTCACAAGAACAGCAGCAGAGATAAACCTATAAAGACCATAAGATTGAAAAAAATGACCGATCAAGAAGTAACCTAACCCTTTTATTACTACTAATACTAGAAAAACAAGAGTGACTAAGAGTAACAAATTTCGGGTCTAGATCGACCTGCAGATCATTCCCTCTGACATATATTTTCAAAAATCATGAAAAGGGAAACTGGTTATTATGATGAGCCGTAGGCACCAACTCCATTGTTATAGCCATGGCAGGTTCTGGTTCTCTACCTTGATGATGTCGGTTCCGTAGTCAAGCCAAAGCCAAATGGGAAGAGCGGATCGTAGTGTGCATCCCCAAAATTCATGGGGAGCTGACCTACAGATTTAAACCAGGTGCGGGAGAGCTTCCCAGTGAATCCGTAGTCGCCAAAAAGGACATCAGCGACACCCTGGCCCTCGGACCCTGGGAGCCAAGCAGCGACAAGAGCGTCCATCGATCCAACATAGGGCTCGATCACGAGCGGCCTTCCAGAAACGACAATCACGAGACACTTGACAGCACCGCAGACGGTCTGGATTGTTCTTGGACCAGGAGCAGGAAGTGTGAGGTTGAGATTATCTCCTTTCGTTTCGGCATATGGGGTCTCCCCGACCACAACTATGGCGTAGGAGATTTCGTTGTCTTTCATGAAGCTAGAGTCGGGGTTTTTAGAGTAGACCACTTTGGTTGCGGGGTCAACAGTGGATTTAATTGCGTCCAGGATCGTAGTTCCTGCAAAGGAAAAGAGGGATTAGTTACAACAACAAAAAAGTACTCATGAGAAATATACACAAATATATATCTAATAAACATAAAAATTCATAAAATTGTTGTACATTTATGAAATCCAAGAGGTTCTTACTGAAGGGATACTTGATAGATTGTTATCTCATATAAAGTGAATATAAAGTGGTAGTTTCAGGTACATGGAAGAAGAGTATGGCAGGACATAAAAAGTTGCCTTAAGTTTGTTTCTTCTCTGTGTACTGTAACTCTTTTCTAGTATAATGGAATTGTAGAAAGGTTACTCCTAAATTGCATGAGCTCTAGAATGTGTCACATTAGGGTTGGTCCTCCTACAACCCAACCTTATGTTGCAAAGGCACACGGACAAAGTAACAGAATACATACAAGGCACCACAAACACATCACCGATCTGATATTAACTGATGTTACGGAGGGTCAACAAAGCTGAATGAAAGAAAAGGATTCAAATATGTGACCTCACGATTTGGGGAAAGGCTTGGTTGTTATAGTCTGTATTAGGACACGCTATTGATCTAAAATGTAATTGAAATACTAGGAATAGCTTCGTTTGGCAGATTAAGGAGTTTTGCAGTTGCATTCAATTTGATTTTTGCATATTAAAGGCTTCATGGAGTTGTGCTTGAGTTCGACGTTTAGAAAAAGATGGTTGCAAAGACGAATCTTGAGCAGACAGAAAAAAGGGGAAAGAAAAGATGAAGGAAATAAGATACCCACCAGCTGTGATATCGCCACTATCTCCATTCCATTCAATGGTCCATCCACCGCACTGGAAACCCAAGTTGTCAGCATGGCTTCCAGCAACAAGGATCTTAGGGGCCTTCTTTGGGAGAGGCAACAATGGCTCATTTGAAGATTTCCCATTTTTCAACAGCACAAGTGATTTTCTTACAGCTTCTCTTGCCAACTCCCTATGTTCCTGTTAATTCAATGATTTGCAGTGAGAAAAAGATTCTTTTTTACTCAAAACCTTTGCACTATATTTGACATATTACTCGGACCACATTGCATGTCAAACAATATGAATGAGGGAGGGAGGGACCTTCTTGCCCAACTGATCTGCAAAGCTAAGATCAGCCATAGGGTCCTCAAAAAGGCCCATAACAAACTTGACCCGAAGAATCCTTCTCACAGCATCATCAATCCTGCTCATGGGGACAATGTTCTTCTCAACAAGATTGGTCAGATCCCCAATGAACTCTGTATAGTTGTATGGAACCATAATCTGCCATTGATTGAATTTAGCATCAGAAATATTTCTATGGAATCACAAAAGAATTTAACAAGTTGTTGGGTATTTAGAATGTTTACTTCACGATCTGCAAATGAGAAATAACATCCATGACTGTGTTTGATGGATTCAAATATCCTAATTTTGATGGAATGGTATAAACGTCTTTAAAAGCCTGGTTAGATACATGTACTTCTAAACAAGTTTTCTTGTCAGTTTGTACTTTTATGTCAAGACTGTAGAAACATTGCTTCTTAGTTTCATGTAAATTCCCAGCTTAACAGTCATTGCAGGTTAATATTGGTTTCAATAGCAGAGATATACTCACCATATCAATGCCGGCATTAACTCCAACTTGGACAGAGTAAGTGTAGTTTGCGCCAGGGGACTAGTAATTTTGTCGATTCCTGCCAATCTGATATCACAAAGCCCTGAAGAAAATTAACACTCATCAGTTTTTTTTTTTTTTCAAGCATAGAAACAGAAATTGCATGGTCAGCTTTCCGATCGAGCTTTTGCGTATTGTTACCCACCCTAAAACGGAGTTTATTCTTGAGCAAACCAATGAGAGGTTGCATTGCATTTTCACTCCATTCCAACTTGAGTAAGACACCATGACAGTGGAGACACCCTTGATAATGGAGTTGTAATAAGCAGGCATATGGAGGCTCAAAAGGGTTTTCAAATCAACGATGGTGTTGTTCTCATTGATTCCTTTCTGCGTCCCACCATCCCCCAACTGTTTGGCACAGGCAATGACCTTGTCCCTGTAGAGCAGAAGTTATGGGTCTTTGGCAAACAAGACTAACGAGCAATCTAGTGCCAGCTTTCATGACATATGAAACTACAGGATATTCTCATCTACAAGAATTACTTCCATGCATTTGTTTGAATATTCCACCAGCATTAACCATATATTATCAGTAAGTACTTCATAATCGCAGTTTTGAGCACAAATCTAAATTTAAGTAAGTCAATCCCTACCTAGCTATTACTCCTCAACTTAGATATGGCATACCATTGAGTTTCATAATGACTACTGTAATTGCAAGCAGCAATCCAGTGGCAGTTGTGATGACCTGTGAAACTCACAGGACATTTTCATCTACAATAATTACTGGTAAGAATTTGTTTGAATATCC
>JANAVB010009071.1:0-20556 GCA_029216955.1 Iris pallida | reverse complement strand
CTGTCAAAACCCCAGTGCGGTCCAGATGTCCAAATCCTAGCGCGATCCAGTTGTCCAAATCCCAGTGCAAGCCATTGATCAGAGCTGAGCGCAGTCTGAAGCTAGCGCTATTCAAGTGGCGCGATCCATCAAGCTTTTTGAGATAACTGACATTTATTACGTGGCTTACATGCCATCAATTGCTCGCCACGTGGCAACCGCCTGTACACGACCAAGCGCATTTTAATCAAACAATGCCACACGTCTAAATACAGTTAGCCCACGATCGAGCAACTGTCCAAAGGCCAGCGCAGTTTACAGTCTGCGCAGTCTGTCACTGGCGCAGTCCATTGTGCGTAATCCAGAATAACTACAAAATAGTTATTTCTAGAACTCTATAAATAGAGTTTCAAGTTCTTCATTAAAGGAGATCAGATCATTTTCGAGATCATCAGAGATCAGGAGTTCTTGTCCAAGTGCTGCTGTATTGTTCAGAGGCTATCGTCTTCAAAGTTCACATAGACCAAGGGATAAAGCGGTCGTCTTCAGATCGGATTCCTAAAGTTGTACTTTCCCAGAATTCATTGTACTTTTGTACTAATTCTTTAAAGTTTGTGAAATAAAACCTTTTGTTTTTGCAAACAAATGGCGACTCTGCTGGGGACGACTTCCTCCTCCGACGAGGAAGTGACAACTCAATGTGACATTGCGTCTATGGAAAGACACAGAAGATGCTGGTTGGAAAGGTCAACCAGACTGCCTACGAAGCGATGATCAATTATGGGGCTACTCGGCGCACTGTGACCTCTGCCAAGAGCAAGGTCCATTCAGTGTGGACCCCAAAGTCCTCTGTGCAGCCTGCTGTCTCTTCTACCTTTGCTCAATCCACCACCCTCCCTACCAAAGCGCAATCTAAAGCTCCTGCGGTCCAAGCGCAGCACGCTACTCCTCTTGCCACAGCATAATCTACGACTTATGCTGCTATGGCAAAGTCCAAGACTCCTCTCCCTCTGGCGCAGTTGGTGGCCTCTTTCTCTCCTACGCAATCCACTACCTCTTCAACCAGAGCACAACTTAAGCCCTTTGTAGCCAAGGCTTCACTTGCTGCTTCTTCCAAAGCACAGTTGCACCCCCTGCTGGTTCCATGGCCAAGAGCCATCTGTCATCTCCTCTAGAGGGCAAGTTGTTGCTTCTTCTGTTCCTGCGCAACCCAAAGGGAATAGTCCTTTGACTATTCTCCCATCTTCTAATAACAAAAGGAAAGGCTATGTCCCCCTTCCAAAGCTTTCTGTTATACTGGCACAACCCACAGGGGGTAGTCTTTTGACTATCCTCCTCCGTCTCAGAACAAACGGAAAGACCCTTTGGCCTTTTCTTAATCTTCGTAGTCCAAAACCTAGAAAACAACAGAGGGAAACGATGTTTAGCCAACCCTTCTTCACAAATAAAGGAAAAGGCCCTTTGGTCTTTTCAGTCTTCTCCGGGTTTTACCTCAGAAGATCCATCTGAACGTGTCTCGGCACCAAACAATACAAAAAACTCTCTCAAACAAGAGTTCTTCTTTCTCTGCTAAAGAAAGAATATTGACCAGAGAGGCATCTTGCCTACTCCAGTAGCACACTTCCAAGATCTCCCAACTCTTCGGATATCCCGCTCAAAGCAGGGAAATTGCTAGTGTCTCGGACGGAGGCCCCTGGGGTGAATTTGCCGACTTACGGACATATCTCAATAAACGCAAGCAACCAATGCCGAAGGCAAGCTTGCATCAGAAGCAAACTTCAGGAGGAAAAATCCTGACACCTACGCCAATGAGTTAAGTACTTCTCTGTATACTCATGGGACAAAGCATCTGAAGAATCGGAATCATGTTCGAATGTCGTCAAAGAATTATCCCTGATCTTCGGGAACACCTCAAGCAGAAGTGGGACAACACTTCAACACCTCCAATCCAACCACTGAACGCCATTAATCACAAGGTGGTTATCAAGTGTTGTTGCCAGATGAAAAAATGATCTATCTTCGATCGTTTAACTTCTGATCCAATGTCAGAAGACAAAGACAAGGTGCTCTATGCCTCTGTAAATATGGTTTCTCGAGACACTGGGGTAGAAAGTGTTCAAAGCACGGCAAGTCCCGCAAGCCCGTCAACGATATCTAGATTTACTCCATGAATCTTCTGAAGGAGCATTCCGGCACACCCGATCCCGAAGTCGAGACACATTCGGTCATAGGAATCCTCTCCAAGATCCCTCTAGGTATTTCTCCATTTCTTACTCAGGGGATGATTCTTTCTCTGATTATGATGCATATAGCGAAAGCTCTGAGCAGACAGTGTCTTCTACTATACCCAGAGAAATGTCAGCCTATGTCTTAGCCTATGTTTTACTGAAGATCCAGACGCTTCTAGTTTGGCAAGTCAAGAGCAACGAATAGCCGTACTGGAAGACAAATTGAAGTCCATGGCTGAAATGATCACAAATATGCATGCTGTCATTGTAGCTCAACATACAGTATCACCGACTGTACCTGTTGTAAATCCGAGATTATAGCATCATCGGCACCTGTCAATGCAAGTCTGGGGGTACCGTTTCATCAAGTAGCCTCAATACCTATTGAAGTTACACCCAGTCATTCAGGGGTTGGGGGTAGTGCTTACCATGTTGTTCCTCCTCCTAACACGGTAAGCCAGCCCATTACTGCTCCATCCTCAGGAGATGCCAATGAGGCTATAAAACTTCAGCATACTCAGTTCGAGGCCTTCAAAGAGAAAGATGGTCTACAGAGGCTGGGAATCAACAACCTTACCCGGTTGAATGGAAGGAAGTCCTATTCCCTCCAAAGTATAAGATTCCCACGATCACGCTGTTTGACGGAAGCACTTCTCCGAGTAAGTTCATTAACCATTTTGAGGTAATGACTGTCCAGCTCCAGCCGAGCGATGCTCTTCTTACTAAGTCTTCGTTGGCTGCTTAGCCGGCACAGCATACGATTGGTACCGCAGCCCTGACGGCTCTATTACTTTATTTGCCGGCTCAAGCAGATGTTCTTGGAACGATTCTATGAGGGTATCAACGATATGACTATATCTGCCCTTAATAAGATCAAGCAAAGACATAATAAAACTGCTGAGAGTTTCATAGAACGATTTCGCCGAGAAGCACTCAAAATGCCTCCCGAAACCCCATCTGTTGTAACGATAGACACTTGTAAGTCAAACTTGTTGCCTATCATCAGCATGTGGACGGGGTCAACACAGTTCCAGGATGGCTGTCATTCATCGTCAATACTAAAGCAGCTAAAGTTAGCGCAGAGAAGTTCAAACAGTTGCGGGTACACATATAACCCTGATCGAGATGAGCCTTCTGGATCCGGTAGCGGTAATCGTCAGAACAACCGCAAGGGCAAAGAATCCTTGAACATCAACCTCAAAAGTAAAGAATCTTTGGCCGTTAACGTGGCTCAACCCATGTCTACCTCTGCTCCTTCTGCACCTCCACCAAAGGAACCTCGTCGAAAAGTAGGTATTCCTTTGATGGAAATAAAACAGCGAGCATCTTGACTGTTTGCTTAAAAGCAATAAATTGCAACTCCCTGACCCGAAGAAGCCTGAAGAAGTCGGTAAAACTGACCACCCTAAGTATTGTGTTTATCACAGGTTCATAGGGCATCCTACTCGGGCATGCTATGTGCTCAAAGGCAAGATTC
Organism: Iris pallida; assembly: GCA_029216955.1. NCBI lineage: Eukaryota > Viridiplantae > Streptophyta > Magnoliopsida > Asparagales > Iridaceae > Iris > Iris pallida. Next base: position 16,872 of record JANAVB010009071.1, on the reverse strand, counting down.
AAGAGTTGGTCAATACCGATGTTATCACTCTCCAGCAGGATGAAAAGACTGTTACAACCAATATGATTTCTGTATAGTTGGTGACTTCCCGCCACAGGTAGTGCAGAGTGGCATCATCCCCATTCCCAGGGCCATTCTGGAGATTGAGAATCTTCCTTCTCCATGAAGTGAAGGTCTTGTCCCCTTATCCCTTAATAATGGCGAGATCATGTGGATTCATCCTGATCTTTTTCAATTTTGAAGTTCTTTCTTCCTCCAAGCAGAAAGAATGCTCTAAGGGCAAGACAAAGAGTTGCAATATGGTATCTTTTGACCCCATAGTTGAAGAAGAGATCCTATTGGGCACCAGGTCAGGAAAACCTATCTACAGGAGCATCCGAAACTCAGGAGAATCCTGCTTCATCTTCTGAGGCTGTTCTAACAGCATGCTCTACGGAGGACATCCCTTCTACATCATTACCAGTTGTGGAACCAACTCCTCCTAAACCGACAACAGCCGACAAAGACAAACAACAAGTCCGCTTCGACAAAGTTTTGAAGAAGTCTTCCCCTGTGGACTTAAGAAGCCATATAACTTTGATATATTGGCTCAATTGGCCAACACATCGGCCAGGCTATCCATCTTCGAGATCTTACGTCTCTAGAGACTCGAGAAACACTGAGTGAGGCTTTGATGCAGGCAGAAACTTGCCTAACTCTTCTCAAGAAACCTGAATCAGAACATGTCTCTTGTCTCCACTGTCACAGTGTGCTGGAATTAATTCCAAACATTACCTTCACACAAGATGACAAGTTGTTGGAAGACAATCGACATGACCGTCCTCTTTACTTTACAGGATATGTCGACACCATGAAGGTCGACCGTATTCTGATAGACCCAGGGTCACACTTAGTATCATGCCGAAGACGATGTTAGATGCTCTAAAGATTCAGTGCATAGCCTCTCTGGCACTATCACCACCATCCTGGGATTCAACCAGGGAAGAAGTGAACCTTTAGGCAAGATACGCTTAAAACTCCAAATTGGCAATCTTCGCACGAAGGTGATCTTCTACATCATAGATAACCATGGTTGCTCTTACAATGCTCTTCTGGGGAGACCATTCCTTCATGAACACAACATTGTTCCTTCTACTCTCCATCAATGCTTCAAGTACGTTGATGACAATGGAGAGGTCCAAAAAGAAGTTGCGGATCTCTACCATTTTAAAGGCGTTGAAGCATATGCAACGACGCTCGCATGTACAAAGAAGAGTTTATGAAGGTATACTGGCCATGGATATTGAGAAAGAATAAAAACAGTGCCCAATGACACTCTCATCATACCTGTCAAAGGGCGTGTCTCTTATCCTCAATCCTCCAAAGCACTGGCTATTCACCTGTCGGCCCGGAAGCAATCAACTGTTGGTAATCAAAGTCAAAGGAGCTCACCTCTTCTGAGCCACTAGTTATCGACCTCCGTCGTAACAAAGATAAAAGGGAGCTCACCTCTTTCTGAGCCACTTGTTATAGACCTCCGTCGTAATAAGGATAAAAGGGAGCTCACCTCTTCTGAGCCGCTTGTTATCGACCTTCGTCGTGACAAGTCTAATCCTCCTTCCTCTTCTTCTCCTCCTCTTGTAATAGATCTGACCAAGCCTATTAAGGCTAAAGGTCTTGTTGTAAATAAAGATGTACAAATAAATGAAAAAGCATCTACTTTCCAGTATACTGATGTCATTTATCATACTAAATGCTATTTGAATATGCTAGAGACTTTCAGTCATTTATAATAGGGGTCGTGCAATCCCTTCAGACAGAGGTATTATTTGAACATCCAGATGACTCATATTTTGTTGTCCCTTCTCGAAAGAAAGGCGAGAGTCCAATACTTTCTAGTAAAGGGCCAGAACAAAAATTCAGCTATACGGATAATAACAAAAGTTACGATATGGGGCGTCTCCAACTTCGTCGTTATAGTCAACAATCAAAAGACATCATCCGAAAGATGGGTTATGACTTCAAGAATGGCCTCAATTATTGTAAGGGTAGACGAACTCCTATCCATACGGTTGTTCCGAAAGAAAAATCAGAAATATACTACAGCAGAATAAAAGAGGTCTCAGATATACTTCACCTTCGGTCTTATCTCCAGAAGTCTCTGAATCTGATAATGAAGAGCGCTCTAACTCTTCTAATTCCAGATCATGGGATTCTGACACCAGCATTGGTCGAGTTCATCGATTGATCGTATCTTCTAACATGGTCTCCGCTGAACTCCCAGAAGGCTATGCCGAAGATATCGAAGAAAATCCCGAAACAGATTCTTAGGTTCAACGAATGGATACCCAATGGGAACTCCGATTCGAACAACGAGAACCTCCTACCAAAGATCAATTAGTTCAAATTGATGTAGGAGAAAATGGGTCATCTCGTCCAATATTCATCAACAAGAACCTCCCAGAGGCGAATAAGCAAGAATTAATTCTTCTTATTCAAGAATACATTGATATCTTTGCTTGGAGTTATGAAGACATGCAAGGTTTAGATCCCGAAGTTGCTACTCATAAAATGAATATTTTGTCTAATGCAAACAATTCAAATAGCAGCAAAGGCAATTTAAGCCAGAAATGATGGATGCAATTGATAATGAAGTCAAAAAGCATATAGCTTGTGGCTTTATTCGAGAAGAAAAACATCCTGATTGGGTAGCCAACGTTGTCCAAGTCTTAAAAAAAACTAGCAAAGTTTGAGTTTGCATCGACTTTCGGGATTTTAATGAAGCTTGTCCAAAAGATAAGTTTTCTCTCCCTATAACAGATGTCATGATCGACAACACTTGAGGGTTCGAAAGGATATCCTTCATGGATGAATTATTTGGATACAATCAGATTCGGATGAATCCTGAAGATAATAAACATACTTCTTTCCGCACTCCTCATGGAGTCTACTACTACACTGTGATGCCATTTGGTCTCAAGAACGCTGGTGCAACTTACCAACAAGCTATGAGTACCATCTTTTAAGATCATCTGCGCAAGGCTGTCGAATGCTATGTCGACGATATTGCTGTCAAGAGTCGTCTAAAGGAAGATCACATCCAAGAATTAAGAACTATCTTTAATCTAGAGCGCCAACATCAATTAAAAATGAATCCCACCAAGTCATTCTTGGGTGTCTCTAGTGGTAAGTTTCTCGGCTTCGTCATTACCTCTAAAGTATACACGTGGATCCTTAGATGATCAAAGCCATTCAAGAGATGTGTCCTCCATGCAACTTAAAAGAGCGACGAGGATTCCAAGGTAGACTTGCGTACATCAGGAGGTTCATTTCAAATATGTCTGGACGCTGTAGACCGTTTACTCAGTTAATGAAGAAGGGTGTATCTTTCATCTGGACCGAAGAATATCAATAAACATTTGATGATATAAAGCGGTATCTGATGAACCTACCAGTCTTGGTGCCACCAATCTCAAGCATACCATTCTTAATATATGTTCGTGCTATGGATCATTCATTGGGTGCTTTACTTGCTAAGAAGAATAAAGAAGGCCATGAATAAGCTATCTACTATCTTAGTCGTACTATGATTGGTGCTGAACACTGTTATAGTTCGGTTGAGAAAGTATGCCTAGCTCTTATGTTCGCTGTTTAAAAGACTCGGTATTATATTATTGGCCAAACCATTCATGTCATTTCCTGAGTTAATCCTCTTCAGGTACTGATGAAGAAGCCCAACACACTCAATTCTGGACTGGCTACATGGGCCATTCTGCTAGCCCAATACGATATGGTTTATGTTCCGTAAAAGTCTGTTAAGGGTCAAGCACTGGCTGACTTTTTAGCAGCTCATCCTGTTCCGGAGACATCTAAGCTTTATGACAAAATTCCAGATGAAACATTAGAATCAAACATAATCTTTGAAGAATTTCCTACCTGGCGTCTGTTCTTCGATGGAGCATCCCGGATCGGATAAAATGGGACCATTGTTGCAGGAGTTGGAATTGTTCTAGTCTCCAGAAGGATTAGCTATCCAAATAGCTTATTCCTTAGACCAGCCGTGCTCTAACAATGTGGCTGAATACAATACCTTGCTTATTGGACTCCAGTTAGCTAAACGATTGGAGGTTGAATATCTTGAAGTCTATGGTGATTCTAAACTGGTTGTCAATCAGGTTAGAGAAATATACGAAGTTCGCCATCAAGATCTAGTGCCCTATCATGAAGCAGTGATTTACATGGCTAAATCATTCAAGGCTTTCTTTATTGAATATGTCAGATGAGCTTGCAATACTGAGGCAGATGCTTTAGCTAAGCTTGCAACAGTCTTAGCAATTCATGTCAAAAGACAACAAATGGTTGTTGTTTCCAACAGAGAGTTGTTCTGCATTGAAAACAATCGCAACTTTGAGTTCAGTATCTTCGCCGAAGTCAATGTTATCAATGAAGATTAGAGAACTCCGTTCACCGACTTCGTAGTTCATGACATACTCCCTGAAGATCCTAAGGAGGCCACAAGTATTTGTCGATGATCTCTTCGATTCTACTATAATCAGACCACCAAGACTCTCTATCGACGGACTTATGACGGCCTACTTTTACTCTGTCTTGCTGGTGATGAAGCGAAGCAGGTATTGCATGAAGCTCATGATGGTGTCTTCTGAGCACATCAACCCGGCCCTAAACTACAGGATCGTATCCGACGAATGGGTTACTACTGGCCCTCTTTGGTATCTGATGCCATCGAATATGCAAGAAAATGTCGAGCCTGTCAAATCCATCCAGACTTCATCCATCAATCGTCGGAATTCCTTCATCCGACTGCTGCTTCTTGGCCTTTTGAAGCTTGGAGTATGGATATTATAGGTCCTATCAATCCTCCTTCTTCTAAGGGACATTGGTTTATACTATCAAAAACTGATTATTTCTCCAAGTGGGCCGAAGCTATACCTTTGGCTGAAGTCAAAACCAGCATCGTCATCAACTTTTTCAAACACCATGTTATTTACAGATTTGGTGTACCTCGACGAATCATTCACGACAATGGACCTCAGTTCATCAGTCAAAAGTTCACCAGGTTCTGTGACGATCATCTGATTGATAATGCTGCCTCTACAGCTTACAACCCTGCTGCTAATGGCTTGGCTGAAGCCTTCAACAAGACTATTATCAAGATCCTTAAGAAGTTTGTGTCTACTAACAAACGAAACTGGAGTCAAAACCTTGGAGAATGTCTATGGGCCTACCATACTACGGTTCGCAACCCCGCAGGATGTACACCTTTCTCTCTGGTATACGGTTGTGAAGCAGTTCTACCTCTGGAACTTCAAATTCTATCTTTGAGAATTGCCATCGCTAACGAACTTACTACAGAGAACAATGATCTTCTTCGACTTCAAGAATTGGAGGCGCTTGACGAGAAGCGGCTATTGGCTCAACAACATATTGAGTTGTATCAAGCCCGCATCTCGAAGACTTTTAACCGCAAATTTAAAGTCAGAGCCTTTCAGAAAGGAAAACGTGTCTTAACAGTCAGACGTCCGATGACTATGACTCACATGCGCAAAGGCAAGTTTGATACGAAATGGAAAGGGCCTTATATCGTGAGTAAAGTCTTCTCAAGTGGAGCCTATCAACTCACAGAGCTGGACGGTCGAGTTGCGATGATGCCTATCAATGGAAAATTCTTTAAAAACTACTATGTACAAATGCTAAAGACGTTTCTTGTAAATATGACAAAACAATTCATAAATGTTTTTATTTATTTTATCATAAACAATATTACATGATATCAAGGACGAGAATCATTATCGTCCTTTTTAAAGACAGGACGAGGACCACTGCCGTCCTTTTCAAAAATATAGTCGGCAAAAGAGCTGAGGACATCCTTGCTCGATGTCACTAGAAATGCGCAAGCGGCCATCCTCATAGCCTCCTCTTCTTTAGTATTCCCTGGCACAACTAGGAAGTCTAAGATATCCTATGGCAGCTTGGGTGCAGACGAACCTTCGTCCGCCTCCGTCTGCTTTGGCTGGGTTGGCTCGGCTGGACGTTCCTCAGCGACTTCTTCGATCTTTGGGACGATCTCAGCCTTCTTGGATGCATCTTCAGATGACATTTTGTGTTAAAATTGAAACTGATCATTCCATCTAAATTTCTATTCTATTTATAGGCAGAGATTCTTGAGATAGTCTATTACGAGAACCGAAGCGACGTGTTCTTCACAACATTCACTCATTTTTTTACAACGGTTCATCCGTTCATTCCATTCATCCGACGGTTCATCCGTTCATTCCATTCATCCTACGGTTCACCCTTCGCTCCATCCAATTGACGGTTTATCCGTTCATCCCGATGATTCATTTTGTTCATTCATTTTGACGACTCATCCGTTCATCCATATCAGCAACTTGTTACGTATTGATTACCTCTGATTAAGTTGTCTACCGAAATAATGATATTCAAAAAAAATTATATTCTGTCATGTCCACATTACCTCTGAGCAGATATAAGGAATATAATTATTTTCTAAATTACGAAATATATCATGTCTTGAACCTCTGAATATATTTTCTTTCGCTATTATTTATATCTGTAACAGGATATGCAACAAATAATAGATCCACAAAATAATGTCTTTTTATTGATTTATTAATAAAGGTGAAAGATATTACTAAAAGACATATTGCAAAGAAGAAAATACAGAAAGTTTTATTTCATTCAGCCGGAGGGGTCATAAGATCAGTAATCTGTTGCTTCAAAATTTGGAGCCGTTCATCACGAGAATCCAGCACTCGTCTTCTAGCCTCTGCCATTCCAGATTCAGCATCGAATATTGGCAAGGTGACTAATCGGCGAGCAATTTCAACCTGATAAAACTTAAAGAATTTATTCTTCTCATGGGTCAGAACGTCCAATTGCTGAACTACGACCTGATGCTGTGTGGTCTCTTCTTCAATAGCAAATTGAACGACTCTCAACTCCTCTTGAAGCCGAGCGAACTATGCCTTCAAATCAGCAACCTTCTTCTCATTTTCCCTAGCAGTAAACGCTACTATATTGAGCTGAGAATCAAACTCTGAAGATTTCACGGCAAAAGTGTCCAAGAAATTCTTAAAATTAGCTTTCGAGACCTCAGCTTCTTGAACCATTCTCTTGAATTCGGCAATCACGAGTGGCTCTACTTCCCCTCGATTAAGGTCTTTTTAAATCTTGATTGATTCCTCCAACTCATCCAACACATGTTCAAGATAAGCGGCCTGAGCCGCATCACCTTGATCCCGGATGCCGCTGATCAGGTAGGAAGTTAGACTTCTGACAGTATTGAAACCAACATTTTCTTTCTCCATTATCCTTTTCACTAAAGGTCCTAATGAAGTAAAGAAGAAATTGGTGAAGGAACCAAATACAAATTTGTTGGTAGCCACTGCACTAGGTGTGGCAGCTACTCCTATAGAAGCTTCAACAGCAGATGCCCGTGAAGGTGGAAGTTCAGCATCTCGAACATTGGTCGTAGCCTCTTTTGACATGGGAACCATGGTGGAGCTGGTTGCCCATTCCGGATGTTTTTCTGCAAAATCAAATGAACATTATCAGTTTGTTGTGACTAAAGGCTATCAAAAAAGATCAAAATGAAGGCAACTTACCAACGCTTGGTTTGGTGACAAAATTGTCATTTAGTGAAAGAGGCTGGAGCCTCGTAGAAGTAGTTTCAGACATTACTGCATGACTACTTCCCGCTTCAGAGCCATCTGATAGATGACGGCTGCCACTAGCTATCACCTCTGTCTGGACCATGTCAGTGTATGCCGGAAGAACTGTAGGAGGTTGGATTCCTGCATGGGTAAAGGTTAAAACATCAATCATTCGATCTATAAATGAAGATTATCAAAATCAATCAATACCTCTTTGATCGGTGACAATATCTTCTCCCGGTGCTACTTCATTAGCAGCATTCTTCCCTTGTGATGCCTGGTCAGCAGCATCCTCTTCTGAGATTATGTTGTCATTAACATCCTCTATCGGTATATCCTCGTCATCTGCTTCCTCTTTTTGTCCTTCCTCATCATCAGTTGCATCGACTGGATCTATGTCATGGAAGCCAAAGTCACATCCATCCGGAGCTTCGATCATTAGTCGATCTTCCTCAGCACGACGCAAACTTGGTGTAACTAGAGGATCAGCTGCTCTCATTTTAAGTATAGGAGGCGGCACTACTTCAAGTGACAATTCTGACTCATTGATCATAGTCAGAGCTGCAGTCATTTTTCCTACTTTCGTAGCCTCATCGCTCGTCTCCGTAGTCTCTCCGCCTACAGTTCCTTCTTGTGTATCTATCATCTGCTCAGGCTCAGGAAGAGGTGTAGGAGAAGGCATCCTAACCCCAGCGGCAGCACTAGCCAAGGCCGATGTGCGGAGGGGTATCGGGAGAGTGTTTGCTTTCTTTCTGAAAGCTATTTTCTTCCTACGTAGAGGCTCTTCAGGACTCTCTACATCTACAGCTTGTGTCTGTCTTTGGATTAAGGTGGGAGTCGTCGCTTCCTCTCTGTGAGTTAACTTAGCCGGTTGTCGAGACTATGATCGGGTAGTGACCCTTTCTGAAGAGTCAATGGCGGTTTTCTTCTTAGAAACAGGAGAAGATAGTTCTTCTGCCTTTCTTTTCTTCTCCTTGATTGGAGAGTTTCCAACCTTTAGAGAAACCCGTAGAGGTTCATAGACTTTTTTAGGGAAATTAGCCTCCCTTGAAGCCTCTAAAGGCGCATCAGCAGGTTCGTGTTCTTCATCATTTCCGGGAGGTAGTAGAATAGGTGCCCCTTTCCTAAAATGTGTCACCGTCGCAAAGCTGTCCGTCAAATTGAAATTCTCAACAAAAGTATTTGCTGACATATAGAAGATTGAGTAAGTGTACAGCATGTGCGGGCCTCGGTCGTTCTTTGTGGGCATAGAGAATGTTGTCTTCGTACCCCAGGCATTGTAATAGGCCCAAGCACGGGCTCCATCAATCAAGTAACCTTTTTCCTGTAAGCAAGTCATGGCATTGCCAACATAGAATTGGTCGTAGCCGAATTGACGTACAAAACGACTTGGAAGATAAGGTTCAAGATAACACTCATCTTCGAATCGATATACCAGATGCGATGGCTGAATCATTCTCAGCCAGTCAAAGGCTGTATGGCCCAAAGGCGGCATTCTTACCGAGCCGACGAGGTTCGTTGACATATATTCGTAACCAGTTGGAGGGGGAACATAGTAAAAGTTCCATCCCTTGCCGATATTCAGAGCTCGCCGGCAGTCCTTCAAAGTAGTATAAACCCACTTGCATCCGGAGTATCTTCTTAAGAAACTGCCGCTTATCGCCTCCATGGCAGGGTTCATCAGAGAAGGATGGTGTAGAATCAGCCATCCAAATAAATAAGTATATGAAAGTTCTAGCCGAGGGAAATATCCCTTTTCGCCCTTTCCTCGGATCATTGAGTCAACAATGATACGAAGTTCGGCGTTCATCCTGTACGTCATTGCTGATAACAAATCCATTCGGTAGCCAAAAACTAGACGCACGGCAGCAAACAATACGCCGCGATGGAAGTGGTCAACTGCACTGGCCCCAGGAACAACATATCGTCGAAGCCAGTGAGTAAAGAAACCTGCCAGTTGGGCTTCTTTCGATATGGGTCTGTAACCCATCCTCTTAAATCTCTCGATGATGTCTCCTTCCCTGAAATGAGGGTACTGAAGATCATCTTTGATCATGAAGTCCATCTCCTTGTGCATCTCCATCAACTCTATCACCTCGCTATTACTAAGCAGTTTGAAGAAGTTGTGGTTGCAGTTCTCATGTTCCTTAGTTTTCTTCTCAATAATATGGTTAAAGAAAAGATACGGCAACCACTTGGTTGAATAGCAAGTGCCGGACGTGCCACTCTTGTAATACAGAGAACAAATCTTATAATGGCATAGTAGCTCTTCGAAGACAGCTACCATGTCGGCATTTTCCTTGCGTAGATTGTCCAATTTGTCATTCGTCGGGACGAACTCTTCGTATGGGATATCCTCCATCGGCAGATTAGAGATGTATTTCATTTCATGCAAGGCTAAGCCGATTTCGCCATGCGGCGTAATGAAGGTCCCGGTTCTGTAATTATATCTTTCCGCCAACGCAAGGAATAAATATGGATTTGGGGAAAACCCATAGACAGTGGCGTACACTGCCTGATACAGTTCAATTTCTTTGAGCTGACTCTCAAATTTGACCAATATCCAATTGGCCACGCAGATCCATCTTTTATTCTCCGGGTTCACAAGACCTGTCAACCGCAGATCATGGTCCGGATATCTCCCTTCTACCTTTGCAAACTCATTTGCAAATATTGTGGTCCTCGCTGGCAACAACAGGGAAGAATCTTCTGGTGGGATGCAACCGGGTTTTAGTCCTCGGAGCAAGGAGCAATGTCGTTCAGAAGAGCTGTAGAATATATCATTATTGTCTGGTCCTTTCTTAACATAGATGTTACCCACTCGGGCCTGCTGCAGTAGAGTTATGTCCCACTCCATCTTTCTGGGATAGCTCGCAAAAGCGTATCTGGACAGAGGAAGACATCTTGAGATCTCTGTCAGATATATTATTTTCTCGCCCCTTTGGAAGATTCTCTGTTCCATACGAGGCCTCGGATGTGAATTCTTATCAAAAGCCTCACCGAACAAAAATAGAGGTTTCTTGTGTGTGACAGTATCAGCAGTCTGTAGAGGTTGCCCGTTCATCAAACATAATAAGGTCTCATTATCTTGTGCAATCAAGACAGCCTGCCGAGATGATGGTAAAGCATACTGAGGAAAGGAGACATGTGAAAGATCTTCCTTGAATTCTGACTCGGACAGAGTTCTTGCAAGAACCTCGTAGTTTGGGTCTTCTCTGAGGTTAATCGTATTGATGAAGAGACAAATATCAGTATCTGCAAAAGAAATTAAAAAGTTCTTCAATGAATTTCGTACACAATTTGTCCAATTACACTGCGTGCACAATCTGTCTGATTGCGCAGCACAGCCTAGTTGCACAAAACATCCGATTGTGCCAGTACAGCCTAGTTGCACAAAACATTCGATTGCGCCAGCACGGCCTAGTTGCACAAAACATCAGATTGTGCATTGATGCGTAAATCGACGGATTGTGCTAAACATTCTGTCAGCGCTCTCTAACCGATTGGACAAAGACACAGTTTTTATAATAATGAAAACTGTTGTACATGCGGCCAAAACCCTAAACAGGGTGGCGCAAGTGGTTGAAAATACTATCAATCTTTAAAAAGAGAGAGGCATGAAGGTTCAAAATCATCAAAAACCCTAAAAAGGGTTTCGATCATTGTCCATCATTCACCTTGAAGAGTGGGGTGGCCGGTCTCATGACGAGATACTCACGGTGCAACACGAGTTGAAGGTTCGGCATGAGCTTTTTCCTTCTCAGCGGTCGATCGTTTAGGTGCCATGCGTGTCGACGACGAGAGGAGGAAGAAGAAGTCGGATTAGGAGAATCACAAATGCTCAAACGCTCGGAGGAGTTTTTCTCTTGAGAATTCAAAAGCAAGTAAAACTTAAAAGAACGAAGGAGGAAACTATGTATAGTTTCTCACAGACACCTAACAGTCACCTCCGATTGCGCCGAGAAAATCGGAATTAATTCCTCCAAACGCGTAGACCTAAGCGCAACTTGATTTCAAATTTGAAATTCAAAGTATTTCGAAACTTTGACTATTTTTCAAAATTTTAAAACTTTGAAGGGGGCTTGTAAGTCTTAAAAATCAAGTTGCACCCATCAAATAGTGCACAGAAGTCCAAACTGCGCACCCATTAATGAACAACGCTAACATGAACAGCACCAAAAATCAATCGCACGAGACTGAACCACGTCGCTGCCCGAGCGCGCTATGCTGACGTGGCAAAGCCATTATTACCTGACAAGAAAATCAAATCTACTGACAGTCTGGCAGCCCGAAAAGCGAGAAGTCTGCTCGTTTCCCGTACCGTACCGTATTCTAGGACAGTAGTCCAAATCCTAGCTCGGTCCAGCTGTCAAAACCCCAGTGCGGTCCAACTGTCCAAATCCTAGCGCGATCCGGTTATCCAAATCCCAGCGCAAGCCATTGATCAGAGCTGAGCGCAGTCTGAAGCTAGCGCTATTCAAGTGGCGTGATCCATCAAGCTTTTTGAAGATAACTGACATTTATTATGTGGCTTACATGCCATCAATTACTCGCCACGTGGCAACCGCCTGTACAAAACTAAGCATATTTTAATCAAACAATGCCACGCGTCTAAATACAGTTAGCCTACGATCGAGCAACTGTCCAAAGGCCAGAGCAGTTTACAGTCTGCACAGTGTGTCACTGGCGCAGTCCATTGTGCGCATTCCAGAATAACTATAAAACAGTGATTTCTAGATCTCTATAAATAGAGTTTCAAGTTCTTCATTAAAGGAGATCAGATCATTTTCGAGATCATCAGAGATCATAAGTTCTTGTCCAAGTGCTGCTTCTTTCTTCAGAGGCTATCGTCTTCAAAGTTTACATAGTCCAAGGGATAAAGCGATCGTCTTCAGATCGGATTCCTAAAGTTGTACTTTTCAGAATACATTGTACTTTTGTACTAATTCTTTAAAGTCTATGAAATAAAAACTTTTGTTTTTGCAAACACATGCATCACCTTTTTTTATATTATATATCACAGTTTATATGGCATGGTGTTTTCCTGTATCTTGTTATGTACCGCTGAGGACCTGGTTATCTCTCCAGGATTAGACGACTTCCCGCAGGAGTACGGAGCGGCTTTGGATCCTTCATACATTGATAACGAGGCAGTTCCTACTGATTTCTAGGCTATTCCTTATTTGAGACATTAGTGGATATTTTTACATCTTTTTTCTTTATATTTTGCGGAGGTTGGACTCCGATCTTGTGAGACTATTTTTATAGTTGTTTGGAGTGAGTATGTTCACCCGGCTATCTTTTGATATACTCATTTATTATCTGGACTTTATTATCTTCTGTGTTGAGCTGTGATGAGATTAGATTATATTATTCTGGCCTGTGATGATTTATTATACAGCTTATGTACGTATACGTGGATTCCATATATTGGAGTATTCTTCGTATATGTGCAGCTGCCATGTTCACGTACTCTGTCCTATGTATTTTAGGACTGGGGCGTTACATGTTTTTATGGTGGCCCATGTAGGTCTAGAAAATATTGTTGGGATACACAATTGTGCCCAAGAAGCCTGCATATAGAAATAGAAACAATATCTCATCCAGAACTACTATCTCCCTTGACTTCCAATCTTTTCGAAATTCTATTTATTATTTGATTTACCTCATATTTAATCTCTCATAATATCGTCATATTCTTCCTCGTGCCAACAGTATGAATGTAAGGAGCGGACGCACTTCTACCTTGGCCGTCACCTCTGAAAATGCGGCCACCCAAGAGGAACAAAATCCTTCGATGACTCCGGTGACACCATACAAGCCAGGACAGTCGCAGCCTACTACGATGCCAACGATGGTAAATCTAGAGATTGTGACACCCCCAGTCAGCCAGGCTGGACATACCACTACCGTACCATCGGAAGGGAATATACCACTACCTTCACCACCACTATTCCCTTAGCAGTTTCCACCACAGTCGGGACCACAGATGCCTCTACCATCGACCGATAGGAGCCCTACTTCCCAGTTCATGTATGCCATGATGCAGGCTTAGTGGCAGCAGACTGAGCTGATGAGATAGACTATGATGACAGCATTGGCTAGACCTCCACTCCGGCAACGGTACCAGCACCAGCACTGACTCTGCATCCTTATGAAGGCTCTGTCAAGAACTTTACAGACATGAACCCCAAGCCCTTCAGAGCAACGAAGAAGCCACTAGAGGTGTCAATGGATTATTAGTACAAAGAAGTTATTGAATGCATCCCAGTTGCCCGCTTGGATGACAGTAGTAGATCTACTACTAGATGATAATGCCCACCATTAGTGGAAGGCAGAAGAAAGACGACTAGGTACTGGGATCACCTGGAAGGAGTTCTATGATCTATTCTATGAGAGATTCTTTCCATCCAGTTCGGGACGGTCTATACGACCAATTCCTTCATCTGAAGCAAGGAAAATATGACGGTTGATGAGTATGACTCGTAATTCAACCACTGAGTAGATTTGGAGCGGGACTGATCCCGACAGAGCTAGAGAAGGTGAAGAGATTCCATCAGGGTCTTGAACCAGAGCTCAAGTCATATACGACTACCCAGTCTCGAGTCTCCCATTCAGCTTTCTTGGAAGAATTCGTGCTCAGAATATTCTTCATAGGGAGCAGCAGCAGACATCTTGACGTCATACCCCAGCAGTTACACAAGCCCGAGCTACACAGGGAGGACCTATCAGAAGGACCACATGACAATACCAGAAGAGGACTATACCCTACCAGAAGACCACTTGCCACTTTTATGGAAAGAAAGGTCACACCATAGATGATTGTCGTCTTCGTTTAGGATTATGTATGAGGTGTGGATCCGGACAACACTTGGCCAGAGATTGCTCCGAGAAGCGAGCACTAGTAGAGGCACATCAGGCCTTGAGGCCTAGAGCTTCAGAAGCCCTAGCTCCCCGACCAGTAGCAGAGCACCTCGCCCACCATTGCCTTCCCAAGAAGCACAGTACAACAAGGCCAGAGCTCAGAGTATAGGACAAAATTATGGGCAGGCATTCTCAGTTGCTATTGAGGATATAGAGACAGAGGCAGAGATCATAGCAGGTATGGTTTTAGTTGCTTCATTTCTACCATTACATTGTTTGATACTAGAGACACTTTTATTCATAACCACTAGTTTTCCCACTAGACACAGCATTCCCATCACACTCTTATCTAAAAATATTAAAATCCTCACAGGAGGAGGAGTTGTACCTCATAGTGGTTTGTAGACTTTGACCTGTAGTACGTGTAGAGAGATGAAAACACGAGTTCTGTATTTCTTATGCCGATATTTGACGTGGTTCTCGGAATGGACTGGTTGAGCCAGCACTTTGCTTTTATAGACTGCCATAGGGGCAGTATCATCTTTAGACCATCGAACGTGATGAAATTTGAGGTCACCAAAGAAGAAGGAGAGTTGTGATGCACCCACATTGGGGACTCACATGATGATGCAGGACACCCCTCAGTACCCTGTTATCACTTAGTTCGAGGATGTGTTCCCCGAGGATTGCCAGGACTGCCACATGACCGAGACATTGAGTTTTTTATTGAGCTTGTTCCCGGAGACAAGCCTATTTCATCTCGAGTGTATCGTCTGGCACCCAAGGAGTTGGTAGAAATGAAGACGCAGATTGACACTGTTTTACTTAACAAAATGCCCATAAGTCTTTTGAAGAAAACGAGAAAAAGTATACAAAAGTACAAGTAGATTCTGGGAAGTATTGCTATGGATGTCTGATCTGAGAACGATCACTTTGTTCCTTGGACCACACGATGATGATGAAGAACTGCTTGGAGAAGAACAACTGGAAGAACTAAGTTACCAGAAAGGTATCGACACAATGGCATTGATGGCACAGTCGAATGCTTTCCTGCTTTGCTTCACCATGTTCTTGAGAAAAAGTTGAAGAGAAATGCTCTGGAAAATTACTTTGCTCTGAAAGTCTCTGGGCTCCAAAATATTGTCTCTATTTCTTTAAAAAAAAGTCTTTATATAGGCTTGTCTTCTGTGCTAAAAAGCATCAATTTTGAGTCTATACGCAATACTAGGACAACTGTCACCCACGTACAGAAATTTGCCTCTACGCATGTTGACATATGTCCATTACTTCAGCAAAACAAGGATAACATGTTCCTACGTCCTCGAAAAATGTGGCATGAAAGCCACGTATACAAGCCACGTTCCCACATAATCAGGAAAATCTGAGCGTAAAATAGCTCAAGTAAGCTTCCTGCGTAAAGTGGCTAAGAAATAGCCTTGAGCGTATAGTTAGCTCAAATAAACTCTACGCACATATAAAAAAGTAGCTAAGATAGCTTGAGCGTAAAAAACTCAAATAACTTTCATGCGTAAAGGAAGTGTGTTCTCGAGCGTAAAGTAGCCCATTTACACAAATGATCCTGGGTTAGTGTGAAACGATCTTCTTGGCTTCTATGCAAATCTTTGTCAGAATTATCTGTTAGAGCAATATCAATCGCGCATTTAATGCGATGTAGACAGCCTGTCTTATGCGTAAAGTCTGAGGATGGCTTTTGCGTAGAGCAACTTACGTAGAGTCTGAGGATGGCTTTTGCGTAGAATCTGAACTTCTATGACTTGGTCCTTTATAAAATATGATAAAAATATATCATAATTTATTTTTGCTTCTATTAGACCCCCTTCAAAGTTTTCAAATTTTTTCTAAGATTTGAAATACTTTGAACATAAGCGTAAAATCGGGATAACCAACAATCATCCGTATAGAGTTCGGGATACCCAACAGTCACCAGCGTAAACTTCGGGATACCCAACAGACACTTTGAGAATTGAAAACGATTTCAAGTTTTCTATAAATAGAATCCCAATGGTAGAGAGAGAACTTTAATCATCTCTTTCATTCTCAATCTTTCTGTTCTCATCTTTGAAATCTCAGTTCAAGTAAATGGCCCCCAAGAGCAAGACAATGCCGGTACGAAGGGCAAGAAGCCCGTTGTTGCTCGTCGACGGCTGAACATGCGGAGACCACCGTTCCATCATCGGAGGCGACCCCAAAGACTAATCCCGCTGTGGCTCCGGCCATGATAGGGAGAGACCCTATCTATTTTGGATGTGGTTTCGTCAGAGAAGAAGAAGATAAATCGAACAAAAAACCTCAAATCTCATGCCCGAGTTTATAC
>JANAVB010009070.1:0-114239 GCA_029216955.1 Iris pallida | reverse complement strand
CCACCTCCCTTAGCTGCAGACCGTCCCCATGCTGCACCAGCTCCCCGTCCTGTTTACGCTTCCACAGCACAAACGGCGGAACCTGCGCATTCCCAACTGAGCCACAGACCCTGCGGTAGTGGCCGCACCAGCTGTACCACAGTGCCCTGGACCCCACTGATCTAGTGGGTATGCTACGAGGAGTGCTTGAAGTCCAGAGAGCTCAAGCAGAAGCCCACCGAGAGCAGAATACTGCCCAAGTTGAAGCCATCACGAGCAGACCGCGATTATGAGAGAAGACATGGAGAATGCCCAACGTGGCTATGGCTGCCCTCGAGAGAGGAGGAACCACTTCATCAGAGCCACGACCTGCCAAGGTAAGCATGATTCAGGAGTTAAGTTTTATATCATTAAGGCCATTCTTTTGATTAGAGGCGTATTATTGCATGAAGGTTGGAGATATAGAAAGCTTTAAGAAGCAAGACCCTCGACCTTTCAAAGGAACGAGGGTATCATCTACGCCGATGAATGGCTAGATCATATGGAGCGTCTCTTGAGCGTCGCTCGAGTCCCAGAGGACCTCAAGACCGAAGCTGGACTCCAACTACAAGATGTGGCGAGCACCTAGTATCGGAATGAACCTCGACTCCAGGACAAGCAGTTCGATTGGAACACCTTCAAGAGGCTGTTCCGCAGGAAGTTCTTCCCGACATCAGAGATGCGGGAAATGGAGAGACAATTCCAGGACTTGAAGCAGGGAAGCATGACGGTCAGCGAGTATGCGGCAGAGTTCGCGACTAAGCCGCTTTGCCCAGAACCTGATAGCTGACACCAAGGATCGTGCTGAGCGATTCAGGTATGGCTTACGAGAAGAGATTCGCACCCCTGTGATCGCAGGTGGCGCAATGACCTATGAGAGGATCCTGATCCGAGCTCAGGATGTAGAGAAGAGTGAGCCTTCTCGATCCAAGAGGAGTACCCTGGAACTAGCAACTTCCAGGATAATCAGAAGAGGCCCACAACAACAGCAACAGGCCCTCGCAACACCAACATCATCATCATCAGGCGAAAACCAATGACAGAGCACACCAGAAGCAGATCCCTGTCTGTGACTATTGCAAGAGGGGCATCAGTCGAACATCTGCAGGAAGAGGCTAGGACACTGCCTAGTCTGTGGGTCTGCCACCCACCAAGTGAAGGACTGTCCCATGTCAGCCCACCGGACCGGAACCAACCAGCAAAGAGCTCCTTACCTACTCAGCAACAACGGTTCGGACAACACCAGCAGAAGACCGGATGAGCTTTTGCCCTAGCAGCTGATGAGCAGGAACCAGAGCAGGAACCCATCGCTGATGTCATCACAGGTTCCATTTATATCTTTTTACATCCTGCTCTAGCATTATTTGATTCGGGCATCACATAGTTTCATATCATCAAAGTTTATATCTGCACCACATAGATTCGGGACTTAGCAAGGTAATTAGTAGTTATGACCGATGGTGGACCCATACCTATCACTGAGCTTGTAATTGTCCCATAACTATCTCTGGCCACCAGTACTCAACACCCTTACTAGTGGTGCCCCTGCCCAACTATGATGTAGTCTTAGGGATGGACTGGTTAAGTGAACAGCATGCGCTGATAGATTGTCACCGAGGATGTGTAATCTTCAGCCCACCAGGAGAACCGGAGTTTGAAATCTCTCGGGCTCCGGAAGATATGAAGAGTATCACCTACTCCTCAATCACCGAAGAACCCGGGCCTCCTCACCCTATCATTGCGGAATTTATGGACGTCTTTCCAGATAGTCTTCCAGGATTGTCGCCAGATCGAGATGTGGAATTCACCATCGATCTAGTACCCGACTCTTCTCCTATTTCTCGGGGATGCTACAGAGTCAACCCCAAGGAGGCCAAGGAGATGAAGGATCAGATCGACGAGCTGAAGGCACAAGGATTTATCAGAGATGGAGCTTCACCCTGGGGAGCACCAGTTTTGTTCGTGTCCAAGAAGGATGGAACCGTGCGGATGTGCATTGACTACCGGGCGCTGAATAACATCACCATCAAGAACAAGTACCCCCCTGCCCCGGATCGACGACCTGTTTGATCAACTGAGTGGAGCCAAGGTATTTTCAAAGATAGATCTCAGATCAGGCTATCATCAAATCAAGGTCAGGAAGGAGGATATTCCCAAGACGGCGTTCAACACCAAGTATGGGCAATTTAATTCTTGGTCATGCCGTTTGGACTGACAAATGCTCATGCGGTATTCATGAACCTCATGAACAAGGTTTTCCATGAATATCTGGATCAGTTTGTTGTTGTCTTTATCGATGACATACTGATCTACTCGAAGACGGAGGAAGAACATGAAGAGCACTTGAGGAAAGTGCTGAGTACCTTGAGGAAGGAGAAGCTCTGTGGTAAGCTATCCAAATGCGAATTCTTTTTAGACAAAGTGGAATTTTTGGGCCATGTTGTCACAGGAAAAGGAATTTCGGTGGATCCAGAGAAGATAGCTGCTATTGAGAAGTGGACTGCACCAAGCTCGGTTGCAGAGATCAGAAGCTTTTTGGGACTAGCTGGCTACTACCGGAAGTTCGTGAAGGATTTCTCCAAGATTGCGAAACCAATGACGAAGCTTACCAGGAAGAATAAGGAATTCATATGGTCTGAAACATGCCAGTCAGCTTTTGAGGAACTGAAGAAGAGGCTTACAACTGTGCCGATACTTGCGCTACCCGCAGGTACCGGCGGTTTCTCAATCTTTAGTGATGCTTTCGGTAAAGTACTGGGCTGCGTTCTTCAACAACACGAAAAAATAATTGCCTATGCATCTAGACAATTACGGACTCATGAGAAGAACTACCCCACACATGATTGGAGCTTGCAGTGGTGATATTTGCTTTGAAGTTATGGAAGCACTACCTGTATGGAGAGAGAGTGGAAATATTTACAGACCACAAAAGTCTGAAATATGTTTTCACTCAGAAGGAGCTGAACATGAGACAAATACGATGGCTGGAACTGATGAAGGATTTTGATATCGACCTGCAGTATCATCCGGGTAAGGCTAATGTTGTTGCAGATGCACTTAGTCGATACCCGATGGCGATGTTCTTGACTAAGGAGCGCCATTTGCTGGAGGACATGGAGAAGCTTGGATTGGAAATTCTACTGCCCGAGGAGGAAATGAAAAAACTTGGAAAAGAAGCCATCGTACCAGAAGATGAGTCATCATTGATGCAGTTGCAAGTGCGATCGAATCTTATGGACAGGATCAAGGAGACACAATTCCAAGACGAGACGCTTTGCAAACTCAGAGACCAAGTGCTAGCAGGAACACTTGAAGGATTCTCAATCGCCAGCGACAGAGCACTGAAGAATGGTACGAGGCTGTGCGTACCAACTGGTGAACTGAGGAACGAGCTGATGCAAGAAGCGCACCAGTCGCAGTATTCCATACATCCAGGAGCCAATAAAATGTACCGGGATATACGAACTATAGTATGGTGGTACAGGATGAAGAAGGACGTATCCAGGTATGTGGCTAGATGTTTAATTTGTCAGCAAGTTAAAGCTAGCAGACAGAGACCAGCAGGATTATTGCAGCCGCTTGACATTCCGGAGTGGAAATGGGAGCACATAATGATGGATTTTGTATCGGGACTGACTCGATCCCAAGGAGGAAAGGATGCCATTTGGGTTATAGTGGACCGACTGACGAAGTCAGCTCACTTTATTCCCTTCAAGGTTGGTTTATCCACCGAGAAGTTTGCAGCACTGTACATGCGGCACATCTACCGAATTCATGGAGTTCCGATAAGTATCGTATCTGACAGAGATACTAGATTTACTTTTCACTTTTGGAAGAGTTTGCATGACAGCTTGGGAACCCAACTGAAGTTCAGCACCGCCTACCACCCTCAGACTGGCGGAAAATCGGAGAAAACAATCCAGACGCTAGAAGATATGCAGAGATCCTGCGTCCTGGAATTTGGAGGGTCTTGGGAAGATCATTTGCACTTGGTAGAGTTCTCTTACAACAACAGCTACCAAGCTAGCATCGGGATGACACCGTTCGAGGCACTCTATGGACGTCGTTGCCGTACTCCACTTGCCTGGGACGACGTCGGAGAACGAGTGTTTCTTGGACCTGAGATGGTGACCGAAGCAGTAGAGAAGGTGAGAATGATCAGAGACAAGCTCAGGATTGCCCAGGACAGACAGAAGCATTGGGCCGATAGCAGCAGACGGCCTTTGGAGTTTGAAGAAGGCGACAGTGTGTTTGTGAAGATCTCGCCTACCAGAGGAACAATCCGTTTCGGCAGAGCAGAAAAGTTAAGCCCCAGGTATATTGGTCCATTTGAAGTACTTAACAGGATTGGAGAAGTGGCTTATCGGGTGGCTCTACCCCCAAGTCTCGAAGGCGTCCACAACGTCTTCCACGTTTCGCAGCTGAGACGCTACATCCCGGACCCGAGCCATATCTTGGACCATTCAGAGCTGGAGATTGGACCCAGCCTCACAGTGCCGGAGAAACCAGTGGCAATATTGGACCGAGGCGAGAAGAGGACCAGGAACACCGTGACGCCAATAGTCAGAGTGATGTGGCGGCACAACTCACCAGGCGAGTCGACCTGGGAGCGAGAAGACCAGATGCGGGAGCAGTACCCGTACCTGTTTGAGACTAAAGGTAATCCCTAACCTTGCTTTTAAATTTCGAGGACGAAATTTTATAAGGAGGGAAGATTGTGAAACCCATATTTTGTGATGAATTGATATTAGTATTTCTATTATTATTATTATTATTATTATTATTATTATTATTATTATTATTATTATTATAATTATTTTGAGTGTTAAAATTATTTCAAAAATTAATAAACATGGATTTTTGAGTTCAAACCCAGACCCGAGTCCGAACCCAGACCCGAGCCTGAGCCCGAACCCAATCTCATTTCTTCCTTTTCCTAAAAAATTCTGATTGGTTTAAATAAATAAAAAAAATCGTAAGAGCTGGTCGCGAAGGACCAGCACACGTGAACACTTCCTCCCCCTATTCTTTCTCTCCACTCTCTTCTCCCCTCCACACAGATCACCCCCACCATCTCCTTTATTTACTCACCACTCTCTCCTTCTTCTCAACAACTTCACTCAGAAGAGAAGAAACCTCTCCATCACTTTTAACCAAACCCTCTCCCCTCTCTTCACTCCTCCACAATCTCTCTCTCTCTTCCGACCCTCACCCGACGCCCCGAGCTCTCTCCGCTCGACCCCAAGGACCCGTACGGCCGACTCCCTCCGGCCCGACCCCTTCCCGACGCCGAGGCGCCGTGCCCGACTCCGTCCAGCGCATCCCCAGCGCGCCCGCGAGCCCGACCTCCCTGTCGTCCAACCCGCGCCCGACTTCATCCCTGGCCGCGAACCACGCGCCCTGATCCACTGTTCTGTAGCAGCGTTGCTGCTGTTCGCTGTTGTCCCAGCGCCCCGATTCGCGTTCTGGGACTTTCTGTTCCCGACCAGGAGCTGGATTTCAGTTTTGACGCTGTTCCGGGATTATTTTGCTGTCCGAATCTCCATTTCTTTCTTTTATTTTTCATCTTAGAGCTCTAGCCGAGCAACCTGAGGTATAACCCCTGTCCCGACCCTTTTTCATATAGTCTATGATGAGAAATGGTCCCCGATTTCCCTTGGGAATTCGGTTTTAGCGACATCGTATTTTTTCGGAACCATCGGAAAGGTTCTGTGGATTATTTTGGATTTTCGGAATATTTCGAGAATTGGTTTTTGGTATGTTTTGGCTTTTCGGATTTTTTCGGCAGCGTTCTGTGAGTTTTTGGGTTGGAATCGGACTTCCGAAAATTATTCGGGTCGTTTCAAATTTATCTGTGGATTGGTTGTGTTGATTCTGTATATATATTTTGGGGATTCCCTGGTTTGGGATTTGCAGGAAAATTATCGGAGCTATTTCCCAGTTTTTGGGTTGACCAAAAATAGAGGAGATGCTGTCGGATTTTTTCGTAAATTCTAGATTATTTTAAAAATGAATTTAAAACGGATTTCGGAATTTTATTTAATATTTGGATTTGGGTGACGACCGTATCGGTCAATGGACCCGGCTAAGTGCAAACGAAACCGACTTCGCCCGGACGTTGAGGCATTGGCCCAGTTGAGGATTGGACCATATCTGAGACTCTATATTTTATCTTTATTTTTACTATTTAATTTTGTTCATATTTTATTTATTTAAAGTTTAGGACTAACGGCAGTTTTGTCTTATTTCAATTTATGTAAAAAAATTATAATGGGCATAAGCCCAGCTGGCTGTGGTCTGTAACTGTAATTGGTAGCGTAGATTTTAGTTATTTCTGATTTTGCGAGTTTTTTTATTAAACGAGTAAATTAAATAAAAAGTATTTTCGTATAAAAAATAATTAAGATTTTTTTACCTAAAATTGACAAGTTTTATTTAATTAAAAATCATGTATTTCTCACTAAATAAGAAAATTAGCTTTATATTTATATACTATGAAAATACCAAGTTTTAATAGTTAATCTGGTATCGACGAAGTTTTCCGAATTCAAAATATAAAATGATCTTTTTCCCTCGTATTAAATCAACGCACAAATAATCGTATTTTCGTGTTTGGATAAATAAAGAATTAAAATTGGATTAGGACACAAATAGAGATTTCAACTAGCGTAGCTAGATTGGTAAACCTGAAATCTGAGTCAATTTCTCGAATGTAGGAATTCGAGGAAGATTCTGATTTCCTGTCTCGAAGTCTTCTACCTCTCCAGTCAAATCCTTTGAGGCAAGTATAGTTTGTGTTAGTTTACAGTTATTTAATTAATCGTTTTACTGCAAGTTTAAACCACGATGCAAACACGAAACTCTCTCTGAGAGCACTGTAACTACTGGGGACTGGGGGAATAGTGTAATGAGTATGACCATACTGTAACAAATCCCGTATCCTTTACTGTAACAAACCCAAGCCGGTCATATTTCATTGCCTGTTCAAATCACACTGTTATACTGCTGAAAACTGTTCATATTTAAACTGTTTAGAACTGCATGATTCTATTATTTAATTTAACTGTTAAATTAGCATGAATTGTACTTTGCTCCCTCCTGTCTGGAGATACAATTTTAGGGGATATTGAGGATGCAGAGCTGTTATACAACAGCTACTACGACCCTGTGTTGTACCCGGTTGTGCTGCCAGAGTCCCCACTGGAGGATGTTGGGACTGAGGCCGATGATCCGGCTGATAGATAGATTTCCTTTCTCTGCATTGTTGTTATTTTCATTCTGTTATTTCATTTCAGAACATTTTCCCATTTGTATTTAAATTTCAAGTTTAATAAAGTTTCATTTCCCGATGTTGAGTTGTGACAAATATAGTTGTGTTGTATGGTTACCTGCTACTGAACAGCTTACTGCCGCCGTCTCAACAACGGTGCAGGCTGGGCATGATCCGGTTCGACCCAATTGGTTGGGATCGGTTCGTGACATGTTTTTAGTGGTGGCCCATGCAGGTCAACAATAACTTAGGAGAACATACCTAGAAATAATTAGAACACTAGAACATTGATTTGTCACGACATAGGACCGAATTATATAAATAAATATTTTTGTTTGATTATAGACTGGTAGGATACCTTGCTTATGTATGTACCCTAAACCTTCCAGATTATGGCCAAAGGAAAGACTACCCGATCCGGCCCTGCTGACGATGAGGTGTCATCAACTGATCACACCCCTCCTCAAGCACGCCGGGACCCACCTCCCTTGTAGCTGACAGACCGTCCCCATGCTGCACCAACTCCCCGTCCCGTTTACGCTTCCACAGCACAAACGGCGGAACCTGCACATTCCCAGGCTGAGCCACAGACCCCTGCGGTAGTGGCCGCACCAGCTGTACCACCAGTGCCCGTGGACCCCACTGATCTAGTGGGTATGCTACGAGGAGTGCTTGAAGCCCAGAGAGCTCAAGCAGAAGCCCACCGAGAGCAGACTGCTGCCCAAGTTGAAGCCCATCACGAGCAGACCGCGATTATGAGAGAAGGCATGGAGAATGGCCACAACGTGGCTATGGCTGCCCTCGAGAGAGGAGGAACCACTTCATCAGAGCCACGACCTGCCAAGGTAAGCATGATTCAGGAGTTAAGTTTTATATCATTAAGGCCATTCTTTTGATTAGAGGCGTATTATTGCATGAAGGTTGGAGATATAGAAAGCTTTAAGAAGCAAGACCCTCGACCTTTCAAAGGAACCGAGGGTATCATCTACGCCGATGAATGGCTAGATCATATGGAGCGTCTCTTGAGCGTCGCTCGAGTCCCAGAGGACCTCAAGACCGAAGCTGTAGGACTCCAACTACAAGATGTGGCGAGCACCTGGTATCGGAATGAACCTCGACTCCAGGACAAGCAGCTCGATTGGAACACCTTCAAGAGGCTGTTCCGCAGGAAGTTCTTCCCGACATCGGAGATACAGGAAATGGAGAGGCAATTCCAGGACTTGAAGCAGGGAAGATGACGGTCAGCGAGTATGCGGCAGAGTTCGGCCGACTAAGCCGCTTTACCCAGAACCTGGTAGCTGACACCAAGGATCGTGCTGAGCGATTCAGGTATGGCTTACGAGAAGAGATTCGCACCCCTGTGATCGCAGGTGGCGTAAAGACCTATGAGAGGATCCTGATCCGAGCTCAGGATGTAGAGAAGAGTCAGCCTTCTCGATCCAAGAGGGTGTACACTGGAACTAGCAACTTCCAGGGTAATCAGAAGAGGCCCAACAACAACAGCAACAGGCCCTCGCACCACCAACAGCATCATCATCAGGCGAAAACCAATGACAGAGCACACCAGAAGCAGATCCCTGTCCGTGACTATTGCAAGAGGCCGGGGCATCAGTCGAACATCTGTAGGAAGAGGCTAGGACACTGCCTAGTCTGCGGGTCTGCCACCCACCAAGTGAAGGACTGTCCCATGTCAGCCCACCGGACCGGAACCAACCAGCAAAGAGCTCCCCTACCTACTCAGCAACAACGGTTCGGACAACACCAGCAGAAGACCGGGTGAGCTTTTGCCCTAGTAGCTGATAAGCAGGAACCAGAGCAGGAACCCACTGCTGATGTCATCACAGGTTCCATTTATGTGTTTTCACATCCTGCTCTAGCATTATTTGATTCGGGTGCATCACATAGTTTCATATCATCAAAGTTTATATCTGCACACCACATAGATTCGGGACTTAGCAAGGTAATTAGTAGAGTTATGACCGATGGTGGACCCATACCCATCACTGAGGCTTTTAATTGTCCCATAACTATCTCTGGCTACCAGTTCTCAATACCCTTACTAGTGATGCCCCTGCCCAACTATGATGTAGTCTTAGGGATGGACTGGTTAAGTGAACAGCATGCGCTGATAGATTGTCACCGAGGATGTGTAATCTTCAGCCCACCAGGAGAACCGGAGTTTGAAATCTCTCGGGCTCCAGAAGATATGAAGAGTATCACCTACTCCTCAATCACCGAAGAACTCGAGCCTCCTCACCCTATCATTGCAGAATTTATGGACGTCTTTCCAGATAGTCTTCCAGGATTGCCGCCAGATCGAGATGTGGAATTCACCATCGATCTAGTACCCGGCTCTTCCCCTATTTCTCGGGGATGCTACAGAGTCAACCCCAAGGAGGCCTAAGAGATGAAGGATCAGATCGACGAGCTGAAGGCACAAGGATTTATCAGAGACAGAGCTTCACCCTGGGGAGCACCAGTTTTGTTCGTGCCCAAGAAGGATGGAACCGTGTGGATGTGCATTGACTACCGGGCGCTGAATAACATCACCATCAAGAACAAGTACCCCTGCCCCAGATCGACGACCTGTTTGATCAACTGAGTGGAGCCAAGGTATTTTCAAAGATAGATCTCAGATCAGGCTACCATCAAATCAAGGTCAGGAAGGAGGATATTCCCATGACGGCATTCAACACCAAGTATGGGCAATTTGAATTCTTGGTCATGCCGTTTGGACTGACAAATGCTCCTGCGGTATTCATGAACCTCATGAACAAGGTTTTCCATGAATATCTGGATCATTTTGTTGTTGTCTTTATCGATGACATACTGATCTACTCGAAGACGGAGGAGAGCATGAAGAGCACTTGAGGAAAGTGCTGAGTACCTTGAGGAAGGAGAAGCTCTATGGTAAGCTATCCAAATGCGAATTCTTTTTAGACAAAGTGGAATTTTTGGGCCATGTTGTCACAGGAAAAGGAATTTCGGTGGATCCAGAGAAGATAGCTGCTATTGAGAAGTGGACTGCACCAAGCTCGGTTGCAGAGATCAGAAGCTTTTTGGGACTAGCTGGCTACTACCGGAAGTTCGTGAAGGATTTCTCCAAGATTGCGGACCCAATGACGAAGCTTACCAGGAAGAATGAGGAATTCATATGGTCTGAAACATGCCAGTCAGCTTTTGAGGAACTGAAGAAGAGGCTTACAACTGTGCCGATACTTGCGCTACCCGCAGGTACCGGTGGTTTCTCAATCTTTAGTGATGCTTCCGGTAAAGGACTAGGGTACGTTCTTCAACAACACGGGAAAGTAATTGTCTATGCATCTAGACAATTACGGACTCATGAGAAGAACTACCCCACACATGATTTGGAGCTTGCAGCGGTGATATTTGCTTTGAAGTTATAGAAGCACTACCTGTATGGAGAGAGAGTGGAAATATTTACAGACCACAAAAGTCTGAAATATATTTTCACTCAGAAGGAGCTGAACATGAGACAAAGACGATGGCTGGAGCTGATGAAGGATTTTGATATCAACCTGCAGTATCATCCGGGTAAGGCTAATGTTGTTGCAGATGCACTTAGTCGATACCCGATGGCGATGTTCTTGACTAAGGAGCGCCATTTGCTGGAGGACATAGAGAAGCTTGGATTGAAAATTGTACTGCCCGAGGAGGAAATGAAGAAACTTGGAAAAGAAGCCATCGTACCAGGAGATGAGTCATCATTGATGCAGTTGCAAGTGCGATCGAGTCTTATGGACAGGATCAAGGAGACAATTCCAAGATGAGACGCTTTGCAAACTCAGAGACCAAGTGCTAGCAGGAACACTTGAAGGATTCTCAATCGCCAGCGATAGAGCACTGAAGAATGGTACGAGACTGTGCGTACCAACTGGCGAACTGAGGAACGAGCTGATGCAAGAAGCGCACCAGTCGCAGTATTCCATACATCTAGGAGCCAACAAAATGTACCGGGATATGCGAACTATAGTATGGTGGTACAGGATGAAGAAGGACGTATCCAGGTATGTGGCTAGATGTTTAATTTGTCAGCAAGTTAAAGCTAGCAGACAGAGACCAGCAGGATTATTGCAGCCGCTTGACATTCTGGAGTGGAAATGGGAGCACATAACGATAGATTTTGTATCGGGACTGCCTCGATCCCAAGGAGAAAAGGATGCCATTTGGGTTATAGTGGACCGACTGACGAAGTCAGCTCACTTTATTCCCTTCAAGGTTGGTTTATCCACCGAGAAGTTGGCAGTACTGTACATGCGGCACATCTACCGGATTCATGGAGTTCCGGTAAGTATCGTATCTGACAGAGATACTAGATTTACTTTTCACTTTTGGAAGAGTTTGCATGACAGCTTGGGAACCCAACTGAAGTTCAGCACCGCCTACCACCCTCAGACTGACGGGCAATCGGAGAGAACAATCCAGACGCTAGAAGATATGCTGAGATCCTGCGTCCTGGAATTTGGAGGGTCTTGGGAAGACCATTTGTACTTGGTAGAGTTCTCTTACAACAACAGCTACCAAGCTAGCGTCGGGATGACACCGTTCGAGGCACTCTATGGACGTCGTTGCCGCACTCCACTTGCCTGGGACGACATCGGAGAACGAGTGTTGCTTGGACCTGAGATGGTGACCGAAGTAGTAGAGAATGTGAGAATGATCAGAGACAAGCTCAGGATTGCCCAGGACAGACAGAAGCATTGGGCCGATAGCAGCAGACGGCCTTTGGAGTTTGAAGAAGGCGACAGTGTGTTTGTGAAGATCTCGCCTACCAGAGGAACAATCCGTTTCGGCAGAGCAGGAAAGTTAAGCCCCAGGTATATTGGTCCATTTGAAGTACTTAACAGGATTGGAGAAGTGGCTTATCGGGTGGCTCTACCCCCAAGTCTCGAAGGCGTCCACAACGTCTTCCACGTTTCGCAGCTGAGATGCTACATCCCAGACCCGAGCCATATCTTGGAATATTCAGAGCTGGAGATTGGACCCAACCTCACAGTGCCGGAGAAACCAGTGGCAATATTGGACCGAGGCGAGAAGAGGACCAGGAACACCGTGACGCCAATAGTCAGAGTGATGTGGCGGCACAACTCACCAGGCGAGTCGACCTGGGAGCGAGAAGACCAGATGCGGGAGCAGTACCCGTACCTGTTTGAGACTTAAGGTAATCCCTAACCTTGATTTTAAATTTCGAGGACAAAATTTTATAAGGAGGGAAGATTATGAAACCCATATTTTTGTGATGAATTGATATTAGTATTTCTATTATTATTATTATTATTATTACTATTTTGAGTGTTAAAATTATTTCAAAAATTAATAAACATGGATTTTTGAGTTCAAACCCAGACCCGAGTCCGAACCCAGACCCGAGCCTGAGCCCGAACCCAATCCCATTTCTTCCTTTTCCTAAAAAATTCTGATTGGTTTAAATAAAAAAAAATTCGTAAGAGCTGGTCCCGAAGGACCAGCACATGTGAACACTTTCTCCCCCTATTCTTTCTCTCCACTTTCTTCTCCCCTCCACACAGATCACCCCCACCATCTCCTTTATTTACTCACCACTCTCTCCTTCTTCTCAACAACTTTACTCAGAAGAGAAGAAACCTCTCCATCACTTTTAACCAAACCCTCTCCCCTCTCTTCACTCCCCCACAATCTCTCTCTCTCTCTCCCGACCCTCACCCGACGCCCCGAGCTCTCTCCGCTCGACCCCAAGGACCCATGCGGCCGACTCCCTCCGGCCCGACCCCTTCCCGACGCCGAGGCACCGCGCCCGACTCCCCCCAGCGCGTCCCCAGCGCGCCCCGCGAGCCCGACCTTCCTGTCGGCCAACCCGCACCCGACTTCATCCCTGGCCGCGAACCCCGCGCCCTGATCCACTGTTCTGTGGTAGCATTGCTGCTGTTCGCTGCTGTCCCAGCGCCCCGATTCGCGTTCTGGGAATTTCTGTTCCCGACCAGGAGCTGGATTTCAGTTTTGACGCTGTTTCGGGATTATTTTGCTGTCCGGATCTCTATTTCTTTCTTTTATTTTTCATCTTAGAGCTCTAGCCGAGCAACCTGAGGTATAACCCCTGTCCCGACCCTTTTTCATATAGTCTATGATGAGAAATGGTCCCCGATTCCCTTTGGGAATTCGGTTTTAGCGATGTCGTATTTTTTCGAAACCATCGGAAAGGTTCTGTGGATTATTTTGGATTTCCGAAATATTTCGGGAATTGGTTTTTGGTATGTTTTGGCTTTCCGAATTTTTTCGGTAGCGTTCTGTGAGTTTTTGGGTTGGAATCGGACTTCCGAAAATTATTCGGGTCGTTTCGAATTTATCTGTGGATTGGTTGTATTGATTCTGTATATATATTTTGGGGATTCCCTGGTTTGGGATTTACAGGAAAATTATCGGAGCTATTTCCCAGTTTTTGGGTTGACCAAAAACAGAGGAGATGCTGTCGGATTTTTCCGTAAATTCTAGATTATTTTAAAAATGAATTTAAAACGGATTTCGGAATTTTATTTAATATTTGGATTTGGGTGACGACCGTATCGGTCAATGGACCCGGCTAAGTGCAAACGAAACCGACTTCGCCCGGACGTTGAGGCATTAGCCCAGTTGAGGATTGGACCATATCTGAGACTCTATATTTTATCTTTATTTTTACTATTTAATTTTTTTCATATTTTATTTATTTAAAGTTTAGGACTAACGGCAGTTTTGTCTTATTTCAATTTATGTAAATAAATTGTAATGGGCATAAGCCCAGCTGGCTGTGGTCTGTAACTGTAATTGGTAGCGTAGATTTTAGTTATTTCTGATTTTGTGAGTTTTTTTATTAAACGAGTAAATTAAATAAAAAGTATTTTCGTATAAAAAATAATTAAGATTCTCTCACCTAAAATTGACAAGTTTTTATTTAATTAAAAATCATGTATTTCTCACTAAATAAGAAAATTAGCTTTATATTTATATACTATGAAAATACCAAGTTTTAATAATTAATCTGGTATCGACGAAGTTTTCCGAATTCAAAATATAAAATGATCTTTTTTCCTCGTATTAAATCAACGCACAAATAATCGTATTTTCGTGTTTGGATAAATAAAGAATTAAAATTGGATTAGGACACAAATAGAGATTTCAACTAGCGTAGCTAGATTGGTAAACCTGAAATCTGAGTCAATTTCTCGAATGTAGGAATTCGAGGAAGATTCTGATTTCCTGTCTCGAAGTCTTCTACCTCTCCAGTCAAATCCTTTGAGGCAAGTATAGTTTGTGTTAGTTTACAGTTATTTAATTAATCGTTTTACTGCAAGTTTAAACCACGATGCAAACACGAAACTCTCTCTGAGAGCACTGTAACTACTGGGGACTGGGGGAATAGTGTAATGAGTATGACCATACTGTAACAAATCCCGTATCCTTTACTGTAACAAACCCAAGCCGGTCATATTTCATTGCCTGCTCAAATCACACTGTTTTACTGCTGAAAACTGTTCATATTTAAACTGTTTAGAACTGCATGATTCTATTATTTAATTTAACTGTTAAATTAGCATGAATTGTACTTTGCTCCCTCCTGACTGGAGATACATTTTTAGGGGATATTGAGGATGTAGAGCTGTTATACAACAGCTACTACGACCCTGTGTTGTACCCGGTTGTGCTGCCAGAGTCCCTACCGGAGGACGTTGGGACTGAGGCCGATGATCCGGCTGATAGATAGATTTTCTTTCTCTGCATTGTTGTTATTTTCATTCTGTTATTTCATTTCAGAACATTTTCCCATTTGTATTTAAATTCCAAGTTTAATAAAGTTTTATTTCCCGATGTTGAGTTGTGACAAATATAGTTGTGTTGTATGGTTACCTGCTACTGAACAGCTTACTGTCGCCGTCTCAACAACGGTGCAGGCTAGGCATGATCCGGTTCGACCCTATTGGTTGGGATCGGGTCGTGACACAACTACTTCATATGGATTTATTTTGCCCTAGTAGAGTAGCCAGTCTTGGTGGAAAACTCTATAATTTTGTTATTGTTGATGACTTTTCTAGATTTACTTGGATTTTCTTTCTTACAAATAAAAGTGATGTTGTTTCGATTTTCAAAATTTTTGTTAAGAAAGTTCAAAACGAAAAAGGCTACATGATTACTCGAATCCGAAGTGATCATGGAGGCGAATTCGAAAATACTGATTTTGAAACGTTTTATGACTCTAATGGTTTTAATCATGAGTTTTCTTGTCCAATAACTCCTCAACAAAATGGTGTTGTGGAGCGGAAGAATAGGACTCTTGGCGATATGGCTAGAGTCATGTTCAACAAGTTCTCACTTCCGAAATATTTTTGGGCTGAAGCTGTAAGTACAGCATGCCATATTTTAAATAGGGTGCTTATTTGTCCTATTACGAAGAAAACACCCTATGAGCTTTGGTTTGGAAGAACCCCAAATATTTCTTATTTTAGAGTTTGTGGTTGTAGATGTTTTATCCGTAACACCAAAGACAGCTTAGGCAAATTTGATGCCAAAGCCGACGATGGTATTTTTCTTGGCTATGCTGCCAAGAGCAAGGGATATAGAGTGTTTAACAAACGCTCATTAATTGTGAAAGAGTCTAAAAATGTGACTTTTGATGAAGATAACAGTGCAGCAGGTACTCTTGATGATGATGTTGAGCCATCAACTTCTACTCCAATGAATACCACCACCGAAACCAATTCTCTGGAGGGCTTGCCAAAAAAATTCTCTTTCAAGCCCTCACATCCAGAAAACTTGGTAATAGGTGAGGTTTCACGTGGAGTAACTACTAGATCATCATTAAGAGACTCTATTGCTAGCACTGCCTTCATTTCACAAATTGAGCCTAAAAACTTTTTAGAAGCTTTTAATGATGTATTTTGGATTTCTGCCATGCAAGAGGAACTCAACCAATTCGAGAGGAGCCAAGTATGGGAACTCGTTCCTAGACCGACAAATTACTCGATTATTGGCACTAAATGGATTTTTAGAAACAAAGTAAATGAAGATGGTTCAGTTACATGCAACAAAGCTCGACTAGTAGCCCAAGGATACAACCAAGAGGAAGGTATCGACTACGATGAGATGTATGCCCCCGTTGCTAGATTGTAATCCATTCGGATGCTTTATGCATTTACAAATTTTTAAAATTTTAAATTATCTCAAATGGATGTTAAAAGTTCTTTCTTGAATGGATTTATTAAGGAGGAAGTTTATGTAAAACAACCCCCTGGTTTTGAAAATCACAGATTTCTCGACCATGTTTTCAAGCTGAAGAAAGCGCTATATGGCCTCAAACAAGCCCCTAGAGCTTGGTATGAACGGCTAAGCAATTTCTTGCTTGAGAAAGGTTTTTCGAAAGGGAAAATTGACACCACACTTTTCATAAAATCTTTCAAAGGCACTATTCTCTTAGTGCAAATATACGTAGATGATATTATATTTGGTTCTACTGATGAAACCCTCTGTCAAGATTTTGCCAAGTGTATGCAGACCGAGTTTGAGATTAGCATGATGGGGGAGCTCAACTACTTTCTTAGACTGCAAGTCAAACAAATGTTAAATGGAACTTTCATCTGTCAGTCAAAGTATACAAAGGACATGCTGAAGAAATTCGACCTTGACAACGTCAAACCAATCAGCACTCCAATGGCTACTACAACTAAACTAGAACCAGATGAAAGTGGCAAACCCGTGGATCAACGTAAGTATCGAGGTATGATAGGTAGTATACTCTATTTAACTGCTAGTCGCCCTGATATTATGTTTAGCATTTACCGGTGTGCTAGATATCAAGCAAATCCTAAGGAATCACACATGACTGCTGTTAAGCGTATCTTTCGATACCTTAAGGGTATGGTTACAGTGGGCCTACGGTATCCCAAATCAATGTCATCTGACCTTATTGGTTACTCTGATGCTGATTTCGCCGGATGCAAGGTCGATCGTAAAAGTACGAGCGGTATGTGTCATTTATTAGGAAAGGCTTTAGTCTTTTGGTTTAGCAAGAAGCAGAATTCTGTCGCACTATCCACAACAGAAGCTGAATACATCGCAGCTGGGCGTTGTTGTGCACAAATTATGTGGATGAAGCAATCCTTTGAAGACTACAACTTATCTTTTATGCACATTCCAATCTTTTGTGACAACACTAGCACTATAAATCTCACTAAGAACCCCATATGTCACTCACGCACGAAACATATTGAAATATGTCACCACTTTTTGCGTGATCATCAGCAAAATGATACTATTAACTTAAAATTTATTGACACTGATCATCAGCTAGCAGATTTCTTTACAAAACCATTATCCAAAGAGCGCTTTAATTTTCTCTGTCGTAAACTTGGAATTTTGGACAAAGCTGTTATTAATTAAAATAAACCTGCGTAAATATCGAGTATGTCTTGATTCTTTTATGATGAAATTGCTATGGGTAAAAGCCGAAAGGGTCCTTCTGACAACAAGGCGTAACAGCCTAAGCGACACGGTACACTAGTACTCAGGACTACCGCTAGCTGGGATACGGCCCCTACAGCTAACCCATGGTAGCTTCAAAATATTGAATTATGGCATAATTCCTTGTTTATTACATGGTTCATTTTTATTTATCACATGCTAAAATGCAAATTTTCCAACTTCCCTTTTCTTCGAAGTTAACTTTCTGGAATTTTTCCACTTGGGTTTTTATCAATCTTGTATATGTACTTTTCCTTTGGTCTCTCTTACCTAATCAATTTTTTAAAACAGCTTGATTTCTGTTCTGTTTCCAGAATCTGGAATTCGGGCCGAACTCTGCCCTACCCAGAGTCTGGGCCGAATTCGGCTTGGCTGTTCCAGAACCGGGAGCAGTCTCAGCCGCTGATCAAAAACTTGATCCAATGGCCCACAACCATTCCGACCAAGAAATATTGGTTTTTACGGCGTGCAAAGTATGCCGTAAAAAGTTTTTACGGCGTTCAATGTATGCCGCATTGAAAGCCGTATTCGCCCGCGTCGTAAAAAGTCACTAGTTTCTACGGAGTTCAATGTATGTCGTGAATACACTGTTTGTACGGCATGCAATGGATGCCGTGTATACACAATAAATTACGACATTTCTTGTATGTCGTGGAAAGTATAAAGTAGACATCAATTACTCTTTAATGCACAGATATTATGACATATAACGTATGTCGTAAAAAGTACTGAATACACATAAATTAGGACATATTATGCACGCCTTAATTTCTCTTCAATTTTTTTTTAAAAAACAAATCATGCTTTAATAGTAATCAATTTTACCATTGACAACAAACCACAAAAGAACAAGACGTCATTGATCCAACAAGATATAATTACGAAAAATAATATCAAATGATCCAACAATTACGAAAAATAATAACTTTCACTTTGACAATAATATGTAATGATCCAAATCCTAAGTTTATCCAGCAAATACGAGAAAGCATAACTTTCACTTAGACAATAATATCTAATGATCTAAATCCAAAATTTATGTAGCAATTACGAAAAAGCAAACTTTCACTTAAACATTAATATCTAATGATCCAAACCCAAAATTTATACATCAAAACATAATGTCGAACAACAACTAGCCCACCATCTTCTCCAGCATAACCTGCCCTCTGTCTGACAATCTCTCATCCCATGTCTGTAACCTACACAAAAGCAAAAGAGGTAGTTGATATGAGCATCTTGATTATGCAATCTACAGACATTTCGTTAATTTCTGACATATATTTATGTTACACAGGTTTATATGTTGACAGTACTTGGATTATATGTTGACACAGGTTTATATGTTACACAGGTTTATATGTTGACAGTACTTGGATTATGTTACACAGGTTTATATGTATCATAAAAAAAGATCCGAAAACCGTCCCAACCCTCATGTTGACAGTACTTGTCGCCTGCAAACTAAATAATTAACAAAAACAATTCAAACCATTTGGAATCCATGAATTCTCATTTTCTCTATGGACTAGCATGGCTTTCCTTTTTACAAAATAACTTTGTAAAGTCCTGCTCACACAATTTCAGCATGATGTTTCATTCAATTGTTTCCTCCTGCAGGCTTTATGGCACTTGAAAGAAATATATGGATCCTGATGTCTGTTAAGTTATTAGAAAGTCACAATTCATATAGTGAAAACTACAAAGCAATGTCCTCATGTCTGTTAAGTTATTTGAATGTCACTAGTAAGAAATTTCCCTTTCCAGAGAAAACTACAAACCAACATGCTGCTGTTGTCTTGCTGTTTTAGTAAAGAACAACTACAAATCGGGCCAGGATATTGCTCTCAACTACATTTTAGAACTATTTAAGAGAAGTCAATATTCACTTACAGTTTGTATGTGCAGAATGTACTAAAATTTAGTTGTCCTATAAATGTGAATCGTGTTGAATCTATTTCAGGATTATTAAATACCAGCAAGATGAATTATATGGATTTCATCAAACTAGAAAACTACATTCTGCAAGAAACCAAATTCAATACCAAGATCCAGTCTCAAAGCCATGTTTGAAGCTATTAAGAGGGATTTCAAGAAAAAAAAATGTTAATGTTGAATAAACTATATATTCTCAGTTATATCACCATTTATATCTGGCTACATTCAGACTCCAAAGTATGATCTCAAAAATTACGAGATCAATAGTTTAGCGAGTGAGGTTGGAGCCAGTAATGTGGAAAGTGGTAATCTTTTAGGTTTTATTGATTTAACTATTGTATTAACTAAATAAAGGTGTAAAGGACTCAAGCTAATCTTATGACATTTGACCAATGTCACTGAAATTGACATGAAAATATATAACTCATGCAGTAAAACAATGCTTAAACTTCAGCCTATCATGTATTCCATTACAATTTATATTTTTAAACCTGAAAACCATATCAGTGAAACAGTGAATTTCCAACCTAAAGCAGCATTTAGGATTAAACTCAAAAGGAGAGGCTGAAACCAAAACCAATATTTGGAACCTTTGTTTATTCCTTGCCATTTCAATCTCCATTACTTAGTTTCTATGTGCTAGCTTTTAAGTGTGAAATTAAAGTTGATGTGTTTTTCTTTCCTGGTCAATGACATATTACAGTTCATTTGTTCTCATGACACCTATATAA
Organism: Iris pallida; assembly: GCA_029216955.1. Classification (NCBI taxonomy): domain Eukaryota; kingdom Viridiplantae; phylum Streptophyta; class Magnoliopsida; order Asparagales; family Iridaceae; genus Iris; species Iris pallida. Next base: position 93,794 of record JANAVB010009070.1, on the reverse strand, counting down.
GCTGTATTTGAAGTAGTGAAATAGTTAGTATGCCATCATAATTATGTTTACCACTCCTGCAACACATTTCTCCAACAAACCAAGTTGGGATAATAGAAACTATGATACTAGAGAATTTCAGTTGTGTGAAAACTGGAAGCATACATATTCCCCTTTCAAACATAACTACATTATCTCATTTTGGATTGGATGGGGACCTACCTCCTTTATGCAGGAAGTATACATTATCCCACTGAAACAAAACTGCATTATCCCAACATAAATCAGCAAGGAAACAATGCATGAAACTCATCAAAGTATCAGTAGGCAGGAAACAATGACATTAAATCAGGAGGCCTAATAGATCCAACGCTAGAAACAATGCCAATATAAGTGCCAAATATTGTAAAATCGATACTCTAGCTAAATATTGCAATAAATATGATATTAAAAACTGCCAAATACTGAAATAAATCTGAACTTAAAACTCTCCAAATAGTATAGCATCTGAAACTATGAAAGAAAAATCAACCAAAGACAGATATCCACAACCAAAAAATGTGGTATATACAAAATATTACATATGAAAACCAACAAGACAAAGCAAAGTTAGGATAAGCCCAATATAGGTCTACATAGGTGAGTTCGGAGAAGCCAACAACATATTAGAGTATAAGGCATGGGTTATCATAAACCAAACCCGAACAAAATAGTATTGGTACGAAACCCTTGAAGAATATGAGTTGTTTCCTGTTCAAAATGTAGAATATGTTTATAAAAATATAAACCAAATAAAAATATAGACATACCCCAAAGACGACATAGTAATAGAACAAAAATTTACTTCTAGCCTAGAAGTTCCAGGAGATCTATCCTATCCGACCTCTTGCACATCACTTAGGTTAAGTACTTGTGGAACTTCAATCATGGAGATCACATTAACCAAAATCTATCTGTTTGAGTCACTGTTGAGTCGATATGTAAAACACATTGTATCCAGAAAACAATATCAATAGTTTTAGAAAACAATATGAAAAACCCATACAATCCCAACCAAACATAGTTCTACATATATGTGAAACATCCCCGATATTTTTTCATGTACACAATTGGACAAAAAAATAGCAGTAAACCCACATTAGGTCACACATATTTTTACAAGAAAAGTGAAAAGTCACATGAAGGATGTACATATAGTGATATCAACAAAAAGACAACATCAAATTCAAAGTAAAGCATCATGAATTTTCTTTATTTTATATAAACAAAATAATATCAAACTTTTTGTTGATATGTAGGTTGAAGTTATCTAATTTAAGCCGAAAGTAAACTTCTTCGGGACAGATTGCTGCTGATAGGGAAGTGGATGATTGGGAGAAGGCTTGCGACTGAAAGTGAATTATACATGTTGAAGTAGCTTCAAATGGTATTTTTTTCCTCTTCTGTTCAGACTATTTGTTAGTCTTATTTTTGAATCAGTATATACCATGGTTTGTGGCAAATGCAAAGTAGGCTCATTAATCTGAGCTAATTTGCACCAATCTGCCTTGATTTGTTTTTCAAATTCTGTGCTTATGCTGGGACAAGATATCATACTTGTTATTTCTATTTTACGGGATATCAAGATATTATGTTATGATTGCAAAAATTAGTTCAGAACGTAACACAAATATTTTCGTTGTTGTAAGTTGTTCATTGCTCCTGTTGACTTGAATTAGTATTCGTGCTTCTTTGTTCTTTTCCATTCGCTAAGATTGCTGTGTTTTTGTATTGTTCATTAGAATCCTGCTTATCTACTTGAGGCAGGGGAAGGTGTAGTAGCAATGTTTTTCAGAGGATGCTCTTGTTTGTTTTGGTTAAAGAGTTGCAACTCATTGAGTAGCAATTTCTGTTCTGATCCTTCAAACTTTGAACCTCTCTTTGCTTTTGACTTCTATAAAAAAATATCAATTTTATAGCTCATCTTTATGATACATCTAGTCGCAAGCAAGTGCCTTTGTAAACTTGTGTAGCTCTAGGAGGGTTGAAACGGTTTTTGGATCTTTTTTTATGATACACATTTAAACTCTCTTTCAATTTTATAGCTAATTTAAATAGTAATATATGCACAAATTAAACCAGAACTCATATGTAAAAGTAAAATCAAAATTTTTAGGTAAAATTGAGGGAAGAAGAAGAAATTGAACCTACAGTTCAGTTGTGGCTCTCCGTAGATACGTGGAGGTCCTATAATAACAAAAAAAATTCAGAGCAAAACCCTAAAAAATAAGAAGAAAATTGGGGGAACCCTAAACAAAAGTAAATTGGGGGGATAAAAATTGTGCTCACAAATTTGCATGCCTCTCCCCTTCCCTTACTATGATCTGTACACAAACAAAAGAAGTAAAAAATCAAAAGAGAAAGAGGAAGAAGCCGACTATTATATCCCCAAAAAAACTGGGAAAAAAGAAGAGAAAGAGGAAGAGATCGAACCTATTTCGAGAGCCAAGAAAACTGGGAAAAAAAGAAGAGGAAGAGGAAGAGATCGAACCTATTTCGAGAGCCAAGAAACCCTAGCGCCTGTTATTTCTTCAGCGGGGACAGAGTTTTGGGGCTGCGGGAATTTTTAGGGAAGGTTTTGGCCAAATGTCACGACCCGCACCCTAAAGTAAGGACACGAGACGTGGGTACGTCCAGCCTACGCCGCAGTGTCGACGGTATAACGTTGTCCTAGGTCACATCAACTAACAATTGAAGGCAAAACAGTTATACTCCCCGAATGGGGGTGACATAACACAATATAACTCAATCACAGCTAAGGTAGAACAGGTAAGATAGATTGATAATGAAAGATAACAATATCCAGAACAGAGAATCACAGAGATACAATCCAGATTTCTAAGTGTCTAAAATAAATACATCTCAGAATATCTCAAGTCTAGTACAGTAATCCAGAATAGTAAAGACAATCCTAGTCTAAGGGAGTGTCATCTACAGCTAGTGGATCCTGCTGCTGGTCCAAGTCCAGGCACTCGTCTAGTGTAGCACCGTAGTAGGTAGGGCAGAACGCCTCAGCCTCGTCCTCTGTAATATTTCAACAGGTCCAGTCAGGACAGGAGCGAGCACAGTACATCTCAACAAATCATAGCAGGTCAGGATATATAATCATGCTTATAGAGTAAAATACAAGAAACTGAAGAATATAATAAACAGGAAAGACTGTAAATAAATAGCTATAGTATATAGAGAACTAGCAGTGTCTAGTGATTCAGAGCACAAGATGGTTATGTAAACGGCACGATGTTGTACACGAGTAATCTACAGAGGTTGTACACGAGTAATCTACTGGATTGATTACATAACCACTTATACTCCCCTGCCCCAATCAATACACAAGGATCCAGCTATGATATGTTATTGCACACGAAGTATAGTCGCACACGAGATCATGTGAGCACATGAGTATACACGATTTCAAACGATTTGTACACGAAAAGCACGAACACAAGGAGTACACGATGCTCATGATAAAGTACACGAACACGAATACCCGATGTATCCGCTAAGGGGGATAACATCGCAGAACAAGATCCATATAGTACTAATCCGTGTTTCCAACGTGTCAGCATCATGTATAGTAATCTAAAGCAGGAAATATACTCCTAATGCAGGATATGAAATGATCAGAGAATGTACTCGCCTGTAACCGATGAATCTGAGAGAATATAGACTGTCCGAGGAGTGGTGTCTGTCTCCTATAGAACAGTACAAGTTACTATGAGTCTACAATGATAATACAATGCAATTTAATGCATTCTACATGAACTAGGTCAATCTAGACCAAAGTCAACTCTTGGTCAACTCTGGTCAACCCTAGAAGTCAAACTAGGTCAAACTAGTCTAATCTAGGTCTAGCAAGTTATTCTAAGTTATAACAAGTCTACTCTAGGTTCACTAGGCTAATCTAAATAGAGAAGTACACATAACCAAGCCATGCCTATACACTATCACCCAACATCATAATACATCCTATCACACAATATATATAGCCTATCTCATACACATATATATTTCACACATCAATATATATAACTAATATATCTAGGAACTAAATAACACTACAAGCATGTATGTAATATATCTATATACAAGAGAGTGTATGTGTGTGTGTGTGGAAGGGGGTGTGCATTGTGACAGGAAAAGGGAAAGGAAGAAAAAATAATCAGTTTAGAGCTTGTGCTTAGGTGTCATGGTGTGAGAGGACTGTGAAGAAACTGTGGTGTGTGTATATGTGCCAAGTGAACAAAGTGGAAGCATGGAAGGCAAATAGAAAACAGTTCAGTCAATTCAAAAGAAGGGAAAAAACAATGAAGAGGAATAGCATTTGGTTCTGACTACAAATCAGTGTAAAAACTGAACAAACAGTCCAACAATACACAATGTTTAACCCCAAAACAGTCAATAATGAAATCCTCATTCAGTTTATACAGTGAAGGTTCAATTTGCAGGAAAGAAATCAGTGATTAAGTACTAATTCAAAACGTTCTCAGGTTTAACATTCACTTAACAGTTAAGAACAAAAACTGGAATTGACATTTAGATGAAATCCCATAACAGTTAACTAGAGAGGTTAACAATGTGCAGTAGAGAAGAATTCAGTTTTCAAGCAATAACAGTTCAAGAGAACCCATTCCCAGGTTAAACTGACTGAACAAACCAATTACCCAACTTAATAATCAGTAACACTCAAACCATGCCCCTCAAACTCAGGTTTGTAAGAAACCACATAAATCTCAGTTAACAATATCATTTAACAATCTCAGGTTTTAAGAGCTGAACACAACTAAATCATTATACAATCTAAAACATACCATATCAGGTTTAAACAAATCATTTAAACAATCTCAATTTTATAGCCTATTGGAAGGAACAGTGACATGTTCAGGTTTATACAACTCATGACAGTTATCTCGATATTTAAAACTCAGCAAGTTAGTGAACAGGGAATAAATTTCCAGGTTCCCAAAAGAACAGTGTGCAAAACCAATCTCAAGTTTGACATAAATCATGAATCAAAATTTAGTTTGATAGCATCATGACTCAGTGAAAAATAGTTGATTCTCAGGTAATGGATCGACTGAAAACACAACTAACCAATACAAATTTAACAGACCATATAAGTTTTGAAGAATTACAGTTTTGAAATCAATAACCATGTGCATCACAGTTTTATACACAAGGAGGAAAAATCTCAGTTGAAATTGCATTAAACATTCAGATTCTCCCTTCAGTTTTCATAACACAGAAAATCACTCAACGTGAATACAAAATCCCATTCTACACCTCCCAAAAGCCTTCATGAATTCAAATGTTCATCAATATATACTACCTAATATGTAGGAATAATTTAAACAATGATACTAGCATTTAAATCCTGATTAACAGTTGGGAAAAAGAACTAGAAGCAATGTATCAGTGTAGGTATCAGAAATTTAACTGTCTACAACAATTCGAACCCAAAACACAATCTAAAACCCAAACCATTAAGTGACATGATATAACAGGGATTAAACATCTCATTTAGGATCCATTCAATCATTAAAACCTAGTTTAGAATCATTTAAAACGATTTAAATAACAAAAACATACACAGCACACGCATGCACACACAGCTGCCCAGTGCACACGAAATAACGTGTCCGACACGACACAAGGACTCGTGAAACTTTGCGAGCCTCGTGTCAGTCAGTGCCCCTATCCCTATACCAAATTTCTCGTGTCGACGTTGCGTGTCCAGCGCAGTAGCCCCCGAGCAGCAGGGCACGCACTGTACCTGCGCGCGCGCGTGCACGACCAAATGTGCACGAGCCCGACACGACACGACACGACACTAAGAACAGGAGAAAACACCAGAAACCTATAAGCGAGGTCTAACACTAAATTCCTATTCAACAAAACCCAAAAAAACACACGAAATGCCGATTGGGGCATTTCATCAAACACCCAGTGATACACACTGATACGTGTCCAGAATGGATACGAAACGAAACGAAAACTTGGGAAACCCTATTCCTATAGTTAGTCTAGGGTTAGGGCAACCTAGAAATGAATTTTACCAGATTTTAGGAGCTATGGATAGGGTTATACCTATGGGTGTTCAATCTCCCAAAAAAACTCCAAGAGAAGGATCTCTCAAACCACCAAAGCTCTTCCAAATTGTTCCTTTCCTGTCAAAAATTATTACCAACAGCAAGATCACAAGATTTAGAGCCTATTGGAATTTGTTTGAAGGAAAAAGGACTTGAAATGAATTTATTATGAATTTATGAAGATGGAACTTACCTCTTTCTAAAAACTTTGATAAACCCTAACAAAGAGGCTAGCCCTAAATTCTAGGAGAGTATTTATAGAGGGGGAGGGGCTGTCTTGGCCGGCCATAGGGCCCTAGGGCTAGGGTTTGGCTAGTTGGTTGAGTCCTAGTTGGTTTAAGTCATGATTATGACTTGTGACTTCACAAGCCATTCTTAGACCAAACTAACTCCTAATTACCCCAAACCAATTCTAATGAACTTGAAATGACTAACTTAGGTCACACTAGGGTTTCTTAACCTAACCAAGGTGTCTTGACCTAGTTTAGCCAATAGGACAGACTCCTAGTCAATATGAGTCAAAGTCAACTATATAGTCAAAAACAATTCTACCAAAAATCACTAAAAATCATATTAATATATTTAATAATAAAAATCTCAAAATAATTCCAAAATTTTGAAAATGACCAAAATACCCTCAAGCTAGAAAAGTGGCAGTGACAAATCTACCCCCCTTAAAATAATTTCGTCCTCGAAATTAAAAGTCGAAACTAACTGCTAAGAAGGATAGAAAAGTATACCTCAAGGTCCAAAAAGATAGGGGTACCACTCGCGCATCTCATCCTCCCGCTCCCAGGTAGACTCTCCTGGAGAATGATGCCTCCATACGACGTGTACCAAAGGTATCACCTGGTTCCTCAATACCTTCTCTCGGCGATCCAGAATCTCCACAGGCTGCTCTGGATAACTGAGAGTAGGTCCAACCTCTATCTCCGAGTGATCGAGCACATGGCTAGGGTCAGCTACGTACCGTCTCAGCTGTGATACGTGAAATATGTTGTGGACGCCCACTAGTGCAGGTGGCAAGTCTAGCCTGTATGCCACGTCACCGACTCTCCCGCTGATAACAAAAGGGCCGATGTAGCGCGGGCTAAGCTTCCCACCTCCACCAAAACGTATCGTACCACGAGTCAGAGATATCCGCAGAAAAACTATGTCTCCAACCTAATCACAAGCAAGGTCTCAAGTTACTAAAAATTAAACACGATCATTAAACAAAACAAAATACAACCTACTTCTAACCCTACTCTAAATCTGTACCTCAAACTCCAGCGGCCTCCGGTGGCTATCGGCCCAGTGCCGATGTCTGTCCTGCGCCACGCGAAGTCTGTCCCTGATGAGCTTCACCTTCTCGGCTGCGTCAACAACCATCTCTGGTCCCAGTAAAGCTCGCTCTCCAACATCATCCCAAGATAAGGGTGTACGACACCTATGCCCGTACAGAGCCTCAAACGGTGACATCTCAATGCTGGCCTGATAACTGTTGTTGTAAGCAAACTCCACCAAATGCAGGTAATCCTCCCAGGAACCTCCAAAATCCAGGACGCACGTCCGCAGCATATCCTCAAGGATCTGAATCGTCCTCTCTGACTGTCCGTCCGTCTGGGGGTGGTACGCAGTACTGAACTTGAGCTGAGTGCCCAAGCTAGTCTGCAGACTCCTCCAGAAATGGAAAGTAAAAAGGCTATCCCGATCTGAGACTATGCTGACGGGAACTCCGTGAATCCTGACTATCTGTCTCATATACAACTCCGCCAGCCTCTCTGTAGACGTACCCACCTTGAATGGCAAGAAGTGGGCCGATTTGGTCAACCTGTCGACGATGACCCAAATCGTATCATTTCCTCCTGGTGTACGGGGCAATCCTGATACAAAGTCCATGGTAATGTGTTCCCACTTCCACTCTGGAATGGGCAACGGCTGCAATAATCCCCCGGGCCTCTGCCTCTCTGCCTTGCCCTGCTGACAGATCAAGCATCTAGCTACGAAGTTGGACACCTCCCTCTTCATCCCGTACCACCAGACATGCTCTCGCAGATCCCTGTATATCTTGTTGGCACCAGGATGTATAGAGTACTGCGACCTGTGAGCCTCCTGCATAATCTGCTCTCTGAGCTCCCCGCTGGGCACACATAATCGGGAACTGTGCCTCAGGACACCATCCTCTGCAAGTGAGAACTCTGCATCCTCCACTCCCATACTAATCTGCTCTCGGATACACCGCAGAGTCACATCATCAAACTGTGTCGCCTTGATCCTGTCCATCAAGTCCGACTGTATCTGAAGGCCCCATAACTGCATCTGTACTCCGGGCACAATCACCTCTATCCCAAGGCTCTCCAAATCTGCAAGCAGGTGCCGATCCATAGTCAAACACATGGCTGTCGAATACCTACTCAAGGCATCGGCAACCACGTTGGCCTTCCCCGGGTGATACTGGAGTGCGATATCAAAGTCCTTCATCAGCTCAAGCCACCTGCACTGCCTCATGTTCAACTCCTTCTGAGTGAACACGTACTTCAAGCTCTTGTGGTCTGTGAAGATCTCCACCCTCTTGCCGTACAGATAGTGCTTCCATAACTTCAAAGCAAAAATCACCGTCGCCAGCTCCAGGTCATGGATAGGGTAGTTCTTCTCATGGGGACGTAATTGCCTAGAAGCATAGGCAATCACCTTCCCATGCTGCTGCAAGACACAACCCAGCCCCTTCCCTGAAGCATCACTATAAATAGTAAATCCACCTGATCCTGAGGGCAATGTCAGAATCGGAGCTGTCGTAATCCGCTTCTTCAACTCATCAAAAGCTGCCTGACACTCCTCTGACCAAACAAACTCAGTATCCTTCCGGGTCAACCGTGTCAACGGCTCTGCAACCCGGGAGAAATCCTGCACAAATCTCCTATAGTATCCTGCCAGCCCCAGGAAACTCCTGATCTCTGCTACTGAAGTCGACGCCTTCCAAGCCTCAACTGCTACAATCTTCTTGGGGTCAACTGAGATACCATCTCCAGTCACCACATGCCCCAAGAAGTCCACCCGGTCCAAGAAAAACTCACACTTGGAGAGTTTCCCATAAAGCTGCTCCCTCCTGAGAGTCTCTAGCACTATCCGCAGATGCTCCTCGTGCTCCTCCTCAGTCTTGGAATATACCAAGATGTCATCAATGAACACCACCACGAACTTGTCCAAGTACTGGTGGAACACCTTGTTCATTAGGTTCATAAACACTGCTGGAGCATTGGTTAGCCCAAACGGCATAACCAGAAACTCGAACTGCCCGTACCGCGTCCTGAAAGCGGTCTTGGGAATATCCTCCTTCTTCACCTTCACCTGGTGATAACCCGACCTCAAATCAATCTTGGAGAACACCCGAGCTCCGCTCAACTGATCAAACAAATCATCGATCCGCGGCAGTGGGTATCTGTTCTTGATTGTCAGGTTGTTAAGTGCCCTGTAGTCGATATAAATACGTACCGACCCATCCTTCTTCGGTACGAAAAGTACCGGTGCACCCCAAGGTGAAGAACTCGAGCGAATGAAGCCCTTATCCTGCAGCTCATCCACCTGCTTCTTCAGCTCCACTAACTCACTGTTGTTCACTCGATAGACATGCTGGGAGATCGATTCTGCGTCGGGAACCAAGTCTATCGAGAACTCTACATCTCTGTCCGGTGGACGCCCTGGCAACTCCTCTGGGAATACATCCATAAACTCTGCGATCAAGGGATGCGGAGGCACCTGCTCCTCGACTGATGCTCCATAGAAGACTCCGCCGTCCTGCTCTGCCTGCCGTCGGGAATACTCAAACTCCGGCTCTCCTGGCGCCCCAAACACAACTCTACCCCCTCGGCAATCAATGCGGGCGTGGTGTCTACTCAACCAGTCCATACCTAGTACAATGTCGTAGTTCGGTAATGGCATGACGAGTAGACTCACCCCCAACTCACGGCCTCCCAATCTAACACTTCGCCCTCTGCAAACATCACTCACGAGGATGACCCCACCCCCGGTCGTGATCTTGCAGGTCCTAGGCAATGATTCAGAATCCAGACTGTGTCTAATAGCATAAGATACCACACAAAGCTGTGGGAAGCTCCGGAATCAAACAATGCAAATGCTGGAAGGGAATCTAGGAGAACCGAACCTGCTATCAGCTCTCCGATGGCCTCGGCATCCTCAGCTGCCATGGCGAAAGCTCGCCCCTACTGTCCACCCCGCGCCTGCTGATGGTGCTGCTAGAACCTCTGCTGCTGGGTCTGCAGGGCTGGTCCCCTCTGCTGGCCTGCTGGAGCCTTGGCTGCCCCAGCTCCTCCTGGTACCGGACGTACCGACGCGACTGGACACGCTCGTATCTGATGGTCTGCTGATCCACACATCAAGCATCTGCCGAGTCTCTTCCTGCACTCGTCCCACTTATGCCCAGGCTTCTTACAGAAAGTACAACTAACAGTCTGCTGCCTGGGTGCCTGCTGCCCCCTCTGATGCTGGTGCTCCACCTACTGGAAAGGTGCACGGCCCTGCTGCTGAAACTGCTACACTGGCCTCTGATGCTGAATCTGCTGCTGGAAATGAGGCCTCTTGGCCTGCCCCTGACTGCTACTGCCTGACTGAAAATTGCGACCTCTCTTCTGCCTCAGTCCCAGGTCGTCCTCTGCCGCCATGGCCCCAGAATAAATCTCAACAAAAGTAGCATTCCGGTCGCTCTTAGTCAGCGACCGAATCTCTCTAATCAACCCCCGACGAAACTTCCTCGCCTTGGTCTTCTCTGTCAGATCATCAATGAACCGGGCCAGTCGGCAGAACTCCCCGGCATACTCAGCTACAGTCTGGTTCCCCTGAACCAGAGCCTCGAACTGCGCCTCGATCTCACCCAAGGCTACATCGGGAAAGAACTGCTCCTTGAACAGCTCCTTGAATTGGGCCCAAGTCTGGCCCTCAACTCCTACTCTGGGATCTGTCTGATACCATGCTCGGGCCAAATCCTGCATCTGGCTGCCTGCTGCCTCGATCTGTAGTCGAACTGGTTTCTCTGCTAGTCGGAAGATCTCCTCGATGTGCTCTATCCAATCATTTGCAACATGGATGCCCTCTGTGCTGAAGAACTCTCGAGGGTGCATCTTCTGGAAGTCCTGTATATCCTTCTCCCTCCGACGGGGCTGCGGCTGAGTCCCCTGAGCTGTGATCATCTCCACTGTGGTGCGAACCAGCTGGTGCGCCTCATCAATCCCCAGCCGGAAATCGACAGTCTGCCTCGTCTACTGCTGCTGGTACGACTCCAGAATCCTCTCCACGAAGGAGAAGAGATGGGCAGCATCTACCATCCCCGCAGGCGGAGGCTGCTGCGTGGGAAGGATCTCTGGAATCACAACTGGCCTCCGGACTGGCGGAGGTGCTCCTCCAAAAGTGGCAGAAACTCCCACTCCTGAGGGCTGCACTGGCCCTGTAGCACTGGGAGCTGGCTGCTGGACACGAGAGGTGGCAGACCCCTCTCCAGCCTCTCCCGTCACGGGGCGGTGCGATCGCGTCTCAACCATAGTGGAGACACAGATCAAACAAGAAGCAATTACTGAGAATGAGTCGAAATAATCAAAGGAGGACAGTTTAAAATTCTAAGGAAGACAATAAGCAGCAAAATAGATATACGAAATCTGATAAGGAGTTTTTCCTAGTGTGATTGAGTACCTTCAAAAATAATATGCTAATTTCTACTGCAGGCTGCAGCGATATTCTAGTTCGAATACCACTACATTTCCGACCTAGGACCTGCATGGGCCACCACTAAAAACGTGTCACGACCCGCACCCTAGAGTAAGGGCACGAGACGTAGGTACGTCCAGCCTATGCCGCAGTGTCGGCGGTAGAACGTTGTCCTAGGTCACATCAACTAACAATTGAAGGCAAAACAGTTATACTCCCCGAATGGGGGTGACATAATACAATATAACTCAATCACAGCTAAGGTAGAACAGGTAAGATAGATTGATAATGAAAGATAACAATATCCAGAACAGAGAATCACAGAGATACAATCCAGAGTTCTAAGTGTCTAAAATAAATACATCTCAGAATATCTCAAGTCTAGTACAGTAATCCAGAATAGTAAAGACAGTCCTAGTCTAAGGGAGTGTCATCTACAGCTAGTGGATCCTGCTGCTGGTCCAAGTCCAGGCACTCGTCTAGTGTAGCACCGTAGTAGGTAGGGCAGAACGCCTCAGCCTCGTCCTCTGTAATATTTTAACAGGTCTAGTCAGGACAGGAGCGAGCACAGTACATCTCAACAAATCATAGCAGGTCAGGATATATAATCATGCTTATAGAGTAAAATACAAGAAACTGAAGAATATGATAAACAGGAAAGACTGTAAATAAATAGCTACAGTATATAGAGAACTAGCAGTGTCTAGTGATTCAGAGCACAAGATGGTTATGTAAACAGCACGATATTGTACACGAGTAATCTACAGAGGTTGTACACGAGTAATCTACTGGATTGATTATATAACCACTTCTACTCCCCCGCCCCAATCAATACACAAGGATCCAGCTATGATATGTTATTGAACACGAAGTATAGTCGCACACGAGATCATGTGAGCACATAAGTATACACGATTTGTACACGAAAAGCACGAACACGAGGAGTACACGATGCTCATGATAAAGTACACGAACACGAATACCCGATGTATCCGCTAAGGGGGATAACATCGCAGAACAAGATCCATATAGTACTAATCCGTGTTTCCAACGTGTCAGCATCATGTATAGTAATCTAAAGTAGGAAATATACTCCTAATGCAGGATATGAAATGATCAGAGAATGTACTCGCCTGTAACCGGTGAATCTGAGAGAATATAGACTGTCCGAGGAGTGGTGTCTGTCTCCTATAGAACAGTACAAGTCACTATGAGTCTACAATGATAATACAATGCAATTTAATGCATTCTACATGAACTAGGTCAATCTAGACCAAAGTCAACTCTTGGTCAACTCTGGTCAACCCTAGAAGTCAAACTAGGTCAAACTAGTCTAATCTAGGTCTAGCAAGTTATTCTAAGTTATAACAAGTCTACTCTAGGTTCACTAGGCTAATCTAAATAGAGAAGTACACATAACCAAGCCATGCCTATACACTATCACCCAACATCATAATACATCCTATCACACAATATATATAGCCTATCTCATACCCATATATATTTCACACATCAATATATATAACTAATATATCTAGGAACTAAATAACACTACAAGCATGTATGTAATATATCTATATACAAGAGAGTGTATGTGTGTGTGTGTGGAAGGGGTGTGCATTGTGACAGGAAAAGGGAAAGGAAGGAAAAATAATCAGTTTAGAGCTTGTGCTCAGGTGTCATGGTGTGAGAGGACTGTAAAGAAACTGTGGTGTGTGTATATGTGCCAAGTGAACAAAGTGGAAGCATGGAAGGCAAACAGAAAACAGTTCAGTCAATTCAAAAGAAGGGAAAAAACAATGAAGAGGAATAGCATTTGGTTCTGACTACAAATCAGTGTAAAAACTGAACAAACAGTCCAACAATACACAATGTTTAACCCCAAAACAGTCAATAATGAAATCCTCATTCAGTTTATACAGTGAAGGTTCAATTTGCAGGAAAGAAATCAGTGATTAAGTACAAAGTTCAAAACGTTCTCAGGTTTAACATTCACTTAACAGTTAAGAACAAAAATTGGAATTGACATTTAGATAAAATCCCATAACAGTTAACTAGAGAGGTTAACAATGTGCAGTAGAGAAGAATTTAGTTTTCAAGCAATAACAGTTCAAGAGAACCCATTCCCAGGTTAAACTGACTGAACAAACCAATTATCCAACTTAATAATCAGTAACACTCAAACCATGCCCCTCAAACTCAGGTTTGTAAGAAACCACATAAATCTCAGTTAACAATATCATTTAACAATCTCAGGTTTTAAGAGCTGAACACAACTAAATCATTATACAATCTAAAACATACCATATCAGGTTTAAACAAATCATTTAAACAATCTCAGTTTTATAGCCTATTGGAAGGAACAGTGACATGTTCAGGTTTATACAACTCATGACAGTGATCTCGATATTTAAAACTCAGCAAGTTAGTGAACAGGGAATAAATTTCCAGGTTCCCAAAAGAACAGTGTGCAAAACCAATCTCAGGTTTGACATAAATCATGAATCAAAATTTAGTTTGATAGCATCATGACTCAGTGAAAAATAGTTGATTCTCAGGTAATGGATCGACTAAAAACACAACTAACCAATACAAATTTAACACACCATATAAGTTTTGAAGAATTACAGTTTTGAAATCAATAACCATGTGCATCACAGTTTTATACACAAGGAGGAAAAATCTCAGTTGAAATTGCATTAAACATTCAGATTCTCCCTTCAGTTTTCATAACACAGAAAACCACTCAACGTGAATACAAAATCCCATTCTACACCTCCCAAAAGCCTTCATGAATTCAAATGTTCATCAATATATACTACCTAATATGTAGGAATAATTTAAACAATGATACTAGCATTTAAATCCTGATTAACAGTTGGGAAAAAGAACTAGAAGCAATGTATCAGTGTAGGTATCAGAAATTTAACTGTCTACAACAATTCGAACCCAAAACACAATCTAAAACCCAAACCATTAAGTGACATGATATAACAGGGATTAAACATCTCATTTAGGATCTATTTAATCATTAAAACCTAGTTTAGAATCATTTAAAACGATTTAAATAACAAAAACATACACAGCACACGCACGCACACACAGCTGTACAGTGCACACGAAATAACGTGTCCGACACGACACGAGGACTCGTGAAACTTTACGAGCCTCGTGTGTTGACACAAAGTCACAGTCAACCAGATATTGACTACATTGACTAAATAATATCTGTATAAAATCAATACGACACACGACGTCTGCATTCAGTTCAGGACAAACGACGGCTCAGCTTCCGATCTCAGTGTATTTTCGAGTCTGTACTTTTGCATTTTATTGAGTCTAGAAGTATGTACTCTGAGTAATGCTGAGCTCTTGGAACTTAGTTTATAAGCCTACCCAAAATCCCAAAGCTCCACCAAAACAAAATTGCCCACAAGTCCCTTTTGTTCCACTCTGTGCTCTGGAGACAGAGTTCGGGCCGAACTCTGCCTCCACACAGAGTTCGGGCCGAACTCTGTCTCCTAAAAATCAGGAACCCTAATTTTAGGGTTAGCTGGATTACTAGCTGTCCAACGGCCAAATTTTTGAATTTCCCTAACCGAATTCTGGCCGAATTCTGCCTCAAAAATCAGTATAAATAGGGCATGAATTCTCTCATTTTCATTCACTCAATCTTCTCTTCTCTTCTCTCCTACAAGCTCAATAAGCCATACCCTTCCCATCTACTAGCCACAAGCCTCCTAAGTCTCGAGTGCTCAGCATCTCTCAGTTAGGAATCTTGTGCAAGAGTGAAGAAGTCGCTTGGACAATTCCAAGCAAATCGCCACTGCGATTCTCTGTAAGAAGTTGACGTGCTCTTCTGAAGTAAAGGCACGGGTTGTAACTACTATTTCACAAATAATAGATTTAATCCTGAGCTAGAGTTCTCAGGCCTGGACTAGTCCTCCACGAGGGAAACCAGGTTAAAATCGCCGTGTTTGCGTATGCTCTCTTGTTTCTCTTTTATATTCCGCATTCTACTCTGATTATTCATTGTTAGTGAAAGAGTTATTTTTAATTGGTTATTTTTATATAAACTCTATTCACCCCCCCCCCTCTAGAGTTGCCAAACTGTTCTTCAATTGGTATCAGAGCTCTGTTCTCTTTATAAGGATTAACATCCTAAGAGCTGATCCATGGCAACCACACAATCCTTGATCTCCAATCATGGTGAAGGTCAGTCCACTCATAGGCCTCCCCTATTTGATGGGACTAACTATACATATTGGAAAACAAGGATGAGTTTTTATCTGAAGTCTCTAGACTTTGACCTGTGGACTGTCGTAACTGATGGTTACAAAAAGCCCGCCAGAATAGTTGTCGATGGTGACCTCATTGAGAAACCACACGACAAATATTCTGTCGAGGAGAAGAAACAGGCAAGTCTAGATGCTAGGGCTATTAATGCTTTATTCTGTGCTATAGACAGGAATGAGTTTAACAGGGTCTCTACATGCACCACTGCTCATGAAGTATGGAGACTTCTAGAAGTGACGCATGAAGGAACCACTCAAGTCAAGGAATCAAAAATAAGCCGCCTCACTCAAGAGTACGAAGCCTTCAAGATGAAGCCAAATGAGACGATCACTCAAATGTTTACAAGATTCCTCGACATCATCAATCCGTTATCCTCGCTTGGTAAGCAGTACTCAAACCATGAAAAGATCCGCAAGCTACTCAGAGGGTTACCAAAGATTTGGAACCCTAAGGTGACAGCCATCATAGAAGGGAACGATCTCACAACTATGTCTATGGAGACTTTGATGGGCAAGCTCATGACTCACGAGCTTGACCTCAAGGACTTTGAAGAGCCTGCTCCAAAGACTAGGGAGATCGCACTCAAAGCTCATCGACGAAAGGTTGATCACGATGAGACTGAAGATGATAACTCAGATGATGAAGACCAAGCTCTCATGGTACGTAACTTCAAGAAATTCCTTCGCTTTAATCAAAGAAAGAAGGAACCACAAGAAGACGATAAAGAAGAGCCAACCTGCTATGGTTGCAAAAAGACTGGACACGTCAGGAGAGACTGTCCACTCTTAAAGAAGAGCTTGGTATGAAAGGCTAAGCAGCTTCTTGCTTGAGAAAGGTTTTTCTAAAGGGAAAATTGACACTACACTATTTATCAAATCTTTCAAAGACACCATTTTATTAATTCAGATTTATGTTGATGATATTATTTTTGGGTCTACTGATGAAACTCTTTGTCAAGAATTTGCCAAGTGTATGCAGACAGAATTTGAGATGAGCATGATGGGAGAGCTCAACTACTTTCTTGGTCTGCAAGTAAAACAACTGGCTAATGGAACTTTCATCTGTCAATCGAAGTACACCAAGGACATGCTGAAGAAGTTTGATCTTGATAGCATCAAACCAATCAGTACGCCTATGGCTACTTCAACCAAACTTGAACCAGATGAGAGCGGCAAACCGGTTGATCAACGTAAGTATCGAGGTATGATAGGCAGCTTACTATATTTGACTGCTAGTCGCCCTGATATTATGTTTAGTGTTTGCCTGTGTGCTAGATATCAAGCAAATCCTAAGGAATCGCACATGACCGCAGTTAAGCGTATCTTTCGATACCTTAAAGGTACGGTTACAGTGGGCCTGTGGTATCCCAAGTCAACATCATTTGACCTCATTGGTTACTCTGATGCTGACTTTGCTGGATGCAAGGTCGACCGTAAAAGTACGAGCGGCACGTGTCATTTGCTAGGAAAGGCTTTAGTCTCATGGTTTAGCAAAAAGCAGAATTCTGTCGCACTATCCACAACAGAGGCTGAATATATAGCAGCTGGGCGTTGTTGTGCACAAATCCTGTGGATGAAGCAAACCCTTGAAGACTACAATTTATCTTTCATGCATATTCCTATATTCTGTGACAATACTAGTGCCATCAATTTAACTAAGAACCCTGTCTGTCACTCACGCACTAAACACATTGAGATCAGACACCACTTTTTGCGTGATCATCAGCAAAATGGCACGATTAACTTAGAATTTATTGACACTGATCATCAGCTAGCAGATTTCTTTACTAAGCCACTATCCGAAGAGCGCTTTAATTTTCTTTGTCGTGAACTTGGAATCTTAGATGAAGCAGTCGTAAATTGAAACTCACCTGCGTAAATATCGAGTATATTGTGATTCCTTTACGAAGAATTTGGTATGGGTACAAGCCGAAAGGGCCCTTCTGACAACAAGGCGTAAAAGCCTAAGCGACACGGTGCACTAGTCTTCAGGACTACCGCTAGCTGGGATCCGGCCCCTGCAGCTAACCCATGGCAAATTTGGACTATTGAACTGCAATATATGTCCTTATTTATTATATGGCTTGTTTCAATTTAATATTGCCTAATTGACATTTTCTAAAAGTTCATTCTACTTTCTGTATACCTCTTATTTGCATTCAACACTCTTTGTTTTCCCCGACTATCATTTTGTTTATTTATTAAACATTTTCTTCCTGACTTTTGCCTATTTTCAGTTCTGGACTATTGAACCAGAACTCGGGCCGAACTCTGCCCCTATCAGAGTTCGGGCCGAGTTCGGTCCCAAGGGTCCAGAATCGGGATCTGTCTCAGCCGTTGGATCAATTCTCATCCAATGGTCATTAAATCACCCGACCTAAGACTAAGACCTATTTTTTTTCGGGATTCCTCTCTCTCCTCCCATTGTTTCCTTCTTCTCCACCTCTTCCACCTCCTTCCTTCCAAACCCTAACCCTAGTTCTTGACCTAGAGAGCTCTATTTCTTCTCAAACTCAAGGAAAAGGGGTTTTGCAACATTCTCTTCGACTGTTTGGTACTCTTTTCAGGTATATCTTTCTCTTCCTATCATTTCCAAGTTCTCATATTTTCTTGACAATGGCATCTCGTTTGTTCAAAAGAATGAGAAGGAATCGCAATGAGGGTGCTTCCTCATCGGTTCCTCCTCCTCCGGTTGAACAAGTTGATGAACAACAACCCATACATCCGTTGTTCAATCCGCCTCGTCCCAATGACCCTACCACTTACGACGATCGCTTATTCGTATCGCTAGAAGCCTCAAATGAATGGTTTAGCGATTTTAGAACTCGTCCTGTGTTTGGGGGTCATCCGGTCAACTTCTCTATTTTTGCTCAATATGAGTCTTTATTCCGTGATCTTTGCTTGGACGAACTTGTTGCTTCAAATTCTGTTATTTACAATAGTTTCAACAATTCTATTGTAATATGACTCATGATGCAACCCGCATCTATTCACGGGTAGCTGGCATTGACATTGCATTCACTGATTCTGAGTTGGGAGATTTTCTTGCTCTCCCGGATCTTGATGTATGGGACAAGCTTGTGGAGGCACGTCAACTCCAATTTGTTGACGGTACTTCCCTTGAAGGTTTCAAGGAGGATTTATGTGCTCCTAACGTAAGTCCTCGCAAGCTGAAGGCCAAACACCTGACTCCTTACTTCTATGAACTTCATCGCATCGTGTTTAATTCTATCTTGCCCAAGGCAGGCTCTACTGATGAAGTCACTTATCTTGAGATTTCTGCCTTATACCATCTCCACTATCGTATTCCATTCAACTTTCCACGGACTATGATGGATTGGATGATCACCTGTCGGAAGAAACCAAGAGCATTGGTTTATCCTCTCTATCTTCCTTTAGTCTTTCGTGCTTTCATCATTCCAATCCATGATTGTCCATTTATGCCTGCACCTGCTTTTCTATCCAAGGCGCGACGCCTTCAGCCTGTCGCGGCCTCTCCCGAGTCATCTGAGCACTCCGCTGATGAGGAGCCTGACGCTCCTCCACTCGGTCAGGATGCCCCTCTTCCTCCTGCCACCCTGGAGTCTATTCAGACTATGCTTCGCGATCGATTTGCTATTGAGGATGATCGCTGGACGCAGCAGGATTACCGTACCACCTTGCAGATCAGTGCCCTTGGGAACTCTCTGCATGATATGCGGTACTCACTTGCTCGTCATCCTGATTTGCATGTGCCTATTGAGCGGGATCCAGATCGCGCGGGTCATCGCATAGACAATCCGTGGGTCATGAGGTATATGGATCCGGATGATGCTTTTGTGGACCCTCGTCGCTCCTTCCCTGGTCCTTCAGATGTTCCAGGACCCTCTCGTGCTCCGTGACGGAGATTGGCTTGTTTGATGTTGCCGCTGCTGATGATCGTAGTTTCCTAGTTGCTTTAGTTATTTCAGTTATTATGGATTACTGTACTGAATTTATGTCTTACTTTGATGATGTGCTTGACATTTTGGTTGGTGGATGACACTTTATATTTTTCATTCGTAGTTTTATTTCAGTGACTTATTTTATTAGCATTATACTGTTTCTTCTCTGCCTGGTGTGGTTGGCCTCCTATTCATTGTTTATACTGCTCTTTACATGTTTTTAAATATACAGTTTCTATGCGTCGTCATATTGTTAACTGACAAAAGGGGGAGAAATAATGTATGTGCCTTTTTGGATATCTGTCGGTGCTTGTTGTGCTTTTGGGAAAATATTATTTATCAGGCCACAGGTTCTATGCATCTTTTACGGGGGAGCTATCTGAGTTCTAGCTCGTCACCGTTCGCTGATTACGGGGGAGCTATCTGATTCTAGCTCGGCTCTGTTTATGGGGGAGCTGTGTTATAGTGATCTGTGTCCAGGTATGAATATTGAAATATACATTTATTATTTTGTCAATTATCAATATGGGGGAGATTGTTGACACAAAGTCACAGTCAACCAGATATTGACTACATTGACTAAATAATATCTGTATAAAATCAATACGACACACGACGTCTGCATTCAGTTCAGGACAAACGACGGCTCAGCTTCCGATCTCAGTGTATTTTCGAGTCTGTACTTTTGCATTTTATTGAGTCTAGAAGTATGTACTCTGAGTAATGCTGAGCTCTTGGAACTTAGTTTATAAGCCTACCCAAAATCCCAAAGCTCCACCAAAACAAAATTGCCCACAAGTCCCTTTTGTTCCACTCTGTGCTCTGGAGACAGAGTTCGGGCCGAACTCTGCCTCCACACAGAGTTCGGGCCGAACTCTGTCTCCTAAAAATCAGGAACCCTAATTTTAGGGTTAGCTGGATTACTAGCTGTCCAACGGCCAAATTTTTGAATTTCCCTAACCGAATTCTGGCCGAATTCTGCCTCAAAAATCAGTATAAATAGGGCATGAATTCTCTCATTTTCATTCACTCAATCTTCTCTTCTCTTCTCTCCTACAAGCTCAATAAGCCATACCCTTCCCATCTACTAGCCACAAGCCTCCTAAGTCTCGAGTGCTCAGCATCTCTCAGTTAGGAATCTTGTGCAAGAGTGAAGAAGTCGCTTGGACAATTCCAAGCAAATCGCCACTGCGATTCTCTGTAAGAAGTTGACGTGCTCTTCTGAAGTAAAGGCACGGGTTGTAACTACTATTTCACAAATAGTGGATTTAATCCTGAGCTAGAGTTCTCAGGCCTGGACTAGTCCTCCACGAGGGAAACCAGGTTAAAATCGCCGTGTTTGCGTATGCTCTCTTGTTTCTCTTTTATATTCCGCATTCTACTCTGATTATTCATTGTTAGTGAAAGAGTTATTTTTAATTGGTTATTTTTATATAAACTCTATTCACCCCCCCCTCTAGAGTTGCCAAACTGTTCTTCATCGTGTTAGTCAGTGCCCCTATCCCTATACCAAATTTCTCATGTCGACGTTGCGTGTCCAGCGCGCAGTAGCCCCCGAGCAGCAGGGCACGCACTGTGCCTGCGCGCGCGCGTGCACGACCAAATGTGCACGAGCCCGACACGACACGACACGACACGACACTAAGAACAGGAGAAAACACCAGAAACCTATAAGCGAGGTCTAACACTAAATTCCTATTCAACAAAACCCAGAAAAACACACAAAATGCCCATTGGGGCATTTCATCAAACACCCAGTGATACACACTGATACGTGTCCAGAATGGACACGAAACGACACGAAAACTTGGGAAACCCTATTCCTATAGTTAGTCTAGGGTTAGGGCAACCTAGAAATGAATTTTACCAAATTTTAGGAGCTATGGATAGGGTTATACCTATGGGTGTTCAATCTCCCAAAAAAACTCCAAGAGAAGGATCTCTCAAACCACCAAAGCTCTTCCAAATTGTTCCTTTCCTGTCAAAAATTATTACCAACAGCAAGATCACAAGATTTACAGCCTATTGGAATTTGTTTGAAGGAAAAAGGACTTGAAATGAATTTATTATGAATTTATGAAGATGGAACTTACCTCTTTCTAAAAACTTTGATAAACCCTAACAAAGAGGATAGCCCTAAATTCTAGGAGAGTATTTATAGAGGGGGAGGGGCTGTCTTGGCTGGCCATAGGGCCCTAGGGCTAGGGTTTGGCTAGTTGGTTGAGTCCTAATTGGTTTAAGTCATGATTATGACTTGTGACTTCACAAGCCATTCTTAGACCAAACTAACTCCTAATTACCCCAAACCAATTCTAATGAACTTGAAATGACTAACTTAGGTCACACTAGGGTTTCTTAACCTAACTAAGGTGTCTTGACCTAGTTTAGCCTATAGGACAGACTCCTAGTCAGCATGAGTCAAAGTCAACTATAGAGTCAAAAACAATTCTACCAAAAATCACCAAAAATTACTAAAAATCATATTAATATATTTAATAATAAAAATCCCAAAATAATTTCAAAATTTTGAAAATGACCAAAATACCCTCAAGCTAGAAAAGTGGCAGTGACACCAAAAAAAATCGTGGAGGGAAGTTTTGGGGCTGCGGGAATAAGCGTGAAATAGGAGGGAATTGTGAATATTTGGCGCCTGTTATTTTTTTGCCATATTGAATTTGATGGCATTCATTGTATGCCTTCTTATGTATAAAAAGTTAACGACATTTAATGCACGTCGTAAATAATGTAATAAATTATATTATGCCTTCTTTTACGGCATTCACTAAAATGCATGCTGTAAAATAATTATTTACGACATACAGCCATAAGCACGCCTTAATTTTAATGCGTTAAAAGGTCACTTTTCTTGTAGTGTACAAAACCATTATCCAAAGAGTGCTTTAATTTTCTCTGTCGTGAACTTGGAATTTTGGACGAAGCTGTTATTAATTAAAATAAACCTGCGTAAATATCGAGTATGTCTTGATTCTTTTATGATAAAATTGCTACGGGTACAAGCCGAAAGGGTCCTTCTGACAACAAGGCGTAACAGCCTAAGCGACACGGTGCACTAGTCCTCAGGACTACCGCTAGCTGGGATACGGCCCCTACAGCTAACCCATGGTAGCTTCAAAATATTAAATTATGACATAATTCCTTGTTTATTACATGGTTCATTTTTATTTATCACATGCTAAAATGCAAATTTTCCAACTTCCCTTTTCTTCGAAGTTAACTTTCTAGAATTTTTCCACTTGGGTTTTTATCAATCTTGTATATGTACTTTTCCTTTGGTCTCTCTCACTTAATCAATTTTTTAAAACAGCCTGATTTCTGTTCTGTTTCCAGAATCCAGAATTCGGGCCGAACTCTGCCCTACCCAGAGTCTGGGCCGAAATCGGCTTGGCTGTTCCAGAACCGGGAGCAGTCTCAGCCGCTGATCAGAAACTTGATCCAATGGCCCACAACCATTCCGACCATTCGAACCCTTACACATATTTTTGGTTTCTCCTCTTCTTTCTCCTCCATTGCCACCTTTTTCACTTCTCCAAACATATTTTCTCAAAACCCTAACCCTAGTTCTTCCTTCCTAGAGCATATCTCTTCTCAAAACTCAAGGAGAAGGCTTCCCTCATCATTCTCCTTCATTGTTCTTCATCACATTGAGGTACATTTTACCACTTCTCTCCATCTCATTTTTTTCAATTATCTTTATTATTTCATAGCTCCACGATTGTTCAATCGCGAGAAGAGACTTCGAACCGAGGGAGCATCCTCTTCGAATGCTCCTCCTCGTATTGAACCACCCGTTGAACAACAACCACCTATTCACCCGTTGTTCAACCCGCGTCGTCCACTCGACCCCAACACGTATGACGACCGAATATTTGTATCACTTGACGCGTCAAATGAATGGTTTAGTGATTTTCGGACACGTCCGGTGTTTGCGGGTCATCCTATCAATTTTACTATTTTCTCTCAATATGATTCACTTTTTCATGATCTTTGTCTTGACGAACTTGTCACCACCAACTCGATCATATATCGTAATGCTATTCAAATGTTCTACTGCAACCTAACTCATGATGATACACATATTTTCTCATGGGTTGCGGGCATTGACATCTCTTTTGATGATTTCGATTTGGCCGAATACCATGAACTCCAAGAGCCAAACTCATGGAAAAAGCTTGTTGAAGCTCGATCGTTTCAATTTTTCGATGGGTCTTCCCTTGAAAGATTCAAGGACGACTTGTGTACCCCTAACACACGTCCTCGCAAGCTTTTGGCCAAGTATCTCAATCCCTATTTTTATGAACTTCATCGGATTATCTTTAACACTATTCTACCCAAAGCGGGATCCACCGATGAAGTCACCTACTTTGAAATCTCGGCCTTGTATCACCTCCACTTTCGTGTACCATTTAATCTTCCACGTACCATGATGGACTGGATGATTAATTCTAGGAAGAAACCAAGATCCTTGGTTTATGCTTTGTATCTTCCTATGGTCTTTCGTGCTTTTCGTATACCTCTTGATGAGTGCCAGTTCTTACCTGCCCCTGCCTTCCTCTCTAAGGCACGAAGACTTCAGGCAGCAGTTGGCTTACCTGTTGTGTCCGAGCACTCTGACGATGAGCCCGATGCCCCTCCTCTGGGACAGGATCCTCCTCCTCTTCCTGCCACTCTCGAGTCACTCCAGACTATGCTCCGCGATCGCTTCACCTTAGAGGATGATCGCTGGACTCAGCTTGATTACCAGACCACCCTGCAGATGAGTGCCATCAGCAACTCACTGCACGATATTCGGTACTCCATGTCTCGCCATCCTTCCATGCCTATTCCTATGGAGCGGGATCCTGGTCGTGAAGGGTATCGTATCGATGACCCTTGGGTTATTCGCTACTTGGATCCGGATGCGGCCTTCGTGGACCCTCATCGTTCCTTCACTGATCCATCAGACGATGCTGGGCCTTCACGAGCTCGATGATGGATATGGACTTCTACTTGCTGCTGCTACTGAGGATCGTAGTTTATGTTTTATGAATTTTGGACTTTAGTTGATTTTATGCACTTTGGTTGTATTAGACTTATTATTATATGTGACTCTTGAGACATTCAGTAGTTTTATCAGTATCTATGCAGTTTCATCTTTTACATTTTTGTGTGCTTGCCACTTCTTATTTGTTTATGGTTAATTACTAAATGCCAAAAGGGAGAGAAATTTTGGTATATTCTATACTCTTTTTGTATCTGTATCTGTGCTTTGGGAAAAATATTTTTATCAGGCCAACAGGATTCGAAGCAATGTTTACGGGGAGCTATTGCTAGCTCGGCACTGACTACGGGGGAGCTATGCCATTTCTCTTAAATATGTCCAGGTATGAATATTGAATATACAACTATCATTTTGTCAATTATCAATATGGGGGTGATTGTTGACACAAAATCACAGTCAACCAAATATTGATAGAATTGACTACATAATACTTGTGATAATTCAATACGACACATGAAGACTACATCCAGTACAAGTCAGACGACAGCTCGGATTTGCAATGCAAGTTATTTTTGAGTCTGTATGTTACAATTTTATTGAGTCTAGACTTATGTAAACTGAGCTATGCTGAGCATCTGAGACTTAACCTATACCCATACCCAAAAACCAATAGCTCCACACATATCCAAATAAGCCAATTGGACCTATGACCCATTCTGTGCTCTGGAGACAGAGTTCGGGCCGAACTCTGCCTCCACACAGAGTTCGGGCCGAACTCTGCCTCCACACAGAGTTCGGGCCGAACTCTGCCTCCTAAAAATCAGCAACCTAATTTTTAGGGTTGGCTGGTTGCAAGTTGTCCAACGGCCAATTTTTTGAAAATTTCAACCAGAATTCTGGTCGAATTCTGCCTACCTGGTATCCTATAAATAGGCCATGAATTCTCTCATTTTCATTCATCCAATCTTCTCTTCTCTTTTCTCTAAAGCTCCATACAAGACATACCCTTCTTCATCTACTAGCCACAAGCTTCCTAAGCCTCAAGTGCTTAGTGCTTTTAAGTCAGAAGTTTGTACAAGAGTTCAAGAAGTCGCTTGGAAAATTCCAAGCATCGCCACTGTGATCTTTGTAAGAAGTTGACGTGCTTTTCTGAAGAAAAGGCACGGGGTGTAACTACTATTTCATAAATAGTGGATTTAATCCTGAGCTAGAGTTCTCGGGCCTGGACTAGTCCTCCACGAGGGAAACCAGGTTAAACATCGGCTGTGTTTGCGTATGCTTTCTTGCTCCTTATTTATTTTCGCATTTACTCTGATTACTCTCAGCTTGTGAAAGAGTTTAATTTTTAATTGGCTATTATCGCTATAAACTCTATTCACCCCCCTCTAGAGTTGCCATCTGTTCTTCAAAACAAAGATTTGATTTATATTAAAAAAATCAACAATATGCATAACGATATCTAAACTGGTGGATAAAAAAAATTTGATTGATCGAACAATCGGAACCCTAAATTAAATACGATCGAACGATCTAGGGTTCCTGAACAGAAAAAGCAAAATTAATTTTGAAATTTTGACCTCACAAATCAAACAGGGAGGCTCTGATACCACTTGTTAGAAATTCTGCATGTGACTCATAAGATGAAGAACAAAATAAATATAGAAGCGTACCTGAATCTATTGATTGATTTGATGGATTTTAAGCAGATGTCTCTTTATGGGTTCGATCTTCAAACTCGCTATGACCCTTAATAGTAAAGATGAAAATTTTGTTCCTCTCTCTGTTGATGGAGATGCAGAAAAGAAAAGAAAAAATCTTCTCTTTTGTGGCCGTATGAGTTGGGGACCACACACACACACACACACACACACACACACATATATATATATATATATATATATATATATATATATATATATATATATATATATATATATATATATTTATTTATTTATTTATTTATAATGCCAATTTGTCTCTCATCAAATTAGATTTATCTCCGGTATCTACATATTATTTCCATGAAAAATTTTCAAATAGACCAATTTAATTTGGCTTAATTAAGTCCAACACAATTAATTTTACATGTGTGGCCCATATTATTGAATAATTTCAACATATGGGTCCAAGTCAAACACAATGTAACGAAGACAAAGGACTAAGCATATACCGTCACAATACATAAGCACATGAAACAAGGTGTGATATAATGAATACAAATAACGTATGTGCATGTAAACGACAAAATAGTAGATGATAAATCCAAATACGAACATAAGCTGCAAGTAATTATGTATGACTGAAAAAAAAATAACATAACACGAAATGCATGCAAATATTGACGATTTGGACAAGGTATACTTGCATGCAAATATATATACCCGAAAAAGAAAATATATTATTGAGCAAAACCTCAATAGGATGGCCTATAGCAAGATGTCGATCCCAAACTAGCCAGGCATCAAACAAAATGAACATGCCGCCACAAAACAAAAACCAGTAAATTATCAAAATTCTATACCCCCTATGCACAAAGGCAGTATTGTCAATACCTCCAGACAACCCCATTCGTGCCTCTCCCCGCTATGGTTTTCTCGTACTGTCTCCCGACCTCAAGTATAATCTCTCGGAGCGTAAATCCTTTCTCTTCGTACCTGTATTTTTTCATATTCTTCCATAGGACCCACACAACCGCTGTCGCGTGAATTTTGCTTTCGATATTAAGATTGATTACGAGCCATGTCTTCAATCTATCTAATCCCACACTCCACTCGCCAGATCACCCTGCGAAATGACGTGGCTAATGGTCTCCTCCTCCAACCGACTACAACAATGACACCGGAAAACCATCGCAACCCCAAAAGTTTTGATCACGTCGTCACTAGAAAGCTTACCTCTCATCGACCACCATAAAAGTATCCTCTACTTCAACGAAAAATGATGGCTCCATGCTTCCAGCCACAACCCTGCCACCGGATGTTTGTAACTGACCGTCTCTCATGCCGACTTGATGGAGAATCGTCCCGCAGGGTCCGTCGACCAGGACAGGGCATCGTCCTCCTCAGAAATCCCCGCCCCACTAGCCACAACCTCCCGAGCAATCACCTTGCCAAACCGGTGCGCAATCAAGCCCAAATCCTATCCCCCTCTCTCCAACCATACCTGATGAATGTGGGTCAGAGGACACTCGGCCTCCACGGACAACATCCTCCCCTTTCCCGCTCAGTGCGCAAACAAGATCGAGCTATCACCCTTCCCAACGCACAGTCTAATGTGTCGTTCTCCAAGCTCCCATCCACACAAAATCCTAGCCACGCCAGACATGGGAAGCTTTGCAATTTACCGCAACGGTAGTCGGGTGCCTTCTAGCAAAATGCCTCCTCTGAAGAAATCGCACCACAACGACCTCTGGCTTCTAAGCAACCACCAAAGTTTGACCAAGAATGCATAGATCACCTCTGGAATCCTACGAAGCTCCATCCCACCCACGGTGAAAGTTTTTGCCATGCTCTGCTTGCTCGCCCAAGCCATTCTCCCAGCACCATGGCCCCAAAAGAAGCGATCACAATAACTCTAAGACCTTTTTCGGAGGATCGCACATCGTTAGGATGTACCTCTTAATAGCACCCAACACGTGTTGAAGAAGGATGAACTTGCCACCAGGGGATAGAGTATTGTTGTTCCACCCTTCAATTCGGCTCTTGATCTTGTCAATCAAGGGAATGAAAAGATCCGACTATACACTTATATGTGTGTGTATGTGTGTGTATATGTATTACATCTCAAATATTACTCTTGGGTTCGCCTTGGTAACACCATACACATTATATCATGTTCTATTATGAATAACCCCAATGTGAATTTTACTCAACCCTCTCAAAGATTCTATTATTTCTCTCCCTCCAAATATGTCAAACTGTACATACTTCTGTTACATACTTCTCGATACCACATACCTCTTTGCTTCGATGCTTTATATCTCGAACCACCGTAGCTATAGCCTTGACATCTTGAATTCACAGCTTCAACTTGTCCACTGAGCCCGCCGTATAGGCCATTTGAAGAATATATGTTCATGCTCTCATTTGCCTGACCGCACATAACACATTGTTGCCCCTAGTTTGAATGTGTAGGAAATAATAATGCCTTGTTCTCATTGATGGGACAATTTACAATATATATAGTGTCTACACGAGTGGGCTTTATGGGCCATATTACATTAGTTACAAATATAATCTAACACCCCCTCAAGTTGGAGCATACAAGTCACAAATGTCCAATTTGGGAAGTAAAGAATCAAACATATGCTTTCCAAGGGGCTTGGTGAAGATGTCAGCCAGTTGAGAAGAAGTAGGAACATGTGAGGCTATTACAGTGCCATCTCTAATAGCATCGCGAACAAAATGCAAATCCACCTCAATATGCTTATTGCGCTCATGAAATACCGAGTTCTGAGCCAGTGCAGGGTTAACTGACTGTCACAATACACCGACATAGCAGACTCCTGGCGAACGCCCAAATACACCAATAACTCCTTCAACCATTTCAACTCACAAACAAGCGCAGCAAGAGATCGGTATTCAGCTTCAGCGGAAGATCGGGAAACAGTTGATTGCTTCTTGGTCTTCCAAGAAATATGAGACCCCCCCAGAAACACCAACCAGTCTGTAACAGAACGACGAGTCAAGCTGGGACAACTGGCCCAGTCAGAATCACACCAACCAGAAAGACGGAGATCACAATCAGCTTTCAAAAGAATACCCTGTCCTGGTGTATGTTTGAGATATCTGACAACTCTCAAAGCAGCATGCCAATGATCTTGTCAAGGCTCCTGTAAGAATTGAGACAAGATATGCACAGCATAGGCTAAGTCAGGGCGAGTAAACGATAGATAAATCAACCTCCCAACTAGCCTCCGATAAGTCTCTGCATCCGCCATCTTTGGACTAGTCGATTCTGCCAGCTTGTGATTGGGCTCCATAGGAAAGCCAGCAGGTCGAGACCCCATCAAGCCGCATTCTGAAATAATGTCCAAAGAATACTTCCTTTGACAAGATTATATTTGAAAGCCCATAAAGCCCACTCGTGTAGACATTATATATATTGTAAATTGTCCCATCAATGAGAACAAGGAATTATTATTTCCTATATGGTATCAAAGCATACTTCCTTTGACACAAGGAAATTCCTTCTGTACTCCGAGCCACCTCTATGCCAAGAAAATACTTCAACACACCAAGGTCCTTCATGTGAAAACAAAAACTAAGGCACTTTTTGAAAGCATATAAAGCACCTGTGTCATTACCAGACACAATCATATCATCCACATAGATCAAAACATGCAACTCTACCTTTCCTTTAAAAAGAGCGAAAAGGGAATAATCGGAATGAGATTGAAAAAATCCATAGGATATCAGAGAAGTAGCAAGCTTAGCAAACCAAAATGTGGTGCCTGTTTCAATCCATATAGAGACTTACGTAGACGACACACTTTGTTGGGTTCACTATGCGAAAAACCTGGCGGCAACTTCATATACACTTCTTTTGTCAGATCTCCATAAAGAAAAGCATTATGCACATCCATCTGGTGCAAAGTTCAGCCTCTTACAGCTGCAACAGCCAAGAACGTCCGAACTGTAGGCATCTTAGCTACCGGGGTAAATGTCTCTGAATAGTCGATCCGCTCAACCTGATGATTATCGAACACAACCAGCCGTGCCTTTAAGCGCTCAACACTGCCGTCGGATTTGTACTTTATTTTGTACACCCATCTACTTCCCAATGCTTTCTTCCTATGAGACAAATCGACAAGACTCCATGTCCCATTATCTTCTAGAGCCTGTATTTTAGTTTGCATAGCCGCGTGCCAGCCTGAATCTCACGAGGCCTGGCGATATGAAGTAGGCTCAACACCTACAGTGATAGTTGCAAGAAAATCTTTGTGTCCAGCAGTAAATATGTCATAACTTAGAAATTGTGTTAGAGGATACGAAGTACCTGAGGAAGTGACGGGAACAGATGAACTGTGGTGAAGGGGGGACTTTTACTTCGAACAGCATTCGTCACAAAATCCTGTAATCGCACTGGCTGTGATTTCTTTCTCATTTCTCTTCCCAAGACAACCTTGTCGGGCACTTCTGGCAATACTGTATCCCCTGTATCACCAGTAGTATCTGCATCACCCCCAGCGGACTCTCCTGTCAATACTTCTGCATCTACCTGTGCGTCCATGTCACTCGGTGCTGGGCCGCCAGCAACCACTCCGGCCTCAGCAACCGTAGTCGGCACCATCCCAAAAGCCTCTATATCGTCTTCCGGCACCTCCACAGATGTATGACGTGTCGCAGAAGACATCTCGCTAGCTGTTCCACACCCAGGAAATTCCTTTTCATAAAAAGTAACATCGCGGACACAAAAAAATTCACCAGTCTCCAAATCATACAGTTTTCATCCTTTTTTATCAAGTGGATACCCAACAAAGATAAATTTTCTTCTCCTGCTAGCAAATTTCTCATGTCAGAATTTCAAATCATACGCATAGCACAGACAACCAAAAATACGTAGATGATCATACGAAGGAGCCGAACCATATAAAACTTCATAAGGAGACTTAAAATGCAAGATACTAGAAGGGGTTATATTTATCAAATAACATGCACCCAGAACACATTCCCCCCAAAAATCCACGGAAAGAGAACCCTGAAACCTCAATGCGCTGGCTATATTTAAAATATGTCGATGTTTTCTTTCCACCCTTCCATTCTGTTGAGGTGTCCCAACATAGGATGTTTGGAACAATATACCTTGAGATAAAAAATAATCTTGTAAACAATTAAATTCAGTGCCATTGTCACTCCGCAAACAACGTATATCAGCCCCAAACTGACACTTCACCATAGCAATGAATTTAAGAAATATAGAATAAACAGCACACTTATCCTTCAATAAAATAACCCAAACAGATCTAGAAAAATCATCCACCAAAGTCAAAAAATATCGTACCCCATTAGATGACGGAACACGATATGGTCCCCACAGATCACAGTGTATATGGTCAAAGCATCTCCAAGCACGACTACTACTATCAGGAAAGGCATCACGAGTCTGTTTAGCTTGCACTACAACAAAAAACCTATTTAACAACGTTCCATTTACAACGTTTTCTAAAAATATTGTAAAAAGTTAGATTTTTTAACAATGTTTCTAATGAGAACATTGTAAAATATTGATCATAACAACGTTTTATAATTATATGTTGTGAACCTTATTTTTTTACAATGATTTACGATAAATGTTGTAGATCTAACATTTAACAACTGTATTTATTTGTAGAACATGCAAGAGTTTAGAAAAGAACAATTAGTTCCAAATTTTTGGAGGGGTCCATACGAAATATTTTAGCAGAATTTCCCTCCGAGATTTTCCCTCCTATCTTTTGGCTTCCCGCGGACACACGAAATACCTAGCCGTGCAAAATAAAAAGGAACTCTCTCTCTCTCTCTCTCTCCTTTGGCAAAACCCCTTTCTTAAAAAATAAATTCCACCAGCGAAGACGAAGCAATCAAGCGGTGAAGTCGAAGGGAACCAGAGGTAAAACTTCTCCATTGTCGTTCGTTTAAGTCTCCTTTCCTCTCTTTTGGCTTCCTGCGGATTCTTTTCGTATTTTAAGTCCCTTTCTCCGCATCATAGGTGCAGACACAGAGATCCATAGGTGTAGACAGAGGCGAAGACGAGGATCTTTTCACTTTTGGGCTGTAGTATCCAATTTTTGTAAGTTTGTATCAATTTCTCTTTGGCTTTCTTCATGTTCTTCTCTTTGATCGCTTTGGCTAAATTTTAGTCCTGTAGAATCGAGCGACAGCGTTTAAATCCCTACATTTTTTATAAAAGTTTTTAGATTTTGGGTTTTCCCTAATTAAAACCCTAAATTTTTGGTAACAGGCGGCCTTCATAAAAAGGTTTTTTTTTTATTGTAGTGTGGAGCACAGAGTAAATTATTGAGTAACAAGCGGGATATTATTTGGATTTAATCCATATCAATACAGGAACTTTGAGCAAATAATGACAACTATTTCATCTAATTGATGATCTGTTAGATAAATTTTTGTTGCTAATTTACCATCCTCGACCAGGGAGTAACAGTTGACAACAGAACAAAGGAATTAACATTTTTCCATAATAATTTTTTTTTGTATACAGATTAGGAATTTTATTTGATTATAATGATAAATATTTTGATTATTACAGTTGCTCTAATTTTCCAGTCATCATAACTTTTAGGTTTTGTTTATTTTGTGGTAGGGCAACGGCAATGGAGAATTTTTAAAGATTTTTTTAATTATTATATTTTGGTTGAATTTTTTTTGTTCCATCTTGATTCATCTCTATTATTGCAGGAATTGGTATTCATCAGTGCCATCCCTACCACTCGATTGCTTCCAACAGGTTAGGGTTTTAATTTTTTTAATTCTTGAGGGGTCAATGCAATTTTGATGCAGCTAGAATGTGTGTACTTAGTAGTAGTCTAAGTAATCTCGCAAATGGAATTGAGTAATGGTTTCGGTAGATAAGTTTACCAAAGATGCAAAGGATTCTAGATACTTTAAGCACATAATTTGCTACTTTGGCATGTCGACCATATCTACATACAATCAAAATAATGTTGCCGGATCTGGTTCTTTGTCAGACATCCCAGGATGTTACTTCCCATCCACCCTAGATCAACACATAACTTTTTTCATGTTTCCATTATCATGTCTACCTTATTCAGATGATAAAGGGGATAAACACAATAAAGTTTAGAATAAACTAATATTTGCAAATGTTTAGAATAAATGTGATGGCTTGAATCTATTTTCTCATTCAAGGGCCACATCTTTAGCACATTTCTAGCCTTCTAGGTTATATGATTGAACTTTAGACACAAATGTAGTTATTTATGTTGATTGTTTCTGTTTTGTTTTGGATCATTATAATGTCATAATTATGTTAAATAGTAGATGAGTTTGTTCGAGTCACACTTCCTATTATTTGTATGCCAGACTTGATATTTATCTTTTTAGGCCCTTCAATTTGAATCTGTGTCAGTCTTTTATGATATATAAACATCCCCCGAATAAACTCCTGCCTTATTTTATTTCTTATTGCAGTATTTTACTTGATTCAATTATAAAATAGTTGATTTGATTTTCGTAGTAGCTAACCCTAATGCTCTTTTTGTTTGGTGTGAATTAGAGTACTGTCACACGTTTCCAGTGATGGATAAAGCTTGGTTGCATTTTCGAAGGTTTTGAAGTTACCTATTATAACATATTTACTTTTTTTGTTATTAAGTTTACACCATTCTGATATTCATTGATTTTTTTCCTTATAAACATGTAGACACACCTCTGAATACCAACAAGGAGCAATGAATTTTGTAACTATTGCCTTGAAGAATCTAGGTGCAGAAACAATTCCATGTCCTTGTATTAAATGTAAGAACTTGGATCCTCTTACTGGTTCAATCGTGTACGAGCACTTAGTTTGTAATGGAATGGATCCATTGTACACCACTTGGGTATTACATGGGGAATAATCTACTACTTATGCACAGGCGCATCAAGGTACAATAGCATCTGATATATATCAGATGTACGCAAATGCATTTGCTCAAGATGAAGGGATTACAGATCATAGTAGTGATAGAAGAGAATGGTCTGCTAATGTGCCGGAAGATGTTGAAACCCCTTTGTACACAGGGTGCACAAAACAGACAAGATTGTTTGCAATGGTAGCTTTGTATAAAATCAAAACTACGAATGGTTTATCCAAGGTTTGTTTTGACGAACTTCTTAAAACCGTTGGTAATATGCTACCAGAAGATAACATGCTTCCTAAAACCTCATATGAAGCGAAGAAGTTATTGAAGTCTTTTGATCTAAATTATGAAAAAAATACATGCTTGCGAGAATGATTGTTGTTTATTTAGAAAAGAACTGGCAGATAGGGATAATTGTCCCAAATGTGGTTGCTCTCGTTGGAAAGTGAACGAGTGCAATATAGAGAATGAAAACGAGAACAAGTCTAAAAAAAGGATTCCAGTGAAGGTGCTTAGATATTTTCCCATTATACCCAATAGAAACATCTGAACAATTGAGGTGGCATAGCACCAATACAAGAAAAGATGGCCAGTTACGCCATCCAGTTGACTCGTTAGCCTGGAAAGCAGTCGACAGAAAGTGGCCCGCTTTTGCATCAGATTCACGAAATATAAGACTTGGTCTTGCTGCCGATGGGTTCAACCATTTTAGTAATCTTAACTCTACCTATAGTTGTTGGCCTGTGATGCTTGTCGCGTACAACCTTCCGCCATGGTTATGCATGTTGAAAGAGTATCTAATGTTGACATTATTAATTCCAGGGCCAAAGCAACCTGGTAACGATATTGATGTTTACTTGCAGCCACTTATAGAGGATTTAATAGAGTTATGAAACAGTGGAGTAGAAGTATATGATGCTTACATGAAGACAACGTTTAATTTGAAGGAGATTTTGATGTGGACAATAAATGATTTTCTCGCTTATGGAAATCTACTGGATGTACAACAAAAGGAAAGACGGCTTGCCCTATTTGCAGTGATAATACTTTATCAATGTGGCTACCACATAGTTGCAAGACTGTATATATGGCCCACAGAAGATTCCTTTCTCTAAAACACCCATTTCGAACAAAAAAAAAGTTGGTTCGATGGAAATCATGAAGATAGGAAAAAACCTGTAATAATGACTGGTCATGATGTATTAGAAGCTACCAGTCAAATTGAAAATGACTGGGGGAAGAAAAGACAAAAACCAAAGAAAAGAAAGAAGACAAAGACTGCAGTTGATGGTGAGATACAAATATGGAAGAAGAGGTCAATTTGTTTTGAACTGCCTTATTGGAAGGTAAGTCATTTTAAATCAATCTAGTTTCTTATATTTATTTTTGTTTTAATATTTATGAGTTCAAGATATAGTTCATAATAACATGTAACTTTTTTTGTTATTAGGATTTGCTTCTACGTCACAATTTGGACGTAATGCACATTGAAAGAACGTTTGTGAGAGTATACTTGGCACACTTTTGGATATTAAAGGGAAGTCAAAAGATGGACTTAATTCTCGAAGAGATTTGCAAGAAATGGAAATTAGGAAAGAGTTCCATCCACAAGATAGAGACGGTAAAGTATTCCCTCCAGCAGCACCATACACATTATCAAAGACCGAAAAGCAATTATTTTATAATCGATTAAGAAATTTTAAGGTACCTGATGGGTATAGTTCTGACGTTAGAAATTGTTTCTCAAAGAATAACAACATAATAAGTCTTAAATCTCATGATTGTCATGTTTTGATGCAACAATTGCTATCTGTAGCTTTGAGAGGTCCCTTACACAAGGCACCAATAAATGCAATACTTCGATTATGTGCATTTTTTAATGAAATATGCCAAAGGGTTATTGATCGAGATAGATTGGAATATCTTGAGGCTGAAATTGTTGAAACGTTGTGCATGTTAGAAAAAATTTTTCCTCCTTCATTCTTTGATATTATGGTACATTTGACCATTCACTTGGTACGAGAAGTACGTTTATGTGGACCAGTACAATATCGTTGGATGTACCCATTTGAAAGGTACTCTACTATCTCATCTTAGTTTTTTTTAAAGCATATTAGTTAATACCTTTCGTGAATAGCTAAAATACCTTATCATTTATTTATTAGGTATATGAAGATACTAAAAGGATATGTCAAAAATTCAGCACGTCCTGAAGGATGCATAGCAGAGTGCTATCTTTCTGAGGAGTGCATGAGGTATTGTAGTAGCTACACAGAACAAGCAAAAGAAATTGGTGTTCGTTATAGACGTAATGAAGATTCTCTTGATAACTCACTACATGAGGGACGCCCATTATCCAAAGTAGTGCATCTACCAATATCTCATGAAATGTTAAAAAGTGCACATCGATATGTGCTTTTTAATACGGCAAAGGTGGAACCTTATGAAGAGTAAGTATAAGGAGATTCATTATTAAAAAAAATAATTTAATGTTTAGATTAGGCATGATATGTGTTTTCTCACCATATTATTTCATCTAGAATACATTTGAGTGAGTTAAAGAATTCAGATAAGCATCTTTCCACAAATGAAAGCAAACTTTGGAAGAAACACTCGGATACATTCTGTGATTGGTTTCAAAAAAAGTTACTAGTTCAAGTGTGTGTGTTCTTTGAAATTGCAATATATATGACAGCATTATATCTTACTAAATTTTTTTATAGGTTAAGGAGGAAATCAGTACAGGCGTTCATGTTTGTGAAACAATAAAGTGGTTGGCATATGGGCCTGTAAAGGAAGTAATGTTATATTCGGGGTTCCTTATCAATGGACGTCGATTTCAAACCAAATACGTTCAAAGGTCCACTCAAAATAGTGGTGTTTCTTTGGAAGCAAAAACCATATGTCAATCAGATTCAAATGACAATGCTGGAACTTCAAGCTCAAGAGCTTTTTATGGGGTCTTGCGCAATATTCTTGTTTTAGACTATAATACTTTTCAAATCCCTATTTTTAGGTGTGACTGGGCTCACATTTATCACGGTGTTAAGGTTGAAGATAGTTTTACATTAGTAAATCTCCATCAATTTAAAAATCAATTCGAAACTGACCCTTTCATTCTAGCATCACAAGCGAAGCAACTATTCTATTCTAGAGAGTCAGATTCTTCTAGTTGGTATGTGGTGTTGAAACCACCACCAAGAGGTTTCCATGAATTGGATATATAATGAGAATGCAGAATCAAGCTCTCAACCGTTGGATGTCTCAAAACTTGGCGAAGCTATTGTTGACGAGGATAATTTGTATGAAAGAAGGGATAAAGATTGTGAAGGCATATTAGTTTAATTGTTGCAATTCTGGAACACATTTGTTTGGAAATGAACAAAGAAATTCTGTCTGACAGTTTAGTACAACTTCTCAAGTGGTTCTGTTTGTAAGGGGGAAATCTGTTTATGATGAAACATAATCTAAATAGAGATGGAACATGGTTCCATTTGGCTCTTTGGCTTATTCTATCAAATCTAAGAATGTAATTGTCTATTATATAGCTGTATTGGCCTATTGAATGAATCACACCCAGGATTGTGATTCCTTATATCACTTACAACAACACCACCACCACCCAAGCCTTTATTCCAAGCTTTTGGGGTTAGCTATTTTCTATTCAGCTCTGTGAAGTGTCATATCTCTAACATTAGCAAAAACCATATCTTTCTTTGTATGTCTGAATCCAATTTTGTTTAGGCCTACCCTGGTTCCAGCATCTCCTTTAACTAACATTCTATCCCAATCCGTCTTCTAACTCTTCATCCAAAGTTGCACTAGATTAAACTGCATGACTGCAAAAATGGTCTAACCTCCTGACATTAGCATTTGGGGCTTATTTGACAAGGTCCTCTTGCTCATAGTTGCATTAACTGGACATTGACATGATATCACTCGTGTTGGTATCTAGTTGACAATAAACATTTTGTCAATTCTTCCATGGAGATTCCTTGACAATGAGTCACTCCCCAGCAAACATCATTCTGATTAGGAACTCTTTGAAATTGGCGAAAATATAATGAATTTAGTTCAGTCACACTACTGTAACCTTTAATTACCTCTATAATCTATACAAAGTTTGTATTAAGACAAATTTTTGTTTGTGTATTGTTCATGTGGCTTGAAAGTTGCTGTAATGTATAATCTAATTATCCCAATACTTTTTAGAAGAATAGTCCCAGTTTGTTTAGAGTTATATTTATCATGACATTGAACTCTAATGTCTCTTTTGAAGTTGGATTGTGTCTTATTTTTTTTCATATATACTAACCTATGCATCATAATGTTTTTGCTCTTGATATAGTACATACTCGACATTTTGTTCTTGCACACTAGTGGTCTACTTTTAGCCTATATACTAGACAATGGCAGTTGCAGGGGTGGTTGGTGATGTTATAATTGTCAAAGTAATAAAAGAAGTGTGAAACAACTCTATGATGAACAAGGTTTTAAGTATCACAACCAAAACAGGTCTTAGATACTAAAACTCCCTAAACCAAGCAATGAAACCCCCAAAACTGCCAAAGTCTCACTTCACTTTATATTTTCTTTTTATTTATCTTGCCTTCTAGAATATGATCTAATTCTTTTTAGTTCTATTTGTCACTAACAACAGTTAAACACTAATCAACAGGGTTGTAGATTGTAAAACTATGGCTTGTACAATGGAGGTAATTGAGATTATCAATATATATAATTTACGTAATTTAATTTATTCATGACATGTTATTTCTTTTTATAGGTCTCAAAAAGTAAGTCAGGGAAACGAAAAAGAAAGCCACAACAATATGTTCTCTCAGATGTTCAATAAGATGTGGATGAAAGCCTAGAGGGAGGTTTAGATGCATCTCATTCTTTACCTATTAACTTGCTAGATGCACATAATTCCCACCTTAACGAGGAGACAATGTCGATTAAGAACAAACGAGGTCCAACCAAGCTCAAGGGTCTTGGGATGGAACAAAATATGATTAAAGAAGTAGAATATAATGAAAGAGGACAGCCTATAGGTGATACTTCAATTACCTTTGCCTCTTTCTTAGGGGCCTTAGTTCGATCTACAGTTCAGATAAATATAAAGAATTGGACTTTGGTTTCTAAACAACAAAAGGAGGACATGTGGACAGTTATATTGGTAAGATAATTAGAGCTAAATATTTCAAGCTCACTTATAATTTCATAATGTATATTTATAGACCACAATTTACATTACAGCAAAGGTACAAACTAGATGAGGTGAACAAGAAAAATACCTTGCAAAAGATGGGAAACTATTTGAGAGAATATAGGTCCAGGATTTCCACTAAGGTGAGAGCAGCTTGTGCATTGGAAGTAGAAGAAGCACATCTACAGCTTGCCAAGTTGAAACCTCAAAACTTGACATATCAAGAATGGAAAGAGTTCATTAAACGTGCGTGCTCAGCGACAGCTAAAGTAAGTTGTAACATCTAATGTTAATCAATAATAGTATATTTTCATTATTCCCCTTTGTTAATAATAATTAATTTTTGATGTAGAGTAAGAGTGACCTAATAAAGTTTATAAGGAGTCATCATATATAAACTACCCCACACGATGAGTCGACGGGGTTATGCCCGATTGGAGCAAAAGATGGTAAACTTATTTGTATCTAGTTTATGATGTTTGTACTGTAATTGCATGTGTTGATTTCTCAAAGTTTACTGAGATGAGAAATTGTATTGTTTTATTTATTTTTGTAGAAGAAAGAGGATCCATCGAATATAGAAATATCAAGAGTTGATTTGTGGTCGGAAGGGCATAAATCAAAGAATCCCAAACAAGCAAATGCATCTGTTGCCGAATCTCTGGTAAGTAGAAATAAAGTTTTGAATATTTTACATATGTTTTTATATTGTTTGTTCAATTTATATTAGTATTTCATTTTTAACATTCTAGAAAAAAATTCAAGAGATCAAAGAATCACAATCTAGTACACAAATATCATCAAGCTTAAGAGACGATGCTCTCTCAAAAGTATTGGGTGAAGACCGACCTGGTAGAACAGTAATTGGTCTTGGATTTGGAGTTACAATTACTAAGTTGAATGCCCAAGCACATTCTTCTAAGATTATACAGGCGCTCGAAGATAAAGTCAATAGATTGGAGGACAAGTTGGACAAATTGATCGAGGTAAGTAGTTATTATTGGAATTAACAAATCTCATAACTTATGCCTTGCATTCAAATTTGTGGTCGTCACAGCAAGGAGAGAAAAGAACTGGACAAGAGAGGGTGCAATCACCACAAGTTGTTAGTACACCAGAGGTAAATGTGTTGATAAAATAATTATAAATGTGTGTAATTTTAGAGAACTTATTTATTATGTATTAACTATATATTCATTACATTGACAACAGTCACATCATGCAAGCAACACCAATAATGACCTCCATGATCCAATCATTGGACAAAAATGCAAGATTATGAGCTGGTACAAAAGATGAGAGATTTTTGTAGAAGGATCAATAGCATCTATAGATCCTGTCTCCCTAGTGCACTGCAAACCACTTGGACTAGATGCTTGGAAGGTTTGGATTGAAGTTGGATTGGTTCCTGAAGCTCATTTGTGGAGGACTACATCAGACATGACATTCGTTGAGCATGCTATAGGGGTTCCAATTACGTGGAATAAGCAATACATTATACTTGATCCTTAAAGCTTTTGATTGGATCTTTTCATGGTTTAGGCTCTTTATCAAGTACTTTGGCAGTTTAGATTTCTTATTAAGAATTTTGATATTTTAGACTTCTTTCTTTTTGAGACTTCATATCAAGTACATATTTGTTTTTAATGCTATATGTGGGATACTTTAATCATAGACTTGTTATCAAGTATGTGACATTTCAATATGAATGAATATGTGTATTTGACTGACACTGGAGCTAGCACTTTGCAGAATTTTTGCACTTAAATGCATTTGTAAGAACCAATTGATTGTAGGACATGATGAAACCTTTTTTTAACTCTGCCAATGTAAGTGCATTACATTGCCGGTCCCAAGCCCGGATAAAAGAGGAGGGAAGATGTGCGCACTATCTACAATCAAGATTGTCTTAAGGTAAAAATGTATGTCTCTTTCCTTGTTTATTTTTCTAATAGCTCTCTGGTTTTTTATTTAGATTTTCCTATATATACAAAAAAATCTATAACAAAGTAACTATTAATGATTGTTATTATGTCTCAGGTTTCTTCAAATTTAAGGAAGATTTTGGTTCCGTTTGCCAGTCCATGCAAGAAAACCTTAACAGACCTGAAGTTTTATCAGGTTAATTCGTGTATACATTGTTCATCTCTACTATTAGTCATTTATATTTTGGTTGTGGTTTACATATTTTGACCAGGCTCTTATGAAATTTAGGTTACGTAGCCCAAAATCCTTTCTCTACTTTCTTGGTATGTCACTTCCCTCTCCAGATTCTCTCTATTACGACAATAAGGTTGCAATTCATATTTGATAAGAATTCAGTCTTCCATTAGTGCACCAAGCATATTGAGGATTGTCAATTTTTCCAAGACAAGGTCAAGCTCCGCGAGATAGGTTCTGCTTTACCACTAATCCAGATACTTGTTAGTTGTTAGTTGGCAAATATACTCACTAAGGCTTTGACTCGAGCATTCTTGACAAGTGCACTCCTTGCAGAGGGGTGTAGAAGATGCCTCACTATCTTTAGTTTAGTCACACATAGGAAAACTTCTAGGACGGGAGGCGTATTTCCTATACTCAAAGATGGGTGGAGACAACCCTATCGTTTGATTTGCTGTCATGTATTAATAGGAAACTGTAGTAAATTTGCATCAGTAAAGAACATGGAGAGGAAACAGGGAGGGAATCTGGTAACACAACAAGAAGGGAAAACGAACAGGGATAGCAACTGCAATAAAACTAAGCATTAGGCTACAGTCCAGCAGTTGCAGACATGAGCAGTTGTAATAGAGCAGTAAATAACCGCATATGTATTGCAGCAGCAAACTGCAATAGCATCATTTTTTACATCTGTACAGCAGTAGGGGGTGATGCTTGGGTGTAAACGTTTGGTATGGGTGAAACTGGTAATGCAGTGAGAAAAAGAGCAGCAGTTTCCTGTAGATATATGTACCAAATAGTGCATGAATGCCTTTGGATGTAGAAGTGTGGTAGGAAAAAGTATCTGCATATAGGGGTGCAGGATACCTATGTGTTGTGCACATATACATGAATGTGAGACAGGTTTCGATCCATTAAGCAATTTCAGTTAAGGTGAAGATTCTGATACTGATATAGTTCAATTTACTTATGTCATGTATAATCAAGTATCCTATCTTGGTCAACTCTATTCTCTTTCCATAATCCCCAAAACGAGATAATACGTCACAAATTTGAAATTTAGATTGTAATTTGATAGAAATTTACAGGATTTAGATTGGAATTGATTGATGCTCTATAATATACTGCAGTAGTAGGGATTTTAGATTTTGTTAGTGTTCAAGTTTGTAAATTTCATAGATCAAAAGAAATAATTCTAAATTTGTAACAAATCTGCAAAAAAAAAATTGTCAAATAGGGAAAGTTTTTAAATAAAGATTCCTTCTTTAGCTATTGCACATAATAATCAGGTAAAAAGATCTAGTTTTCTTGATTCCGATAAAAGTTGTAATTTTATATTTCTTTTCATAAATTTTCTATATCAAAAACAAAGTGGTGTCCTCTGGTCCATTTTGATTTGTAATTCTAGTGGTTCTGGAATCAATGACCTATATGCAATGCAGCATAACTAACAGTTCAAATTTGTGAAACTGTCAGAAACACAGGAGTGCATATCCTAAAAGAATAAGGCTATAATTCTAAGGTGGTTATTGACTGCTATACAATTCACACAAGAGGCACTTCCACAAATTTCAAAAATCGGTATCACTGACATGGGAGGGAGTATGATTGGAAGCAACAGGTCCGATGAGACAGGTAGAAAATAATAATGCCTTGTTCTCATTGATGGAACAATTTACAATATATATAGTGTCTTCACGAGTAGACTTTATAGACCATATTACATTAGTTACAAATATAATCTAACAGAATGTCAAACCGTTCTAGTCTATCCCGTGCCAATATTCTTCCTATTAGCACACGATATAAGCACATCTGCATCTCTTTAAGGACACCCTTCAAACAAATGATCTCAACGTGGCTCCATTTCACATGCACCGTACTGACTTGATTATACACCAGTTTGTATTCAAAACCGTCGCTTCTTGACTCTTCCCAGAGCCATACGTCTTTTTGTATTGACGTATCAATCGTCTCCCTCTGGATTACGTCCCTATATAACCAAGCATGTCTATGCCCTTCCACATGTCACTGCCTATTATGTATCACAGTAGCAACCGTCTCCCCCTGACTACCTCCTCTGCGGCATGTGCTCCTAACTATTGTAATATCCCCCTGTGACGGATCCACGAATCCAACCATATGTCCCTTTCATGGCCCTTTTTTAGTATATGTGAAATGCACTAGTACTGGACAGGTCCTCTATGTTTGAGCAGTATATGCCAGCCCGAAGGCCATATCAGCCCTTTTTTTTTCATGTAGCATCGACCAAAAAAAATCAGCCACGCCTCTCTTCTGATGGCGTCCATCAACTGCTTCTTCTTCTTCCTTTCTCCATGTTCCCATCTCCTGTTTCTCTTCCTCCTCCATAGTTGATTAATTTCTCCTGCCCGTGTTCTCTTTCTTTCCTCTGTTCTCTATCTTTCCTCTGTTCTCCATAGTTCTCACATCAACTCCTTCTCTGTTTTCTCCTACATTCTCCTCATATAGTTCTTGTTCTTCTGTTTTGTCAACTTTTTGCCATGGATAACTCAACATCAACATATGATGATGTTTTGTCGAAATTGCCTTCCTTACTCTCCTCAACTTCTATAGATTCAGACTACCTTGTCAATTCAAAATCAAGCAATCCTCAAGCCGATTGGAAGTTATATATCTTCTTCAAGACTATGTCCAAGAAAAGCTATCCACTCCACATTATTTCCTCTATAATCCC
Source organism: Iris pallida (assembly GCA_029216955.1). NCBI lineage: Eukaryota > Viridiplantae > Streptophyta > Magnoliopsida > Asparagales > Iridaceae > Iris > Iris pallida. The sequence goes on along the minus strand of JANAVB010009070.1, from coordinate 49,108 downwards.
CAAAATTTGGAAATGCAAAAAGCCAGTCAAAGTATCAGAGTATCATGAAGGTTCCTTCTCTGTCAAATTCAGTTCGATGGAGGATCTGGAGTATGTTATTACAAACGGACCTTGGAAGATTAATCATCATCTACTCATCATTGAAAGGTGCTGTCCAAATAAACCACCGTGCGAGTACAAGTTTGAAGTTTGTGATTTTTGGGTGCAGCTTCATGGAATACCAGTCAATCTTCTCACCATTGATTACATCTCATCTTTGGCAACTAGAATCGGTTCTGTTCATCCTCCATCTGTAGAAGATGCTTGTAAGTGGATTCTTTTTGCCAGAATTAAGATTTCTATAGATATTACAAAGCCACTGCTGAGAAATCTGAAAGTTACTTTGTGCAATCATAAGGAATTTACTGTTCTATTGAAGTATGAACGCCTTCCCAAGTTCTGTCAGTTCTGTGGTTGTTTGGGTCATAGTATAAAAAAATGCAGAATCCATATTGAATATGCTACTATGATTAGTGATTCCTGGAGTATTGATCAGAAGATAAAGTTTCAATCATTACTTGATCAACGTCTTGACTCCTCCATATGTGTCACTCATGCGGATAGATTTAAATCTAAATCTAAACGTTTGGATTCTTCAAATCTCCATTCATCTAATTCTCATGAATTACCACATGATCCTCCTACGACAAATGATCTTCCACCTTCAAAATCAATCAATCTTCCAGGTAGGGATATGTCCATAGATAATCCATCTACAATTCCTCCTCCTAGTGATGCTAACAAGGAAGTTGATATCAACACTACCATTCCTAAGTCAGTTCTATCTCTGTTAGCAGTTATTTCACCGGAGATTAACTTAATTCCGGCAGTTCATCACTCAGAACAGGGTTGCAATCAGTTATTTCTCTGTCATTTCTTCTTTCACAACTCTCCTAAACTCTCTTAATCCTCAAAACATAAATCCATATCTCTGTCATTTCTTCTTTCACAACTCTCCTAAACTCTCTTAATCCTCAAAACATAAATCCATATCCTATTATTTCTGATACTGATATCTCTTTTCCTAATAAACATCAGTCAACTTCTGTTAAGAGACTTCGATCTTCAACCCAGGATCCTGATACTGACACTCAAGATACCAGACCACATAAAAGGCTTATTATTGATTCGATTGATGATATAGGCGCGGCTGGCCTTCAACAGCCTCCTCTCCCATGATCCTCTCATGGAATTGTAGGGGTTTGAGGAATGACCCTACAATTCATACCATCAAATCATTTCTCCGTGCATCTAGGCCTAAAATCCTCTTCCTCTCTGAAACTAGATGTTCGTCAAATGTTGCATCATCGTTAGCTCATTCTCTGGGCTTTGTTAACTGTTCATCAATGTCCTCTGTTGGTCTATCTGGGGGTCTTCTCCTTTGTTGGGACTCAAACATTCAGTTAACTATCATTTCAAAGTCTGAGAATTGCATACACTCTTCTCTTATTTATCCTGGTTATACTCAACCATGGCACATTTTCTGTATTTATGGTCCTCCTGATCCATCCCATCGATCATCATTTTGGAATCAGCTTCAACATCCCATTTTATCAATATCTAATCCTTGGATCTGTATTGGAGATTTTAATGGAATTCTGTCACCTGATGAAAAGATTGGAGGTGCAAGTTTCAATTATAATCATCATAAAGACTTCATCAATTGGCATAACTCAGTGGCAGCTGTGGATATTGGTTTTCAAGGACCAGCTTTCACTTGGAACAATAGAAGACGACCTTTTCAGTATGTGGCAGAACGTTTAGACCGAGCTATAGTTGATATTCAGTGGCGTTCACAACACCCTCATGCTGGTTTACTTCATCTACCATGCCTTAACAGTGATCACAACCCTATTCTTCTCCTATTAAAGATTGGTCATAGACGAAGAACATATTTGCCACGTTTTGAAGCCTCTTGGACTGTAGAACCTGGTTTTCATCAATTCCTTACTGAAACATGGAAAAATCAGAATTCCAATGATCTACAAATTAAATTGAAAACAATGCTTCCCAGGCTTCAACATTGGGGGAGAAAAGTAGGTGGTAATTTTGATCAAGAAATCAAAGTACAGGAGAGGAAATTATTGCAAATACAGTCCAATCCTCCTACAGATGATACCTTTGTTGAGGAAAGAAATATTCAAATTCTCTTAAACAAATTACACCTTCAGAGAGAGCTATACTGGAAACAAAGATCCTCTGTATCTTGGCTGAAAGAAGGTGATCGAAATACTCGCTTTTTCCACATGACAGCAACTTCCAGGAAGCAAAAAAATTCCATTCACAGTATTATTAATGATGCTGGCACTCAAGTTTCAGACTACAAAGAAATATCAGAAGCATTTGTACTTCATTTTAGTTCAATATTTGCAGCTGTGGAGACTCAATGTGTTCCTGATCATATTTTATATGATTTGCCTTATATTACTGATTCAGAAAATGAACTGATCAGTGCCCTGCCAAATGAAGAAGAAATCAAATCTGTAGTCATGAGTATGAGCCCTTATAAGTCTCCTGGCCCTGATGGTTATCCTCCAATTTTCTATCACAAATGTTGGGACTCAATTGGACCCTAGGTAACATCCTTCATTCAATCTTTCTTCATCTCTAGGGCTATGCCTCTAAATCTCAATCATACATACATAGCTCTCATTCCCAAAGTTCCTAACCCTTGATGTCCTGTAGATTATAGGCCTATCTCCCTGTGTAATGTTCTATACAAAATTATTGCAAAAATCCTTGCTAATAGACTACGGCCTATCCTACACAAACTGATCAGTCCTTACCAGAATGCATTTGTTCCTGGTAGATATATTGGGGATAATATAGTCATTGCTCAAGAAATTATTCATACTATCTCTAAATTTTCTTCCAACAATAGCTCTTTTGCTTTTAAAGTGGATATGTCTAAAGCCTATGATAGGCTGGGTTAGGGTATAATCGATCAAGCTTTACAGGGGGTGGGAATTATTGGAAAGTCTAAAGATCTTCTTATGCAATGTGTCACTACTTCATCATTTGCTATCTTGATTAATGGTGAACCAACTGAAACTTTCCTTCCTGGCAGAGGGCTAAGACAGGGCTGTCCTCTGTCTCCATATCTTTTCATTCTCTGTATTGAAATTCTTTCCACACTGATTAATGCCATGGTCAGAAACTCCTTGTATGAAGGCATTAAACTTCGAAATTCTCCTCATATTTATTCTCATCTTGCATTTGCTGATGATCTCTTTATTTTTGGTCATTGTTCCCTTCATAACTTTTCCCAAGTAAAACTTATCCTTAAAACCTTTGAAACTTGGTCTGGACAGCGTATTAATTATGACAAATCTTTCATTTTCTTCACAAAAATGGTTGATCCTATTATGAAGGAGCTGTATGTTCATCTGTTGGGGGTCCATTTGATGAAACCAAGTGATAGGTACCTTGGTCATCTGTTGCTCAAATCAAAGAAAAGGATAAGTATATATAGTGCTCTGTTGAATGCCAGTAGTGTGAAACTTCAGGGTTGGAAAAGTAAATGCCTATCTCATGCTGGAAGAACAACCCTTATCAAGTCCACCCTATCCTCCCTCCCTACCTATTACTTCTCTGCATACCATATTCCAAAACTGGTGGCTAAGAAACTTGTTCAACATCAATATAATTTTTGGTGGTCTTCAGTAGATAAAAGAAGGATTCATTTTACATCTTGGGGGAAGTTCACTCAGCCTAAATTTCATGGAGGTCTTGGAATACGAGATCCTTATATCTCTAATTTGGCTTTAGTTTTGAAACTGACTTGGAGGTTTTTGAACAATCCAACTTCAGTCTGGGCTTCTTTACTACACAATAAGTATCTTCATTCGAATACATTCTGGGGTGCTAAGCCTACTAAGTATTCTTCATGTATCTGGAATGGTCTTCTCAGTAGTAGAGAGTTTCTCTTTAACAACATTTACTGGTCAGTTGGTGATGGCACACTAATTAACATATGGGAAGATCCTTGGGTTCCAACTCTTCCAAATTTCAAAGTGTATGGTTATTCCCACAGTAATAAATGGGCCAACAATGTCAGTGATCTTATCAATAAGGATTCTCTTACCTGGAAGATCAATCTTATCAATATTCTTTTCCCTCCTGTTGAAGCTATGGAGATTCTGAAAATTCCCCTGTCTGCTAACTGCTCTGTTGACAAGTTGGTTTGGATTCATACAAGTAATGGAGAGTTAACAACAAAATTGGCATATCGAGTTATCCATGGCAAATTGTTCCCTCATCTTCAACATCCTGATCGAAATGACTTTCTTGAATTGAGGAGGCTTTGGTCTTTATCTTCTATTAGTCCTAAAGTGGTGCTATTTGTTTGGAGAGCTTTAACCAATTCCCTACCTACAAACTCAAACATCCACAACAGAATGAACCATATTGGCGATATCTGTCCTCTATGCCAGGTACATATTGAAAATACTGACCATCTCTTATTGCATTGTCCAATCACAGGTACTTCATGGCTACATTATCCAGATGTAGCTCCTATTCTTACTGCTTCTTCAACATTCACTACAAGAAATTGCATTTTTAGCAACATGTTTTAGCGACACAAGGTCTATTATGTCTCCAAAAGCTATTTTTTACATGTATTGGCAACATGAATTTTAGTATGTCGCGGAATCCACATAAAATTTACGAGAGGGAAACATAAAACCAGTCCCGCCAAAATTTTTCTACATATCGCGACATCTACATATCGCGACATCTACATGTCGCAATTATGGGATATTGTCCATGTGTGTGTCAAGTGAGTGTGATTGTATTAGAGTAGAGTGTCAGTGTACCCTAGGAGTGTATCCTAGTATCAAGGTAGTTAATCTAATACACACACACACACACACATATGACGTACCCCTATAGTTAAGATACATATACGTACATAGGCAATCATAGTCATTATACTAGTTCACTACATTTAGTGGTATAGGTGACCTAGGAAGTATACTTCTCTGTTTAAAGATTCTCTACTATCTATAATTGCCTGCTTGACCGCTAGTTCACTTCCAGATAGGATGGCCCTTAAATTTACCTAAATTTCAAAATCATGTTTTTATTTGGTTTCTGTTTCGTTGCTGAGTGTATTAACAAATGTTCCTCGTGTCATGACATTGATGAATTATTGTTTGTTCTTATTTTTTTCTATTCGTTGCAGGCGAGGCATTTATAAGCTATACTGTGGCAAGTCTAAATCTTTCACAAGTCTGGCTGATGCTCAATGCTCTTCCTCTTCAAGGGACCTTGCCAAGTTAGAGAATTCCTACACTTGGAAACGTAAAATTACATGACCTTGCCAAGTTTTTTTTTCTTGATGAATATTATGTGATGGATCCCTAAGACTATTCCGAACTGTAATCTATATAAGTAGATTTTACAATTAGATGAAGAGCAATAATTGAGTTAAGCTTCTAATACATAGACTTGGAACTATAGCAGCTATCAACTGAACCTTTAAGATATCCTCAATATCTGGCATAAGTTCCAGAATTCAATCAAAGATCATACACATCTTCTTTTTTCCCTTTATGGACATCCTGTGAAGTGAAGTAAGGGTTTCAGATCTTAGCCCACAATTTTTTTAGAAGTTTCTCATAATGGGCCCTTTTCACAAATGATAGAGTAGCTTTCTTGACCCACTCATTTTCTCTCAGATACCTTTCTAGAAAGTAGAATAGGAGCCAATATGATTTTCAAAGTCGTCTTCTAGTAATAATTTTCTCTATCCAATCTGGACTAAGGTGAACGATGTCCATACAAGAATTTCCATCTGATTCCTGAGAGCAATTAGAAATTGTATGTCTTATTTCTATATTTCCAAACACTTTTGTAGTTTAGAATACTGGAGCAACATTCCCTCTACGGTTGTACTTTATATAAAGTATCATGTTTGATAACATTCCCTGTACCTTATATAAAAATACCATGTTTGATAACATTCCTGGTAGACTATCACCATCTTACTGGGTTGCTTACGACTCCATAAACAAGAGGGGACCTGATAATACTGACCCAACACCATGGCTTGCAAAATTTTATTCAAGGTAGCCTAATAAATTATCTTTCTATTGGAAATATGTACTGGCATGTTAAAGCTAGGTACCTTTCATAATTTATACAACCGATTCAGGGAATTACAAAATCCAGTTTATGTTTGAATTAGTGGCTTATTTGCATAAAAGTACCATGAATTATGAAATCCAGTTATATAGGGAATAAGACATAAACATATAGGTTGACTTTGTGCTGGGAAGAGGATCAGCATACTCGTGATATAATAGCAGTGCCAGAATAACCAAGCTTTGAAACACTGCATGTCCAGAAGCTATTATCGCAACCCTCTATCAGACATTCCTTAATCTCTTCTACATCCTTCTCTTGTTCCCGAGTTTATGACAGATCATGATGAGATTAAAAAAATAGTCACAAGATTTTTGTCTGAAAACAGTAGCAAAGCTCAAGATTTTCTATAACTTCTCTTATTCCTTTGCTCTTCTTATGCTAGATTTTAGGATATGTATATCAGCACAATGCTTATATAGATGATACCTGAGGATACCTGCATTTGATGAGTTTTGATGAGTATATGTATATCAACACGATGCTATTATAGATAATACCTGAGGATACCTGCATTTGATGAGTTTTAGGATATGTATATCAACACAATGCTTATATAGATGCTTATATAGTAGTTTACCTATGTTCATATGCTAGATTAACATAGCTACATTTGATTGAGATTTGATATACGAAGAAAATGATGACCTGCTTATATAGATGATACATGCATATATTCATCATTCGTGTATCTATGATCAACCTGCATATATAGATTTTAGGACTTGTCGCTTTCATCCTTGAGGATGACACATACTGTTACTGATATATATATATATATATATATATATATATATATATATATATATATATATATATATATATATATATATATAAGCTTTAAGCTTTAAATAAAGGACATGCATCTCATCTACCAGAGACCCCTGTTACAAAATGAACCTTCAAAAGAAATCAGGCATTGAAGAAGACATTCTCTATAGCACATCTCCCGAATGAGGGGGCTATTAAAAATAGACATCACAAATCAATAAAGCAAAGCCACCTGATACTTAAATGATTGACACGGTACTAATTAATCACCTTGCAAGATTTGGATCAATCTCCGTTGATGCAAAGTCAATCCATTGCTCAATTTGACCATAGTCAATCAATGACGAGCCATAGAGTGGATTGTCATCCTTCAATCGAGTAATGTATCGCGCTATGACATTACTTTCAAAAATAGGACCATCAGGAGTCTCTAGTACAGGAATCTTTCCTAGAGGATTCATCTTAAGAAACTTAGGAGTTTTATTAGATACCCCCATCTCGAAATTTTTAACAAGTTCAACCTGGACCCCACTCAATTAGTCCCTTCAATGCATTTTTGTTTCCGCTACCAGAATGCAAAACCAGCACCATTTTTGAAGCGGAATGAAACTTCTTTGATATTAGACCGCTTTGAGGATTTTAGAGAAGAAACGGAGAGAGTGTGAACCACCTCTTCACTGAAATGTAAACCCTGATATACTGGTAGTAGGAATAGATTTAATGCCCTTTGACATCAAGTATGGGATTGTCTAGTTAAGACCCTAATGGATGCATGAATCCAGATTCAATGTAGCTTCCCCTTTTTATATCCCTCTGTTACTGATAACTCCTTACACCCTTTTTGATTATCTTTCTTCCCAGTTCATTGTAGTTTCCCCCTTTTATATCCCTCTGCTGCATTTTAAGTGGATTTATAAAATTTGTAAATAAAAGATATATATGGATGCATGAATCCAGATTTGAGCTCATGAAAAGGGACTTTTGACCTCCAGGGGAATACAACAGCATCAATAACAAAGCCTTTACCTCCAGGGGAACTTATGTAATCAATAAAAAAGCCTTTAACAGTATATATTTAAGTTCTGTCTATATTTTTTTAGACGATTCATCATTTTTTTGGTTTGTTTTCAAATAATATTATGCATTTTATTGCAATTACATTATGCTCCAGTAACTCTACTTTTAAGAATAATTACTCGTATTTGTTCCAATTGCATTTTGTTCCAATATCTGTATCTCCCTATTTGACAAGACATTATCAGAGAAAAATTTCTGTATCTCCCTATTAGGTATTTCCCTATTTGATCAACTCAGTTATGTACACTAGACACCAATTTGACAAGGAGACCCTATATCTCCCTATTTATTTGGCCTTCAAGCCAATTCTACACACATAAGTACACTAGCACACTAATATGCATATCAATCCATTGGTGCAACATTCTAATTTAAACCTGTACACTAGACACCAATTTGAAACTTTAAACCCCATTTATAAATGTCTCTTGAAAAACTGATTAAATAAGTTCACTAAAAGCCAATCGAGCACTAGGAACTTCAACACATTCTCTCTACTGTTTACTTAATATGGTTTTATTGTAAACAACATTCTGGGAGTGACTAATGTAAATATTTTCTTTACTAAGTTTTTTTTGTGTGTGAAATAAAATACAATATATATGTGTTCATATGTTTTTTTAGTCTTCATAGATGCTTGTCATTCTTTTAGCATATATTTTGTTTTACTTACAATTTTTTTTTTTTGCAGGATCACATGGACAAGAAACTTTTTTGGGAATGTGTTCTTATAAGGAGATATATCATTATTTTGGATAAACTAATGTATGCAATGAAAAGATAAACTATTGTTGGCTAATTTTTGGGGAATAGATTGAATTCATGTATTTTTGTTTACATTATTGTGGTCTAGCCGGAATGAAGTGCATTTGTGGAATACAATACGATTTTTCTTAAATGTGTTACTTGAAGTTACCAATTTTTTTTATATTATTGGATTATTTTATGAAGAGATGTTTGAAGATATTATATTGGATATCATGTTGTGTATGACAACTTGTTGCTTTTTAATTTCAAGTTCTATGAATGCAAATTTCAATGTTCATACCTTACTTTTGAAGTAAGGTTTATATCTATGTTTAACATATATGCGGGGAAAAATTATTATTTCTTATGATAAATTAATATAAAATTATAAATTACCTTTTGTGACATCAAATTGTGTAGTTGGAAGTGTTTTTATATTTGGCTACATTAGATTCTGCGACATCAACTTGTGTAGCTGGAAGTGTTCTTATATTTGGCAACATTAGCTTTTGCGACATTAAATTGTGAAGCCAATGTGTAACCTTTCCGCGACATATGTTATGTTGCCAATATATGACCTTTCTGCGACACAGAAGAAAGATGTCGCCAAAAGTTATTTTTATAAAAAAAGTATGACATGTCGCCAAAAGTGGACACTTTCTGCGACATGCTATGTTCGTGTCGCCAAATGCTTTCCCAGACAAGGCTACGGCGACACGTGTGCGACACAGTGAGATATGTCGCAGAAAAGCTTTGGCGACATAAATCCATCTTTGCGCTACATATTGCTTATGTCGCAGATGATGCATTTTCTTGTAGTGATTATCGAGCTTGACGACTTTCATTCTGAAGAAAGGAGACTTAAATCAAATTGCTTCCTTCTTCTATCATCTCTGGCGAATTTGGAAGACGAGGAATAAGGCAATCTTCAACAACATTACAGTTTCTGACATCAAGATCTATGAAGAGGCTAGGAGTTTAAAGGAGAAATTTTCAAGTTTTGATCGAAGCAGCCAAGAGTCTTCATCTTCACTTACTAAGAATCTTAGTAATGTTAGGTGGATGCCACCTCCTCCTAATTCCTAGAAAATAAATTTTGATGGACCTTACCTAGAAGGGAAGATGGCGGCAAATGCTATTCTCAGAGATTCTACTGGGCGCTTTCACTTGGCTACCACTATTGTACGTGAAGGAGGTTCCCCACTGGTTGCTGAAGCTATAGGCATCTCCTTGGCATTAGACATCTGCAAACAGGATAATATTTGTAATGTTATCATTGAAGGTGACTGCAAACAACTGATAGATTCAATCAATCAACCTGCTACTACTCCTCTATGGCAAGCAAGACATTTGATCGAAGACGCAAGAAGAGCTTCTCAATCCTTTTCTAATTTGACATTTTCATTCTCTTTTCGAAGTGCTAATGAATGTGCACACTCATTAGCAGCTTCTGCTCTTATTTCTAATGTTTCTAACACGATATCTCTTCATACAGAGATATCATCTTGTATCGTAACTCATGTTCTGCAGGACATGAGCTGTGTGAATTCTTTAATTCAGTAATACATTACTTGTTTGTTTTCAAAAAAAAAAAAAATTTCCCACTAGAAAAGTAATATGCTTTCCCCGTTGCTCGAACTAGCAACATCTTGATGGGATATGCCTCTCTAACCACTTGATCTAGAGGTCCTTGGATATATATATATATATATATATATATATATATATATATATATATATATATATATATATACTCAAAAATCAGTCGTCTGGTATTATAGAACATCCTTATGTTTCATGGGTTGAATTGAAATTTAGTGGTTGAGATTAAAAGGTGTAGACCCCACCACATTTTTTAAGCTATCTAATCTCAATCATTCAATTCTAATTCAACTTGTACAACATAGGTTGGTTTCATAATACAAAACCAACCAGCCAGTTCTAGAACACTATTCTCTCTCTCTCTCTCTCTCTCTCTCTCTCTCTCTCTATATATATATATATATATATATATATATATATATATATATATATCCAAAAATACTAGCTTTTGGATCTGTAACTCTTAGCAAGACACCAGCTTTTGGAAATAGGTTGCTCACCAGCCTTTGAAGGAACCTGCTGAGTTGGTAAGGCCAACTCTCCTCGAGGATAGAAGTCCACCTCCAAAATCTTCGGATGTGGCTAGAGCGTAGGACTAGGTACAAGTGGACGGGAGCCCCCTGTGTCCATAAAAGGCGTCTCCATAATGTCCCTTCCTAAGTGGTCTCACCCAATCTCGATGGAGGTCATTTGGTCGCACGATGAGTTTCTAAGTCGTATGTATATCCTCCATTTATTGATAAAAATAAAAGATTTTGACTACTGCGTATGTATTCCCTTACGTAGTTAAAGAATTTAAAAAAAATCTTCTAACTAGTGAACATATAACAAATCCTAAAATATATTCTAAATTCGGATTGTATTTAAACTAAGTGCATGATATTATATAACTAAATACATCTCCAAAATTCTAAAAACATACTTATAAAAAATAATAACTAAAATATATTCAAATCATATTTAAAATATTTTAATATAATCTAAAATTTTATCAAATTTTTCAAAAAAATTATAGATTTTTATGGTACGTACACGTAATCGTGACTATAGAGTGGGTGTTTGTGTGTGCGCGCGCGTGTATATGTGTGTGGAAAAAAAGGTAATTTATAGTGCTATTATTTTAAAAGTACAGCTCAAATACTAGTCTTGGGTTCCCCTTTGTAACCGCATACAGAGTATGTCATGTTATATGTAATGAATAACTCCAATGATGATGGTGCTCAACTCCTCAAAAATTATGTTATTTCTCTTCTTCCAGACATACCAAACCGCAACCGCCAATCTGGTACATGCCTTCCGATACCACATGCCACCATGTTGCTTTGGCGCTTTGATATCTCGTACCACCGTCGCCTAGTCTTTGAGTCCTATACTCCGTAGATTAAGCTTATCCACCTGCGTCTGCCAGACCGGCCATTCCATCGGTCACTTGAAAATCTATGCTCTATGCTCTCATTCGCCTGCATGCACAAGACAAATGCGGTGTCTCAGGACCAATAAAGACAATCCTGTGTCAGCAGCATGCCCATCATCAACCGATATAAGCAGAGTTGCATCTTTTTCGGGATACCCTTTATCCAAGTAACCTCAGCTTGTTCCCACTTCTCATGGACCATCCTGACTTGATCATACACCACTTAGGATTCAAAAACACCACTCTTTCTACCGTCTCATAGTCAAACGTATCTAAATATTGGAGTATCAGTTCTCTCCTTCCAGATTTTTGTCCCATACAAGTATATGAATCTGTCCCCCTCCACCCGCCACCTACCATCAGCAGTCAGTGCATCAACCGACTCACCCCTGACTGCCTCTATAGCAGCATAAGCCCCTACCCACTCGAGCAGCCCCTTGTGCTGGATCCACGGATCTAGCCATAAGTACTTCTTTGGCCCCTCCTTTAGGACCTGTGCGATGTATTATTGAACCACCACTAGTCGAAACATGTGTTTGAAGGTGACAGATACATTTCCACCTTACAAGTATCAATTTTGCACCTATTGAGCCCAAAGGCATCATGTAACCCTTGTTCACGATTTTTTTCAATACTTTATTTATTTTTCTTATTCTCAATATTTTGTATTAGAAAATATATTATTTGAATTTCTATAAAAGGTAACCGTAAATATTTTCGAATGACAAAAACATTTGCCTAATTATATCTTACAAATTATATTTTGTGTTTATGAAAATATTGTATAAATATTAATTTGGATTATTATTGTAATCAAATATTTGATTTAGTTTTGACTAATTTAGTTTTAAATTTATTGATTATTATCTTAATTTTTAGACAGATTAGATAGTTCATGAATTTAAATATTTAACGAATTTGTTCTCTAATATTATTTTGGTGTATTATTGGATTTGAAGATTAATGGAATAGTTATTGTGAATGAGTAAATAGATAATTTTGTGATCAAATATTGTTTGTTTGGTTTTGAGATCTACATTGAGGTCTAGACAGCGTATTACCGTCGATGTTGCGGTATAGGCTGGATTTGGCTACGTACTCGAATCCCAAAAGTGGGAGTGACACATCACCTTGAATAAACCTACAAACCAACATCATCCCTGCTACCTTCCTCAGCGTATGTAGGACTTGAGCCCAATGCCTCCTTCAGCAAGGGGCCGACATAAATCCCTCCAAGAAATTGCATGCATCCCCCTTCATATGAAATTAGCGCGTAATTATTCCATGCGTCTGATAGTCGCCAACAGAAACATGATCGATTAGAGCCAGAAGTCAGTGATTGCCATAAGGACTAAATGCCCCAACTCAATCCTTTCCCACCAAAAGACAAGCACTGTGCTTGCTTGCACCCTTCCACTCTTTGCGTAGTTGACAGACAGAGAGAGTCTGAGGTAGTTGAAAGGCAATTCCCTTTTGTTACTCCAGGTACTCCTGTTATCAGTCGTACATCATTTGAAATGATTGATTCAGATTTAAATGCGTACCAAATTTACATGCATGGATGTTAAATTTGACACGTATGCTAATTAATATAAATTACTGTATCAAATATGAACCATTTATTTCAAATGACGTGCGGTTGAAATACGTGTTTCTTAAATGTCAAATTGCATGTGTCATATATATATTTTTTAATTTTTTTGTTTTATTTATTTTTTTAATTTTTTTAAATTTTTTTTTTGCATGTGATATATATATATATATATATATATATATATATATATATATATATATATATATATATCATACAAAACACAAAGGTTTTTGAATCCTAGGGCTGACTGTGCCAAGATAAAGAGTGGTTGGGATTTAATCTTGGTGAATCAACGGTTGTGGGGTTTTATGGGGAAGAGCATTATTGGGAGTGGGGTTTTATGGGGAAGAGCATTATTGGGAGTGGGGTTTTATGGGGAATCCAAAGATGGGGATTTAATATTTTGATGGTTGGAATTTAATATTTTGATGGGGGCCTCATAATGGTTGTGGATGAGCATTATTGGGAGTGGGGTTTTATGGGAAATCCAAAGAAAATTCACATCCAGCAGTGGTTGGGATTGGGGGCCTCAAAATTATTATTGTTCGTTTAAAATTGGGGGTCCAAGATTTTGAGGGGGAATACCTTAAATGAACCATGCCCTATGGGCACGGGTTATGACTAGTATATATATATATATATTTTATATATATATATATATATATATATATATATATATATATATATATATATATATATATATATATATATATATATATATTTGAAGAAAAAAAAAAAAAATATATATATATATATATATATATATATATATATATATATATTGAAGAACGGGTACTTTATTTATAGAAACTATCAGATATTACAGATACTATCCACAGATAGAGTTAACTGTTACAGTTAATCCCCAGAGTGCGAAGATCATACTCAATGTTTTTTATTATTCCAGCCACGGAGATTGCCTTCCCTTCAAATATTTGTCTATTCCTTTCTCGCCAGACATGCCATACTGCCGCAAGTAATCTCAGCCGGACTTGACGATACTTCAATTGGCTTCTATTCTTGATAGCTGCAATTTCTTCGCAAATGTTGTGTAGTCCATCTCTGGAAGTAGCAGTATTACCTACTTGGTCCCTGCATGCCTGCCAGATGATGCTTGAGGCTTGACATTGGAAAAAGAGGTGATCCCTGGACTCCATTTCTGCACCACAGAGAACGCAAAGCAAACTAGGTATTTGTATACCAAAGCGTTCCAGTCTATCCCGAGTGAGAAGCCGATCATTGATGGCTTTATACAGACATAAATGCATCTTGTTCGCAGCCCCTTTCGTCCATACGATCTCTGTCCAACCTAGCGGCGCTTGTTTAGTCGAAGGTGCTCATAGGCATCCCTTCCGCTGAACTCTCCATTCGTGGACCCATCCCACCTCCAGCAGTCTTCTACCGCTTGGGCGTGAAGCTGGACGCTCGTGATAGCTTCTCGAAGCAAAGTTCCAACCTGCCGATTTGAGACCTTCCACTCCCCTTCTTCGATCAGCACTTCAAGACTCTCCTGACCACCGATCATTTCATACGTCGGCCAGCCCAGAAGATCTACAAGGCTCTGATGGTTCAGCCACGGGTCGAGCCACAAGCTCGTGCCCCTCCCGTCATGAATGGTCCTGCTAATGAGGCTCTTCAACATTGGTCGAAGACGCAGAATATTTTTAATTGTACCTGAGAAGAAAGGTACTTCATTGAAAGAAAAATAGGCTATAGCTACAGTGATTTTACAATCTCCTCATATGTCTCCTCTCTACGTTATTCTTGCTACTTAGCTTCCATATAAATAATGTCCATCTCAATATTATTCAGTATTTCCGTTAGTGTCGTCGCCTTCCCTTCAAATATTCTGCGATTTCAATCACGCCAAACGTGCCACACTGCGGCCAATAGTCTGAACTTGGCACGTCTGTGTATCCTTCCTCCCTTGGTTGCTAATGCCTGAACCTCATCAATGATTTGTGGAAGTCGTTGTCGATTTATGTTTGTAGTGGAAAACTGTCGCATGAAGTGTTGCCAGATTTGATTAGTGAATCTGGACTGGCAGAAGAGATGGTCCCGTGTCTCAGCCTTGTTGCCACAGAACGTACAAGTGTTATTTGGAATCTGGATGTTGAACTTGATGAGCCGCTCTTTGGTTAGTAGTCTATCTCGAACGGCTTTGTACATGCATAGCCGCATCTTTGAAGCCACACCCTTCGTCCACACTAGATTGTGCCACTCTACTATCGGCCGCTTTACCCGCAGTATCTCATAAACTAATTTATGCAGAAACTTACAAGAAGACGATCCTTCCCAGACCTAATAGTCGGCATCGCCATCCCTGTCCATCGGGATTCGCTCAATATCTTCATGTAGCCATTGCTGAAGATGCATGTTTGTAATATGCCACTCGCCATCTCTCATGAGCGCTGTTACTGAATCGTTGCTGCCGACAAGCTCATATATATATATATATATATATATATATATATATATATATATATATATATATATATATATATATATATTTGCAAATGACCTCTAGCCTAGTGGTTAAGAGAGATGCATGCGGCCCGAGTGGTCAGGAGATCGATTTCCGGTGGGAGCGTTCGCCACAATTACCTTGTTTCAATATATATATATATATATATATATATATATATATATATATATATGAGGAGGGATCTACATTCCCTCACTTTTGCATTCCCTCTTGCTCATCCAATCCCTCATATATATATATACTAGTCATAACCCGTGCCCATAGGGCATGGTTCATTTAAGGTATTCCCCCTCAAAATCTTGGACCCCCAATTTTAAACGAACAATAATAATTTTGAGGCCCCCATCAAAATATTAAATCCCAACCACTGCCGGATGTGAATTTTCTTTGGATTTCCCATAAAACCCCACTCTCAATAATGCCCATCCACAACCATTATGAGGCCCCCATCAAAATATTTAATCCCAACCATCAAAATATTAAATTTCCATCTTTGGATTCCCCATAAAATCTCACTCCCAATAATGCTCTTCCCCATAAAACCCCACTCCCAATAATGCTCTTTCCCATAAAACCCCACAACCGTTGATTCACCAAGATTAAATTCCAACCACTCTTTATCTTGGCACAGTCAGCCCTAGGATTCAAAAACCTTTGTGTTATATATATATATATATATATATATATATATATATATATATATATATATATTCTTTCCCGTAAATTTGTTTCTAGTGGCATCTTGACAAAAACAGTTGTTTAGTCCTTGATATTTATCATTTTTATCATAAAAATATAGCTGAAATTAAAGGACAAATGCAATTGTTGGTGAGATCAATTATATCTAGGGTTTGGCATTCTAAATAGGCGGAAGGGGAGTTACATGACTTGGTAAAACCTACACCAAAATAGCCCACCCACAACCACACAATTCCTAGAAAAGAGGGTATCATGTCGAGAGGAGCACCTTGTTATAACCTCCTGTACATTCTTCTTTAGGCTGCACGATCAAAACCCTCTGGTTCCTTATCCATCCTCAATAATAAGGGGGAGCCACCACATAAGCATTCATCCAGATGGTGACTGAAAGTATGGCCTCCTCCAAGTTTTCCATTGCAGCAATCCTCCTCTTCCTCGTCTTTGCTGCTGCCGCCCCCGCCTCCGCCACCGCCGGCCTCTCTCTGGATGCCGTGTGCGGCACCGTCGAATATCCCGCTCTCTGCCGCAAGCTGATCGAGACCTACCATCCCGCGTCGGTGCAGGCGCTGATGGAATCCTCGTACCAGGAGACAATCAAGAGGCTCAAGCTGGGGAAACTCAAGTGCGACGCGATCAGCCGACTATTCGCCAAGAACGACACGAACGAGGCGAGGGACATCACGGCGTGCTGCAACTACTACCAGGAAATCGGGGATGACCTGCAGAAGAAGGCGTTCGTCATGATTAAGAAGGGTGACGGAGACAGCCTACTATTTGCGGGCAGCTACGCGTCGAGCGTCGTCGGCAGCTGCTACGACTTGTTCGACGTGAACGGCGAATATGCAGGAGCGATGGAGTTTCCGGGGAGTCCCATTTATTATAACCTGATGAAGCATGTGACCAATATGATATCGTTGTCTTGCCGCGTGTTTCCGAGTGCATGTCCACAGCGTCCGTCGGTCTAGCTCTGCATGCATGCTAGCTAGCTGCATGTCTTCTCTAATGTGTGACTATCTATTTTATATAATATCGATCTATGGGTCGAATCTCTGCGTGTTTCTTGTAAACTCAGAAAGAAATCCACAGGTTGTTACCTGTTTGGACTAAGGCTTTGGAGTAGTGAACCCAAATGCATTCGTGATGAGGAAGCCATTGGGCAAAGTAACATTAATGCAGTTGAAAACAAACCGTCAATTTTCGTCGCCACTCAATATAAAAGGTTTTGGAAATTTCCTTTTCATATACTACTCACCTTCACGGTGCAACGCACGTAATCAATGATAGTTTAATAAAATATATAAATATTTAAATTATATTAGAGTATTTAAAATATAATTTAAATATATTTTAATATGATTTGTTATGATTATTTTTTAAATTATAGATATGTGTTTAGTTAGATAATATTATGTAATTAGTTTAAACATAATTTTAATTTTAAATATATTCTAGTATGTGTGGTTTTTAATTTTTTACGTGAGGAGAGGGTTTGGTTATTCACACAGAAAAGGTAGTTAATTTTAGATATTATTAATTTTTTTTAAAAATGATTGAGGTATAAGGATCAACCACGCCTCTCTTTGATGGCATCCATCAACTGCACCATCTTCACCCCCCCCCCCCCCCCCCCCCCCCCCCCCCCTATGAAGAAGTTATGACAAAACTGTCTTCTCTGCTTTCCTCCACTTCCATTGATCCAGATTACTTATCCAAATCTTCATCATGCAATCCTCAAGCCGATTGGCAATTATACATTTTCTTCAAAATCATGTCCACGAAAATCTATCCTACCCATATAATCTCCTCCACAATTCCCAAAATCTGGAAGTGTAAGCAACCTGTCAAAGTCTCAGAGTACCATGAAGGATCTTTCTCTGCTAAGTTCAGTTCGCACGAGGATTTGGAGTTTGTTGCAAATGGACCATGGAAAATCAATCATCATATGCTCATCATTGAAAGGTGTTGTCCCAACAAACCACCAAGCGAGTACAAATTTCAATCAAGTGATTTTTGGGTGCAATTACATGGTATACCAGTCAACCTCCTCACCATTGATTACATTTCATCCTTGGCTACTCGAATTGGTAAAATCCATCCTCCTTCAGTAGCAGATGCTTGTAAGTGGATCCTATTTGCTAGAATTAAGATTTATATTGATACTACAAAGCCTCCTCCGAAGTCTTAAAGTTATTATGGGCAACAATAAGGAATGTACTGTTCTATTGAAGTATGAACGTCTTCCTAAGTTCTGTCAATTTTGTGGATGTTTGGGACACAGTATCAAAAAATGTAGTATCCACAAAGAGTATACCACTATGATTAGTGATACCTGGTCTACTGATCAAAAGGTCCAGTTTCAAGCACTACTTGATAAACGTCTTGACCTCTCCATATGTGTCACTCATGCTGAAAGATTCAAATCTAAATCTAAAAGCATTGGTAATTCAAATCATCATCCATCTACTATTCCTGAGTTCATACAGGATTCCCCTGCTCCAGGCCAATATCCACCCACAACTATCCATAGTCCTACATCAACCATTCCTCCAGTTATGGTTATGGCCATTGATCATTCTACCACAAATCCTCGTCAAATTCCTACAACAATTGATACCGACTTCGATACCACTAAGCAACCCTCAGTTGTTACTCCGGTAACGGTTACAATCCCGACGAAGGATCACTCAGAGAAGGTTTTCATTCAGTTATTTTCCGCCTCCCCTGCTTTCATGGATGTTTCAGTTACTTCTTCGCCTATACCTGCCCCACTATTGCCTTCATCAACTGAAAACAAGGAACTAACTTCAACTCTTACTACTGATTTACCTGTATCCAAACAATTATCAATTGAACTGACCCATCAAAACTCAGAATTGAATACCTCACTCTCCATACAGACTCTTCACAGTTTGGATAACAATTCATTATCCGATCCTATACATGTTCACATCCCTCAACCACCTATTTCACTTCCTTCATCATCATCATCTTCTCCTATACAAACTTCTACACCTCTTTATTCCCTGACAGAACATCCTTCGAATTCTTTACTTTGCCACCACAAAAGTCAAATAACTTCCACTCAAAAGTCGCCTTTACCATCTCCTATAACAACATCTACATCTGTTACCTCTTCATTTATATCACTCTTGAAATCCCTTAACCCCCAATACCAGAATCCACATCCTGCAATCACTACTATTGAAGTCTTACCTCCTACTATAATTCAGAAAACTTCTGTCAAAAGAAATCGCTCTTTAAGTCAGGAGTTTGACACTGATACTGAAAATGATAGACCACATAAAAGAATTATACTTGCTTCGGATGATGTCATAGGCACGGCTGGCCTTCAACAGCCTCCATTACTATGATCCTATCATGGAATTGTAGGGGTTTGAGGAATGACCCTACAATTTGCACACTCAAATCATTCCTCCGTGCATCTAGACCCAAAATCTTATTCTTCTCTGAAACTAGATGTTTGTCAACCTTAGTATCATCGTTGGCTCTGTCTTTGGGTTTTGATAACTTTACCTCAGTGTCTTCTACTGGAACTTCAGGAGGTCTTCTTCTTTGTTGGGACTCTACCATAAACATTACTATCATTTCCACTTCTGAGAATTGTATACATTCCTCCCTGATCTATCCAGGTTACACCCAACCATGGCATCTATTTTGCATCTATGGTCCCCCTGAGTTATCCCAACGTCATTCATTTTGGCAACAACTTCAAATTCCTATTTCATCAATATCTGACCCATGGATTTGTATTGGAGATTACAATGGCATCTTATCACCTGAGAAAAAGTTTGGAGGTGCCAGATTCAACTATAACGATCATAAAGACTTTATTGAATGGCATAATTCAGTGGCAGCTATGGACATTGGCTTCTATGGTCCAGCTTATACTTGGAATAACAGAAGAAGACCTTATTAGTATGTAGCTGAACGCCTAGATCGTGCAATGGTTGATATTTAATGGCGTTCTCAACATCCTCATGCTGGATTACTCTGTCTTCCCTGTCTTAACAGTGATCATAATCCAATTCTTCTCTTATTGAAGATTGTCCACAGAAAACGTAAATATATGCCACGCTTTGAAGCCTCATGGACTGTAGAACCTGGATTTGATCAATTCCTATCTGAAACATGGGGAAAACAAACTTCAAATGACCTCCAGATTAAATTGAAGACATTTCTACCCAGCCTTCATTATTAGGGTAAAAGAAAGAGTGGTAATTTTGATCGAGATATTAAACATCAAGAAGGGAAACTACTGCAACTGCAGTCTACTTTACCTACAGAAGAGAGTTATGTTGAAGAGAGAAATATTCAAATTCTTCTCAACAAGTTGCAACTTCAGAAAGAGCTATACTGGAAACAAAGATCGAGTGTCTCTTGGCTGAAAGAAGGAGATAGGAACACTCATTTTTTCCACATGTCAGCTACTACCAGGAAGCAAAGAAATGCTATTCACAGCATTATCAATGACAGTGGTACCCAAGTTTCAGATCACAAAGACATTTCAGATACATTTGTCTTTCATTTTAGTGCCTTATTTGCAGCAGTGGACACTTGTTGTGTACCAGATCATATCTTATCTGATTTTCCCCTTATTGCTGATACAGACAATAAACTGCTTAGTGCTCTGCCACAAGAAGAAGAAATAAAATCCACTGTCATGAGTATGAGTCCTTATAAGTCCCCTAGCCCAGATGGTTATCCACCAGTCTTCTACCAAAAATGTTGGGAATATGTTGGTCCTCAGGTAACCTCCTTCATACAATCTTTTTTCATCTCTGGATCAATGACATATAATCAAAATCATACATATATTGCCCTCATTCCCAAAGTGCTTAATCCTTCTCGTCCAGTTGATTATAGACCCATTGCCCTTTGCAATGTTCTTTACAAGATTACATCTAAACTTCTTGCTAATCGACTAAGGCCACTCATGCATAAGTTGATCAGTCCTTTCCAGAATGCATTCGTACCTGGTAGATTCATAGGTGATAATATAGTCATTGCACAAGAACTTATTCATACTATTTCCAAATTGTCATCCAATAATAGCTCCTTTGCTTTCAAAGTGGATATGTCTAAAGCCTATGATAGACTTGGTTGGGGCATTATTAGCCAAGCTTTACATGGGGTGGGAATCAAAGGAAAATCCCATGACCTGATTATGCAATGTGTTACTACCTCCTCCTTTGCAATTCTAATCAATGGTGATCCATCATCTACATTCATTCCTGGCCGGGGTTTAAGACAGGGTTGTCCCCTGTCTCCGTATTTATTCATACTCTGTATTGAAATTCTCACTACTTTGATTAATTCATTGGTCGAAACTCTTTATATGATGGCTTAAAATTTCAAAATTCTCAACAAACTTATTCTCATTTGGCTTTTGCCGATGATCTATTCATATTTGGTACTTGCTCCCTTCATAATTTTATCCAGGTGAAAATTATTCTCAAAACCTTTGAATCTTGGTCTGGCCAGCATATAAATTTTGACAAATCATCTATATTCTTCACAAAGAAGACAGACCCAATTGTGAGGGAACTCTATATTCATTTGATGGGGGTTCAATTGATGCAACCGAATGATAGATATCTTGGTCATTTGCTTCTCAAATCAAAGAAAAGATTGAGTACTTTCTCTGGTCTCTTTAATGCAATTTATTCGAAACTTCAGGGTTGGAAAAGAAAATGCTTATCCCATGCAGGAAGAACAACCCTTATTAAGTCAACCCTCTCCTCCCTTCCTACTTACTACTTGTCTGCATATCATATTCCAAAGAAGGTGGCTGAGAATCTTGCTCAGCAACAATACAACTTTTGGTGGTCTTCAACTGACAAAAGAAAGATACACTATACAGCTTGGAATAAATTCACTCAACCTAGATATCATAGAGGTCTTGGAATAAGGGATCCCTATATCACAAATCTGTCCTTAGTTTTAAAACTCACATGGAGGTATCTTACAAATCCTAATTCAGTCTGGGCTACACTTCTAAACAACAAGTATCTTCATTCAAATTCATTTTGGACAGCTGCTCCTACCAGTAACTCTTCCAGTATCTGGACCAGTCTTCTTTGTAGTAGAGAGTTTCTCCTAAATAACATTTTTTTTTGGTCAGTAGGTGATGGCTCCAACATTAACATATGGATTGATCCATGGGTTCCATCTACTCCAAATTTTAAAGTGCAAGGTTACAACCACAGCTTCCACTGGGCCAACAAAGTCAGTGATCTGATCAATAAGGACTCTGCTTCCTGGAAAAAAAATCTTATCAATATCCTTTTTCCTCTTGATGAAGCTAATGCGATATTGAAAATTTCCCTTTCTGCAAACTGTTCTACTGATAAGTTGGTTTGGATACACACAAGTAATGGGGATCTATCTACAAAGTCAACATATAAAGTTATCCATGGCAAATTGTATCATGCGCTTAAAAACTCTGATAGGCAAGATTTTAATGAATGGAGGAGGCTTTGGTCCCTATCTCATATCAGTCATAAGGTGGTGTTTTTTGTGTGGAGAGACTTAACCAATTCCCTACCCACAAATGCCAATATACACAGAAGAGTGTGTCACGACCCGCACCCACTGTGAGGGTACGAGTACGTAACAACGCCCAGCCTACGCCGCAGTGTCGGCGGTAGAACGCTGTTCTAAGTCTCTAACTAACCATCAACTCATGCAGTATATAATGTACTCATCATGATCAACTCCGAACGGAGGACAAGTATAAGATATGGTGTAACTCAATCACAGTCTAGCACGATAAGATAACACAGCAATATAACTAAGAAATTGAAGACAACAATAACTACTGAAATAATAACAACATCTGAATAATCTCAAATACATCTCAAGTCTCAATTCTATACAACAAGCTCTAAATAAAAATGAATGCAAGTCTACTAAACTAAATCCCGATCACTCCTGAGTGTCGGGGCCAAAGGTATCCAAACCATCTCCTGGACAGTAATATGTAGGGCACATGTCCCCAGGGCAATCATCTGTAAAATTTATAACAGGTCCAGTCAGGACAGGAACGAGCACATCTCATCTAGAAAATTTCAGTAAATGACAGAGAACTATAAAGCAGTTATAGACAGTTGTATTGATGAAAATGGCAGTTTATATTCAGGTGATGGTAAGAAAGACAGATAAAGTATAAGGAAAGTAAATAACTAAACAAGAGAAGAATCATAGCAATGAAGACTATAAAAATAGAAATAGCTAAACCAGGGTAATATGATATAAAGTCCAGACAACAATGTAGACAAGTGTAACTCCAATGTAAGTCCAGTACAAGATGAATCTAATACAAGATGAATCCAGTAAGGGACAATTCCAGTTATAGTGATCAATGATTCCAAGGTGAGTCCAGCCTATACTCTAGCAGTGTGTTTTAAAATACTGAGAAAATCGACATGTAAATGGCTATGCGTAATCTGGCACATCACACACCTGGCCGGGTGTGAGATGGCTATCATTCCAGTTTGATTCCAGCAACGGGTGATTCCAGAAATGGGATATGTCTTACTCTAGTATTTTTCCTCCCAGCAAGTGAATCCAAAATTATGACACAATGATTCAAGATGAGTCCAGCCAGTAATATGATGATACCAGTAAATGATTCCAGAATGATTCCAGTAATAGAGGCCAGATAATAAATGTGTGTCGTATACATGAATCCAGAATATTCATACGTGTTATAATAGAGAATCGCATACAACTAACTAGAACTGAAGTACAGTAATTGACAAGTAAATGAGAGAACTATCAGAGAATGTACTCACCTGATACTCTGAAAAGAGTAGTATAATGTCAGATGTCTGCACCGGAGTTACAATGTCCTAAATTGAGCAGTACAGGTTATAATATATTTAAAATAAGATAAATGGAGTTTATGATGCAATCTACATGATTCTAAGTCAATTCTAGGTCAAAGTCAACTCTAAGTCAAACCTGGTCAACTGTCTAGGTCAAACTAGGTCCAAGTCAAACTTGGTCAACTCTGGATCAACCCAAGTCCATACTCTAGTCAAACTAGGTCAATTGGTCACATCTAGACTCCATGTTGACTTTGGTCAACTGTCTAGTCAAAATAGATCAACAAGTCAATCTAAGCCAATGGTCAACTAGTCTATCTAAGTTAAACTCTATATCTAACTCAACTAACTCAAAGGCTAGTGCACTAGGATACCATATCCTATAACAATGTGCATACCAACCCAAGGCTAAGGTATCTCACATAAATATAGTATATACATATATGCATAGCTTATATAGAATCCACTAACCTATCTCACATATGTATATACATATATACCCTCTCATAACATAACATATGTATAGGCCTAACCTATATATCATATAAGTACCATATATATAATTATATCTCATATAGCTACTAGCCTTATCTAATGCCACTGCCAACATAGCCTGCTGCAACATGGCATGCCAATAGTGAACTAGTGTCAAGTGGCTGTGTTAACAGGGGTCATGAGTGAATGTGAGCATGTGTCAGACAAGTGAACAATGTGGATGTGTATGTGTGTGTATACTAATATGAAGACATGTGCAGCAGTGTAAAAGCTGTTCACAGGCCAAACCAAGTATAGGAACACACCCCAAATCACCATGTAGTGTATATTAGCCAACCCCCATTGCAACATGACTGATACAATGCAATGTCTGGCATAATATAGGTAAAGAGTGATACAGTTCACTCATACCAGATGACTGAACAAGGGTGAGTAATGGACTGAGATCAAATGGCCAGAGTAGCAATCTGGCCTCTCTCTCCTAATACTGCTACTGAACCTACTGTTAATGCATCTTCCGATTACAGATACCACCCAATTCAAACCACATCTCAGAAACTGAGATGACCCTCACACAAATACCAAATTTACATATGAAACTCAGGTAACACATTCTCTGTTCAGTCAACAGTGTCTCAGAATTTAGTGTGTGAGTGTATGAGCTAACACATTCTGTTCAGGTAGCACAAAATCTCAGATGACAGTTAGTAGATAGGTCTAGTGATTAGTTAAGACTATGTGTGTGTAAAAAATGTGAGTGTAATGTGGAGTGTGTGAGCTGTTAAGGTGAGGGTCAAGGCTGTTCTCAGTTTTAGGCATGCGTGTGTGTGTAGTGTGTTGACAGTGTGTGAGCGTTAATCTGTGTGACAGTGAGCATGTGTGCGTGTGTTTCATTGTGTGTTAGTGGATGATAGGAGTAGATGTGTGAGAGTGAACATTGATTCCATGTGGTTCCCAGATTACAGTCCCAGGTTTCCAGTTCAGGTTAGGCAATCTTAGGTCTCATAGGTTCATAAATGCAATGTATGCAAATGTGAACCTATAGAAATGATGTAAAGAAAAGGGTCTGCACATATAAAATGGTGATCTGGTGAAGGCAATAAAAGGAAAGTGCAGAACAATGCAAGGCAACAAGATGTAGGTGAAAAAAATGATGTGTATAAGGTGTCACATGAGAAATAGCACACAACTGATCTCAGGAATTTGATTAACACATGACAGTTCCATGTGTTTCAAATTCCTGTGCAACCTATCCCCACAATCTCTGATTTTCAGCCCCTTCATTAAAATGAACCCAAATCGAATTGAAAAGAATCAAAACAAACATGAAACCTAATCTTAGAAATAAACTAACCTAGGTAATATAACTAAAAACTCATTTGAAAACTCAAGTCATACCATGTCTCAGCTTTTAAGAACAATTCCCTCACTCAGTGTATATTAACAGTTCAAAACAGGAAAACCATTTCGAATATCCCAAAATGTAATTTCGAACTGAAATTCCATGCAAGTCACAATCCTAATCATCCAACATGTAATCCCCAGTATAAACAACATGTAAAACCATGTAAATTAACATTTAAACTGCATTTAAAACCATTCAAAAAAAACAGAAATAGGAAA
This sequence comes from Iris pallida, assembly GCA_029216955.1. Lineage (NCBI taxonomy): Eukaryota > Viridiplantae > Streptophyta > Magnoliopsida > Asparagales > Iridaceae > Iris > Iris pallida. Next base: position 22,568 of record JANAVB010009070.1, on the reverse strand, counting down.
TTACTGTACAGTATCAGAAAATGGGGATTCTCGCTAAATTTCGAATCACAAAAGAAGAATAGAGTGTACAGGCATAGGGGCTAACCCTACGAGCCTATACATATCCATACGTGTCTAAGGAACAGGATACGAAGTATCCAAAAGCCAACGAATACTGTGTCAGAGATAGTGCAATGCACTGTCTCGTGCACGTGTGTCGAGCCACAAAGGACACGACACACACAACTACGAGTGTCGTGCACGTGTCCATAGTTAGGTTAGGTCTAGGTGTTCGTGTACACGTGTCTGTCTTGTGTCCACGTGAGTCATGTCCAAAGAAAATAGTGCGTATCAGTGAACAATTTCGTGCGTGCACAGGCAGGCATCGACCGGTGTGAATGAGATTTCTCACAAACCACTTGATGGTTTGGCCTCAAATTTGGTGTGCGTGCTGTCAGTCATAGCCCGCAGGTTTCCACCAATTTTGGTGTCCAACCGAGTCGTGTCGTGTCGGATATGAACGTGTGGCAGCAGGACACCGCACGGGGCCTGTGCGTAGTGTCGTGCACGAGGTGCGTGTCCGTTTTGGACACGAAAAATCTGCAGAATCGTGCTCAGTCATAAACATATTAAATCTACACATGAAGAGCTACCCAAATATATAATTTATTTCGAAAAATATTAACATTCAATCCATAGAGGCATTTCAACAAACACCTACACAACACTACGACACGTGTCCGATACGGACACCAAACGGACACGAAATTTACCCAAATTTCAGGGACACCTAGGGGAATCCTAGATCTAGCCCTACATGCAAAGAAAACCAAAATTTAAATCAATTTAAAGGGTTTTACCTATATGTGCAAATTGCATAGAAAAGCTTCAAATGGGGGATTCCTCCTTGCTAGCCAATATCTCCAAATTGATTCAAACCTGAGATTTCTCTCCCTGAACATAAAGTAGAGATCAATTAGAACCCAATGCAAAAGATTTGAGCCAAAAAGGAATTGAAATGAGGAAGTTATGGATTGGGGAAGAAGGCTCTTACCTCTTTCTTCAAACTTGTAAAAATTTAATAAAAGAGGCAAGAATAAGGAGAAGAATATTTATAGGGAAGGGGGAGCCTTAGTGAATGGTCATAAGTTGTAAAAATTAGGGTTAGGGTTTCCTAAATTGGCCCATGGGCTTAAGTCATGATCAAACACTCATTAAGCCATAAGTCATTTCGTGAAATCATAAGCCATGACTTAAATTCACTAAACCAAATCCTCTCATTCTAAAATTAGTTTCTAATGACTAAAAGTAGGTTAACCTAAGTTAGACTAGGGTCACCATGGCTAGGGTTAGCTTCTAGGCTAGTCCACTAGGTCTCAACAAGTCAAGTCAACCTAGAATTCACCAATTCAATAAATCATCAAATAATTCAAATAAGTCAAAATGACCAATTTATTCCTAGGCTAAAAATGATAATTAAATCATCCTAATGACATGGTTAGGCTCTAGGTCATGCAGTCTCTAGGGTTTCACTAGCACTACGTCAAAATCACAAGTCATGACTTAAAGCAGTTTTAAATAGTTTAAAAATAATTAAAAAATCACCAAAAATCATAATGTGAAATAAATATCAATAAATAATAATTATAATTACAAAATTTCAAAAATACCCTCATTCCAGAAACTGGATGTTACAGAGTGCATCACATTGGAGACATCTGCCCTCTCTGTAAGGTACAAACAGAAACCACTAACCATCTTTTATTGCATTGTTCTATCACAGGTACTTCATGGCTACACAATTGGGATGTAACTCCTCTGCTTCATGAAACATCTACACTGTCGACTCTCACTACTGAAAATCTGAAGGAAGGAGATTCAAACAAAATTGCTTCTTTTTTCTGTCAACTGTGGTTTATCTGGAAGTTCAGGAATAAGGCAATTTTCAACAACTACTCAATTTCTGGGAGAAGGATATATGAGGAGGCTATGAGCTTGAAGGAGAAGACTGCAAACATTGGTAGCCTCTGTCCAGATACTTCAACTCCACTAGTCATGAACCAATGCAGTGTTAGATGGAGACCACCAGCTCCTAATAGCTAGAAAATCAACTTTGATGGAGCTTATCTAGATGGAAAGATGGCGGCAGGGGCAATTCTTCGAGATTCAAATGGGTTCTTTCAGCTGGCTATTTCAACGACCAAAGAAGGAGGCTCCCCTATAGAAGCTGAAGCTTTGGGCATCACCTTGGCTCTTGATATCTGCAAAAATGAAAAATTTTGTGATGTTATTATAGAAGGAGACTGCAAGCAACTGATAGACTCAATCAATCAACCTGATACTATTCCCCTATGGCAAGCTCGATATACGATTGAAGACGCAAGGAAGGCTTCTTAATCTATCCTCCACTTGACATTCTCATTTACTTTTTGAAATGCTAATCAATGTTCTCACTTGTTAGCAGCTAATACTCTCATTTCTAATGTTTCCAATTCGACATATCTTTATACAGAGATGCCATCATGTATTGAACATCATGTTCTATTGGACATGAGTTCAGTGACTTTTCCAGTTCAGTAATGCATTCTTTGGTTTGTTATCAAAAAAAAATTGATGGTATACACGTCTTAGACGGCTCAAGATTGAGCCGTTTTGAAGCCCCTTTATGATAAATAGTAAATTCACGTGCTTTGCGCGTTTGATAACGTATAATAAGAATATTATCCAATTACAATTAAATATTCTTTCTAGCTTATGTGGTTAAGGTGGGAGGTTTTTTTTTATGAGGGATGCAAAGTTTTATTCAAAACCTAATGAGACATTATATCAGGGATTACAGTTTCTTCTTCGAGAAGCTGGATAATGCAATTGGGAATGGAATAGGTTAGAGTTGCAGTGGCCGTCCGCTTGCTTTCCTCCGCTAGCTGATGAGCGACCCGATTCCCCGTTCTTCCGATGAATGTGATCTTAGGTTGCCTCCCTTCTTGTGTGATTTCTGATTGGATCTCTTTTATCATGTCCTTTAGTTTCCATAGTATCAGGTTTTTCTTGCCATTTAATATTTGGCTGGCAGTGATAGAGTCTCCTTCAATGATGCATTCTTAAATGTCAAGGATTCTTGGCAAGAGTATCCCTTGATATATGTCTTGGATCTCGGCAGTAAGGCTGTGTTCTTCTGAGTGCAATAACGATATATATAAACTTTGTACTCTTAATTTTCCAATATGTGTATGATAAGCGTATTCATGTAGTCGTACTTAATTATTTGGGACTGGACCATGACAAATATTGATCCTACTAAGCTAGTGATGGTGGTGGTAGCAGTCCCTACAAATGACAACACATCTCATCAACCGTCGATATGAGAAGCTCACTCCTGTTATTAGCAGGGACAGTGTTACTACCTCGAATCACATCCATTATTTGCTAAAAATGTGTAATATGTCTTAATTTGAAGTCTATCGATCAAACAAAGTAGGTCATTATTCTTCTGCATATCATATCACTGTGAAGGCAGATCATAAGATAGTGAAGCTCTGGAATACACCGATGCACAAATGCAAAGCATGTGTTAGTTCTTCCGAAAATTGCTTGTATCGATAGCTAATTTGGATTAACGGCTAATGATTGACTGACATTCTCGTCAGTCTCCCCTTGGAAGGAAATCACCACTATCTACAACTTGTTGGGATCAACGCATTGTTATTGACTACCAATCTTGGTCTGGACAACATATTTTAATTAGAGTTGATGGTCTGGACAACATATTGTAGTACCCCACTCCCAGTTAGGACACTGTATGTGGATAATTCTATCGTTTTGATTGACCGAGACGAATTGAATTGAGACCCTTCCTGTCTATGAATTGACATTTTTGGAATTTAGTCCTAAATCCAGCAGATCATGTTTTGAAAAAAAAAACCTATATATAAGAGTCTCTTCATCAAACTTTTAATTGTTCATTTTTACTGATGCTTTCTTGTATTATATCGTCTTTGGCCCATCAATAATTCTTCGTTGCATATGTCCTAGTTTGATCATGCTTACTGCTTGTTTGTAAGTACATGTTAGACGAACAAAACAATAGCAATATTGATATAGTAAACATAAGGATAATGCTATATTTAAGTAGTTAGGACAATGCTAAGTTTAAGTAGCAACATGATAGTGATGAAATGAATATTAGTGACGTCATTATGTTAAACTTAACTGATTAGCCATATTCAAAAATATGATAAAATCATTGGGCTAACAGATCCTTGTGTATTGTTTGGGGGTATGGGGGAGTAGAAGTGGACATGTGAATAATATCCAAGTAGTGTAGCATTAGAATCATTCCATAGTGTAGCATCAGAATCATCCTATGTCACTTACATGTCTATATTGTACTCTGACTCACTAGCCACTGTTAGTTCTCTATTTATAGTAGATATTTCTATTACAGTTCTCTCTCTGTTTACATACTGTATTTCTTTCAGTTCTTGTATCTTACTTTACTGCATGATTATATTTTCTAACCTGCTATGAACTGTTGAGATGTATTGTGCTCGCTCTGTCCTGACTGGACCTGTTGAAAATATTACAGAGGACGATGAGGAGGCCCGTGTTGATACTTTCTATGGGACAGCCCTAGACGACACTTGTGAGCTGGACTCTCAGGAGGACCCAGCTCTAGCTGACGACAATACCCTACTGCCTAGAGTAGTTTAGTTAGGCTTTATCTTACTTATGTTGTCTTGGGACTAGCTTAGTTAGGCTTTATTTCTGTCTTTGAGATCTGGATTGTATATGTTCTTTCATATTCTATAGTTGAGACTTTGTATTTCTGGATGTTTGCTGAGTTATTATCTTAGACACTTAGACTCTTCTAATCATCTGTATTTCATTTTGAGTTCTATATCATATCGTGCTTCATCTTCCTTAGTTGTGATTGAGTTTACATTCTGCTATGTCACCCCCATTCGGGGAGTATAAACTGCTTAGCATTATACTGTTAGATGCATGAGACCTAGGACAGCGTTCTACCGTCGATACTGCGGCGTAGGCTGGACGTACTCACGTCTCGTGCCCTTACTCTAGGGTGCGGGTCGTGACACTACTATATGAAGGATCCAATCATAAATATATAATCAAAGGAAATATGGAAATCCAATCATATATTTCCTTACCATATATGTTCCAAAATAGGATCCATGCACTCCCCGAGCTTCTCCGACACACGGATGGCGCTCGTCGCTCTCCGGGGTATTCTCCACATAGGTTGGGAACCCCACCCACTCCAACAATTGAGTTTCTATTTTTTTTAAATAAACAAAAAAAAGTAGGCTAGTAAAAAATTTCAAAAAGAAAATAATAACAATTAAAAGAAAAAATTAAAAAATAATAAAGGAATAAAGAAAAAATTTGTTTTGTCCTTCTCCTAAAAAGACAAAAACAAAACCAAAAAGTTAGAAAAAAAAAGGACAAAAAATGAAAAAAAAACCAAAAACGGAAAAAAATGACAAAAAGGGGGAAACATCGGATGTGCCGAAAAATGATCAAAAACGACACAAAATTGAAGAAAAAGACAAAAAACAAAAAAAGGACTAAAAACGAAAAAAATGAAAAGAAAAGATCAAAATGACCAAACACGACAAAAAAAGACCAAAACGGAGAAAGTATGAAAAATGATCAAAAACGACAAAAAACAAAGGACCAAAAACAAAAGAGGATGAAAATGATCAAAAAAGATCAAAAATGATTTTTTAAAAGAACAAAAAAGAACAAAAATCGACCTAAAATGATAAAAAGAGCAAAAATAACAAAAAACAAAAAAACAAAAAATAATAAGGGATCAAAACAGCATAAGAAGACAAAAAGATTATAAAAAAAAGCTTGTAAAAAAGACCAAAAACGACAAAAAAGAAAAAAAATGCAAAAAAGGGGCAAAAACAAACAAAAAAAAAAATACAAAAAACGACAAAAAGAGAACCAAAAAAATTAGCAAAATTGAAAAAACAAAAACGACAAAAAAATGATTTAAAAAGTCCAGAAAACGACCAAAAATGAGAAAAAGACAAAAAAATTAGCAACAACGAAAAAATGATAAAAAACATTTAAAAATGACAAAAATGAACAAAAATGACTAAATACAATTAAAAAATTGCAAAAGGGCAGAAACAATAAAAAAAAGTGCAAAAATGAAAAAGTGCAAAAGCGATAGAACTCTGTACAAAAACGGCAAAAAATGTACAAAATCTACCAAAAATGATAAAAACGTGCAAAAAATCCAAAGATGACAAAAAACGATAAAAAGTACAAAAATGGTCAAAAACGTACAAAATCGACCAAAAACGATAACCAACGTGCAAAAAGGGCCAAAAAATAGTAAAAAATTGACAAAAAATGATAAAAAAACGTACAAAAGCAACCCAAAACGAAAAATTGTGCAAAAATGGTACCAAGAAAAATCATAAAAAAGGTGCAAAATGGCAAACAACATTCAAAATCGACAAAAAAGATAAGAACGTGCAAAAGCGACCAAAAATAATAAAAAAAAGGTGCAAAAAGAGTCAAAAAATCGCAAAAAAGTACAAAATTGACCTAAAAGCTAAAAAGAATGTACAAGAAGGGAAAAAAACATGCGAAATCGACAAAAAGGTTAAAAAAATTGCAGAAACGGCCAAAACACTGGATGAATCTATAAGAGGAAAGAGTAAATTGCTATACAATGAAGGCGACGAGGCAGATAAAGATCGAGAGGGGAGGAATAGGGAGGAGACTAGAGAGAGAGAGAGAAGATATTTTTGTGAGGAGGCTGGAGAAATGGAGAGCGCCGCTCTCCCTCTCTGGAAAAAGAAATTTGTGAGGAGAGTCTGGAGAGGGAGAGAAGATGTAATGTATTTTTAACTTAGGGTTAGGGCTAAGGGTAAACTGGTAATTTCACATATATAAATAATTCGGTTTCGGTAACCGAACCGTTAAATCGAATTAATGGGTTTGGGCACCGAACCTGACCCGAAAATTTTGAATGCAAGTGACCCACGTTTTCACATGTGTTGAAAATCAAGGAGACGCACGAAGGCATCAAAGGCACGTTTAACTGTGCAGAACTTTTGTCCATATTTTGAAGCTTCCATTTTCATTTTGAAGACCTTCACTGATGTTATCTTTACATTATATATATATATATATATATATATATATATATATATATATATATATATATATATATATATATATAATGTATGGAACGATATATCTCATTTTGTTGTTTCAAGTTGTAAGCCAAGTTCGACACTCTTTTACTTGACTATAAATTATCATTAAAGATTTATGTAGTTATCAATTTATTTGTTTTATATTGTTATCAATTTATCTGTTTTATCCTCTGCAAACCTTTTACAAAAATAACTATTTTATAAATATACACGAGTACGACTTGTACGATATCACGTCCGTGGCGACTTATTGATTCGACGGAATCGAAGCGAATAAGTATGATTAGATTGTTGTAGAGGGTTGATGTTACTAAAGAGAAATACAATCTGTTTGTTGTAATGGGTTGATAGTATTATTCAAACACCTCTGAAATCCAAGAGCCATCAGGGTACACTAGACGTCTCTCTCCACTGTAATAGAATTGGTTTTAGTTATGATGTATAGGTGTGTATTGGACACAAAGCAGAAAGGACAGGACGAGAAGAACTCCATATACATATTTTGGTGAGTGTCTTTGCCTAATACAAGTTTGACACTAACCAGTTTGAAGCATCTTTGTGCTTCCTAGGTTTAAGTTGGGGCTCACATAAGTACAACAAGAAGTAAAAGAGAAAGGAAATGTTAGTTAATATAAGTTGTCATTATATAAAAGCCTTCTATATCCATCCTACATCTGGAACTATGCGCAAACCAAGAACTATCAAAGGAGTATAGGAAGATTAATAAAATTTCACTAAACCCCTAGTTCTCTTTATTGTTGAAGTATATGAACCAATTACTCAACATCTATTTGTTTCTTTAACTAGTGTTAATGGAACCCCGGGAGGATTAGATATGTGTCCGGGTACAAGTCATCCAATATTAGATCATGACGTCACTGACCGATGCAACTATAATAATCTCATATCCAACTAATATTAAATCATCAATTTCCAATTAATAAATAATGAAATTTGATAAATTTTCTCTCTCCGTCAGTCATACAACATATATATATAACAGAGAGAATGAAACAAATTAATCTCTCCTATATATGCTATGCATGTATGAATAGATAGATAGCGAAGGCATATATATATATGTGCAGTAGAAGTAAGTCGGTCGGTCCATCTATACAGACAGAGTGAGAGTGATATATTAATATCAAGTCCTTTTGATCAAGCCAAGCGTGTATCGTGCGCCTGAGCCCTGGATCCACCTGCCAGTCTTGAGGAAGCGTCCGACGGTGTAAGTCATGGCCTCTGGGCGTTGGACCTTGGTGTTGACACCGGGCCACCTGACCCTGCGGCTCGTGTCGGCCCCCGGCCCCTCGTTGCCATACTCGCCGTAGTAGAGGGTATTAAGGTATTTGTTGCTGTCGTCCCATACGTGGTACCCTTCCGGCATGATCAGATCTCCGATGGTCGATTCCATCACCATAATCCTCGAGAACTCCTTCCATGGGCGGCCGAGGTAGCTCTCGACGGTGTGCCTGTCGGCAAAGAGGTCCTGGTGCGGCAAGATCTTGCAGTCGTGGATGACGATGCCGGTTTTGCTGTCCTTTACACGCCTGCCCTGTGCCGTCACCATGTTCCTCTGGCCGGGATCCCCCTTGCGTACGAGGATGGTGCACTTCTGGAAGACGACCGCCGAGTCGCCGAATATGAAGTCGACGGTGCCGGAGATGACGCAGCCCCGGAAGTAGTGTGTCCCCCTTGGAGGTACAGCGTGTCCTGGTAGGCAGTGATGTGGCAGTTGATGACGACCACGTAGTCGCCCTTCACGCGAAGCGCCACCGCCTGATGGCCTTTAGGCCCCGCCGTGTTCCTTATCCCCATGGACCTCAAGACCGTACCGGTTGCGAGGACGACAAATGTCGGATTGGTGTCGATGTGCATTCCGTCCTTGGCTTCCGACTTGCTGGCGGTCACGATGGTCTTCCTCCCTCCGTCTCCGTACATGTAGATATTCACCTTCTCCTCCGGGATTATCACCTGCTCCTCGTAGATTCCGGCCTTCACGTAGATCACGGTCCTACGCGCCGAGCCGGGTCTCACGGCTTTGATGGCAGCGTTGATGCTGCTGAACTGTCCGCTTCCGTCTTTCGCCACGACAATATCGGGTTTCAGCCGTCCGTGTCCGCCGCGTGCTGCCAACAGTTTCCGGTCGCCGGCAGATAGCCAACGGGGGTCAGCGTTGAGGAGCTTCCGGCCCCCCGACTTGCCCCCCTCCTCCTGGCTCACGTTAGCAGCTGGGAGGCCGACGTCGACGCTCCCGGCCACCTTGCTCAACGAATCCACAATGGAGATGCCGTTGCTCAACACATGCCACGTGTCAACCAGCGCGGAATCGATCTGTGCCATCAGCTCCGGGTCCATGGTCACGAGCACGTCCGAACAGCTCCCACTCAGGGAGCTGACATAACTGAGCCAGTACTGCATCTGCTCGGACTCCTCCATCAGCTCCTCGAGGCTGCCGGCCTTGTCGACCACGGACTGGAGGAGCGCCAGGGATTCCTCGAACAGACCCTTGCAGTACTTAAATTCCGACTGGTACGAAGAGTTGCCGAACTTCTCACCTATGTTTTCCGCGGCGGCGGTCAGTTCCTTGACGACGGCATCGACAGTGGCCTTCACAACGTCGATGGGGCTCGACGACGAGTTGATGTTGCTGCCTGACAAGCTCCGGATGCAGACGTCTTTGTAGTAGGTAGACGAGCAGAGGGCGTCCAAGTCTCCGTTCCCCTGTCCGACCGCGGAGTGCACAGCACCAATCACCACCGCCAACACGAGGACGACGGACAAGTCCGGCAGGAGAATAGAGTTACTATTCTTTCCCATCATTATTTGGCTCTTCTACTTCTACTTCTACGTACTTAAAATTTTGCTATCTTCCCTCTATATATATATATATATATATTTATATATGACGGAGAGAGGGAGTGAAGGAAGAAAGAAGGAATAGGAGCTCGCAGCTCCTTTTTTGGAATGAACCCCGAGGATTCAAGGAGGGGGGATGCTACGCTTATATAGGCATGCATCGTTTGTGTTACGCGCTGTTTACGTGCTGTGTTTAATTATTTTCCGGAACAGTGAACGGCTCTACTGCTTCCTCGACCTATAGTTTAGTTGAGTTTCCGTTCGTCATTATTTTCTCTGATTTGAAAATGTCCATTGAACGATTCCTTAGGCCCTGGCACTAGTAACAAACAAATAAACAATAGCCGGAGGTTTTTTTTGACTGATAAGACTGAGAGGGAAAATGAAACCCTAATCTCATCAGAAAATGGATTGCCATTCATATAAAATATTTCATTTTCCAAATTTCATTTTCCTTCCAAACAGTTCTAAGAGCCCGTTTGGGATTTGTTTTTAAAATTTTAGTTCAAAATTATTTTGTTAAACAAAGTTTTGATAAAGAAATCAAAGAAAGCCCAATATACTAATTATATATTACTACACCCATTATTCTCTACTTTGATGTGGGACTAAACCAAATATACTAATTATATATTACTACTTAACAAAAAAATCAAAGAAAGCAAGGATAAGTTGCATCAATACCCTTCTATACTTTATTTTACTCAATGTAGATTGGGCCCGCTGTTCGAGGATGATTGCTCCCCTAGCTAATAATTCTGATTTTGTGTCTAGTTCCAGATGTACGATGAATATAAAATACTTTTATATATTGACAACTTATATCAACTAACGTCTTCTCTATTTTTCTTCTTGTAGTACTTGTGTGAGCCACAACATGGCAGTCTCAAGAAAAATCGGAGCCTGCAAGAATTCAATATATGAGGCCCTTTTACATTAGAATAGTTATGTTTTTTATATTTTTTTGAACATCATTTTTCTTGTCTTTTGAGGTGCAAATTCATGTATTATTTGTTTGTATTCAATATTTCTTAGAATATCTTTTGAATGGATAATATAGCTAATTCATTTAATCTTTCTTGTGATATCGTTGATCTTAGGTATGATTTTATTATTTTTAAAATTCGGTATGCTTCTCACACTGCGATTCAAAGTCCCGGTCGCATCTCGTCGCACATGAACAGACACATTCACCATTTGTCAATCATTTGGCGATTTCTGAAGCAGTAGACATCAGCAACGACACGGTCACTCAAACCTCTGTGCGGGTGACGACTACCCACGTCTCCTCGAGAACTTCGTAGACTATTGCGATCTTCCGTACGCTTCAAATAAGATAGAATTTCTATTGAAGTTTTAATGTATGCTTTTAAAATTTCTCTTAAATTTTTTGACTCGCTAAATAAATCTGTTCCGTCTACATCACTAGAAGGCTCATATTTTAGGCTACATTTAGAATTTAAACAATAAAATTTTTATGTTTTCCTCATCCACTAATTTTAATTTATTCAAATCATATATGAATCTAAATATTACTTCATATTCTTTTAGATGTACAAATATTTGTTAATAGATAAAAGTGCATGATCTAATATATTTATAAAGTAATTATTTCGAAAAGAATCCTCAGGTAAATGGTTATATACTTTATTAACATTTTAATAAAATTATTATATTTCCTATAAATCATTCTAAGTTTGTAAACGAAAAATCATAAGATCTATTTTTTCCAACCTTTGGGGGGAGAGAGAGAGAGAGAGAGAGAGAGAGAGAGAGGGATGAGGGGGAAGAGAAGAGGTTGGCACCAAAAAAATATTATAAAAAGTTGTTACTTGTACTTTGCCTAAAAAAGTGAAAAGTAGGTACATTTAATAGTTAATTATATATACTCTATATACATAGGTGTATAACACTGACAAGGGAGACATTTACATGAAAATCAGACAAACCATCGCCTAACGAACTGAATGTCAAAGTAATGCATCTCATATTAATTACATTCTGCCAAACAACAAAAGTCCACAATGTTCTTGCTTACTATGTTGTAAGAATATGGATAAAGATATGATATGACATGATCTTTTCAGATAGATACAATATATTTACTCATGTTACATCAGGGTCAGCCCTGGTCCAAGACAGTCAGGGTGACCGTCTAGGATACAATATATATATATATATATATATATATATATATATATATATATATATATATATATATATATATATATATATATATATATATGCAAGGTCGGTCCTGAGCTTTTTTTTCTGGAGAGACCGAACAGGGCCCTCTATTTTAGAGGGCCCTTAATTTTGGAAGTTCCTTGTTATGATAGTTTTAGAATACATAGTCAAATATGAAATTTTAGTGATGTAGCTCAAGTAGTAATATATATGTTTTGCATGTGGAGGTACAAGGTTCAATCCCTTACATCTCTATTTTATTAAACATTTTTTTTGGAAATAGATTTTATATCCAAAAACCTCTAGCTTCTACTAGAAAAGAATACATATTTCAAAAAATAATTTGATATATTGTTGAACAAAATTTTAGTTAGCAAGTAAACCACAAATTTTTTTGGGATAAATGTGTTTTTAATTTTTTTCGATGTGTATTATTTGAATTTATTTTGTTAAAAAAACTTCTACACGCGAGAAAGCTGTAGCCTTTGCGGAAAAAAAATTATAAGGTTGGAACTTGAAAAACCAACTTGATATTTTTTGACATAATAATAACAAGTAAAACACAAGTTTTTGATAAATAAAATATGTTTCAAACCAAAATGCATGCGAATCAAAATTTTTTTTGCTAGTATATATATTAAACAATTTGATTAACATGCTTCGTCTTTTCTATGCAAACAAGCTTTTTTCTGCAAATAAATTTATGTAGATTTTGTGTGTTGTATTTTTCAAATATTTCGATATTATAGTCGTTCGAAGTGGCATAGCCAGGATTTTTATTTAGGGGTGCAATTCTTACTATTTGTACCAAAATAAAGAAAACCCAAAGTAACTCAATATTACTCAACAAAGTAACATGTGAGAAAATAACCAAAGTAACTCAATATTATCCAAAAGGCTACAAAAATAACTCAATATTGGATCAAGCCTAAGAAAACCAAAATGGCTCAAACTCATTATCACATGACTAGCATACTCAGAAGAAGGAAAAAACCCTAAAAAATACACAATTACTACAACATTAACATACCTTAATAAAAAAGAAAACTACAATAACTCAATATTATCACAATTGTTGTGATTTGGATAACTCCAAAAATGATGCCCTTATCCATACCCACAACAACCTCTATCTCATTCCCTCTTTACATGTTACCAATGAAAAAGCTATGTATACATTTTATCTGGCCACCAATTTCTTCTCTTTCTTTCTTATTTTCACAACACGTTATCAGCACAATGCTCAAGAAGAAAACACGAGTCTTTAACCAGGAAGTGTTTTCTCGCCCACAAGAATTAATATTTACTCATCTTTTATCCTCCATCCAAGCAAGGTCAGAATTCTTTGTTCATTCTTATGTTAATTGGCCACTGATAATAATTGAGAATTCTTTTTAACTACTATATGTTGCTGAGAAGAAACTTAGGCTTGGTTTGTAGCAATTTTTGCCCCTGTATTTTAATTTTTATGTTATCGTCATCTTGATGTTAACGAAAAAAAAAACTGTTTTAAATTAAATTGTATTCATTCGTGTGTTCAATTGACTACGAATTTGTTTTTACAGTTGTCGCAGAAGTAATGGTTATTTACTTATTTTTATATAAATATTATATTGTGGGCTTTTCGCTATTGCTTGCAGAATAAAAGTAACTTTCTGTTGCTCCATATCATGACTTAAAAAATTGTTACATATTGATATAATTTTTTTTCTCAAATTTTGATTGTTTTTTCTCAACTTTCTGTCGTTCCATAATAATATATTCCACAGTCCATACGATGTGATGCTATCCATATGATGTTCCATAGTATTAATCAAATTCATAGTGATGCTATCCAAACAAAATGATGTTCATATGATTTTATGCTATCCCCATGATGTTCCAAAGTATTAATCAAATTTTGATTTTTTTTTTCTTCTCTCAAATATTGATATATCGCAACTTTCTGTTGTTCCATATGATGTGATGCTTTCCAAACAAAATTATTTAAATTTTCCAAGCAAGAAAATCATCACTTTTATGTTGTTGTCCTATATTCAAATTATACATCCTGGGACCACACGAATTCACATTTTGTAACATGAAAAGCCAAACAATGCAAAACTAGTTGATGCTACAGTTTTCTGATGTTGGACCATATATTTTCTGTTGCTTCACATAATCATAATTCAGTGCATACATATATGCACACCATCTATTTTTTCCATGCTTTCTAAGTTTTGTCTTTCCTATCATTTCAACTTGATTTCAAGCAAAAAAAAAAAAGAGAAGACATACAAAGAATAGATTCTGAACTTTGACATAATATCATAGTACTAGTGCAAACGTAGTATCCACGATAGCCGGTCACACTCGTATTAGGGAAGGCTCTGGTAGAGCATTATTAATTTTACCCGACGGAACCCACCTATCTATACAAAATTTCTTATACTCTCGTAGTTCCAGAAGAAAGTTACTGAATTTTAAGGACATAAGGGCTAACGAGTATCATATTGAAAACATGAGCGAGACTAATAAAGAATACATTTGTGTAATGTCTAGAATAGGGAACCAGAAGTTCGTTCTAGAGAAATTTTTTGGCTTATCACTAGGAATCTACTTCACTTACATTGGGGTAGTCGAGTCTCATACCTCTATGAGCCGGCAGCTCATCTCTAATTCAAGAAACATCACTGGCCAGAAACCAAAAAATACCCTCAACTTTAAACTTTGGCATGACCGTCTGGGCCATCCTAGGACCAAGATGATAAAAAAATTATAAATAATTCCAGTGGCCATTATTTAACAACTCACAATATACCTAATGGTCATTTTTGTGTCCCATGTTCCCAGGAAAAAACTTATTACGAGACCCTCAATCCTGAAAATTAGCTCTAAATCACCTCCTTTTCTTTATAGAATTCAAGGAGATATTTGTGGACCAATCCATCCCTCCAGTGGACCTTTCAGATACTCTATGGTATTGATTGATGCTCCATCTAGATGGCCTCATGTTTGTCTTTTATCATCCCGAAACTTGACTTTTTCTATTCTATTGGCCCAAATCATAAAGCTTAGAACCCATTTTCCTGATCAAGCTATCAAATTAATAAGACTAGATAATGCAGCTGAATTCACCTCTCAAACTTCTAATGATTTTTGTCTATCCTTAGGAATAGAGGTTGAGAATTCTGTTCCTTATGTGCATACCCAGAATGGTTTGGCAGAATATATGATCAAAAGACTCCAATTGATAACTAGACCTTTACTTATGCAGTCTAGATTACCCATCGGTGTTTGGGGTCATGCAATACTCCATGTTGCATCCTTAATCAAGGTAAGGCCAACATCTTACCATGAGTTATCTCCTTCATAATTAATCTCTGGACACCAACCAAATCTTTCTCATATTCAAAAATTTGGTTGTGCAGTTTATGTCCCTATCCCTCTACCGAAGAGAACCAAAATGGTCCCCAACGACGATTGTGAATTTATGTTGGTTTTTAATCTTTCTTGATTATTAAATTTTTATAACCATTGACAGGAGATATCTTTACCGCAAGATTTGCGGACTGCCATTTTGACGAGATAGTCTTTCCGACATTAGGGGGAGATAAAAAGGGAGATAAATCTTTCGTTCCATAAGAACGTCGTGAATTATCATGGTATACTCCAACTTTATCTCATTTCAACCCCAGAACTCCCTAATGTAACCAAGAAATTACGAGAATATTATTCACTTATAGTATGTTGCAGTTGAATTACCCGATGCATTTAATGATGCTGCAAAAGTGACTAGTTCACACATACCAACTATGAATGTACCCTCTAGAATAGAAGTACCAAAAGATCAATATAAAGCATAAAATGAATCAATTTCACATCAAAAACGTGGGAGACCTAAAGGTTTCAAAGATTTAGCTCCTCGAAAAAAGAGACTGAATAATATTACATACCCTAATGCTCTGTTGGGAACGAAGCGCGGAAACCGTTTCCCCAAACCAGAAAGTCCTGCGAGAGAATCGAGCAAAAGCACACAAACCAAAAATGACAAACAGAATCGCAGACACAAAGATTTTTGACGTGAAAAACCGTTGCGGGAAAAACCACGGAACGATCGGAGTCCAACCCTGAAGAACCTCCACTAATAGAATAAAGAGAATACACCCTCTACAAGATCCTCCCGATCTAACACGGATCACCATAACTCACTTGAAAGAAGAAATTTTTTGATTGCGGACTCCGAAGAACAAGAGATGCCGAAAAAATTATTCGAAACAATCTCTCCTTCACAATAGTCCTTAATCCTCTCTCTCTCTCTCAAAGATTGTAAAGCACTCTTTGTTTTGAGATAATTTTACAACTAGCATGCATCACCCTTTTATAAGCCCTTGGTAACCCATACATGGAAGGCCAATATATATGAAAACTTCCAATATAAATCAATCATATATTTAATGGAAATCCAATCATAATTAGCTTACCATAATTGGAAACCCAATAATATGGAAAGTACTATATGAAGGGTCCAATCATAAATATATAATCAAAGCAAATATAAAAATCTAATCATATATTTCCTTACCATATATGTACCAAAATAAAATCCATGCACTACCCAAGCTTCTCCGACACACGGATGGCGCTCGTCGCTCTTCGGGGTATTCTCCACATAGGTGGGAACCCCACCCACTCCAATAAATCTCCGCCTTCACAACTATATGGATGAGGTCGTCATCCCGATGATCTGCCTGCAGTACTCAAACTTCCCCCTCGGAAGAACCTTCGTGAGCATGTCCGCTCCATTGTCATCAGTATGAACCTTCTCAAGCGCCGTATCCTTCTTCTCAACCACATCCCGTATCTAATGATACCGAGTCTCGATGTGCTTGGACCGACTATGAAATGTCTGGTTCTTCACAAGGTGAATAGCACTCTGACTGTCGCAAAGCAAAGTATACTGCTCTTGCTTCAGCCCTATTTCCTGCAGCAGCTTCTTCATCCACAGCAACTCCTTGCAAGCCTCCGTCGCCGCAATGTACTCTGCCTCTGTCGTCGACAAGGCAACACACTTCTGCAATCGCGACTGCAATGATACCGCTCCTCTAGTAAACATCATCACATAGCCCGAAGTCGATCGCCTCGTGTCTACATCCCCAGCCATATCAGCATCAGTATACCCAACCAGCTTCAGCTCGTCACCACCAAAAGAAAGTCTCCAATCGACAGTGCCCTAAAGGTATCGTAGAATCCACTTGACCGCACTCCAATGTACCCTTCCTGGATTTGAAAGGTACCTGCTAACTGTGCCAACTGCATGAGCGATGTCTGGCCTCGTACACACCATAGCATACATAAGACTTCCCACGGCTGAAGCATATGGAATCCGCTCCATATCTTCCTTTTTGTCCTCGGTAGATGGATACTGCTCCTCAGTGAACTTAAAGTGAGCCGCAAGGGGACAACTCACTTTCTTCGACTCGTCCATACCGAAACGCTGAAGTACCCCGGTAAATGTACTTCTTTTGGAACAAATGTAGCAGCTTGGACTACCTCTCTCGGCTGATCTTTATCCCAAGAATAGTCTTTGCTGCGCCTAAATCCTTCATAGAGAAGGCCGTGCCCAGTTGGTGCTTCAACTCCACTATCCTAGTGGCGTTCTGACCCACTAACAGCATATCATCTACATAGAGCAATAAAGTGATAAAATCATCCTCGACAAAGTACCTCACAAATACGCAATGGTCCGACGTCGTCCGTGCATAGGCATGCTTCCCCATAAACGACTCGAACTTTCTGTACCACTACCTCGGAGCCTGCTTCAGACCATACAAGCTCTTCCTCAACCGACAGACCAAATGTGACTTGCCCTTCTCACAGAATCCCTCTGGCTGCTCCATATATAACTCCTCTACAAGATCACCGTGGAGGAATACCGTCTTCACGTCCATCTGCTCGACCTCCAAGTCGAAACTGGCTGCCAATGCTAGCACCACCCGAATAGACGACTGTTTGATGACTGGCGAAAAGATCTTATCATAATTCATGCCTTTCCGCTGACCGTAGCCTTTAACTACCAGTCTCGCTTTGTATCGAGGGCGAGTAGCATCATCCGTCTGTTTCACTCTAAACAACTATCGATTGTTTAAAGCCTTCTTGCCCTTTGGCAACCGCACCAGCTCATAAGTGGAATTGGCATATAAGAAACTCATCTCCTCCTGCATAGCCTCCATCCACTCCTGCCTGTGTTCGTCTTCCATAACCTCTGTAAAACTTTCGAGCTCTCTCCCGTCAGTCAATAGCACATACTCACCCGGTGAGTATCTCGTAGATGGTTGACGCTCTCTGTCGCTCCTTCTCAGTGGAGCCACTGGTGCTGGCTGTATACTAACAGCCTCCTCCACTTCAGGAACCCGCCTTCCCGGCATGCTCATCCTCCTGAGGGACACCCTTACCACCATTAGCAGGTTGATAATCAGGGTTGGGAGCAACTCCATATACTGGCTCCCCCATAATTGGATCCTCTACGATGTCCTATGGAAACTGTTCGAAGAGAAATGACTCTAACTCAGGCAATTCCTCAGCCTCAGAAGGCGTCTCGAAATCCTGAGTGTTGGTCATGGTCTGATCCTCGACGAATACCACGTCCCTACTTCTGTAGAGCTTTTCTTCCCACCGGGTCTTAGAGTCTATAGCCAAACTCATCCCGACCGTAGCCGACAAAGACTCATCGCCTCGTCTTCGGCTCAAGTTTGGTCCTCTTGTCCTTCGGTACATGCACGAAGATCTTACAGCCAAACACTCACAGGTGATTGTATGACGGCTCTTTGTTGTACCATACTTTGTCAGGCACATCACCCTGCAAAGGAGCACTAGGAGATAAATTAATAACATAAGCAGCTGTGAGAAGAGCCTCGCCCCAATAACTGCCCGACAAGTTTGCTTCTGACAGCAAACACCGCACCCTCTCCATCAGTATCCTGTTCATGTGTTCCGCTGCACCATTGAGCTGAGGTGTCTTGGGTGGAGTCTTCTGGTGTCGTATTCCCTGCTCTCTGCAATAAGTATCAAAGGGACCAATGTATTCGCGGCCGTTGTCGAACCAAACACACAATAACTTCTTGCCCGTCTCTCTTTCAACAGAGGCCTAAAACTCTTTGAAAGTAGGCAGCACCTGATCCTTGGTCTTTAAGGCATAGACCCAAACCTTCCTGGAACTGTCATCAATAAAAGTTACAAAGTAAGAAGCACCACCAATAGATTTTACCTTCATAGGACCGCAGACATCCGAGTGAATCAACTCGAGCAACGCCGGCTTCCTTGAACTTGGGTGACTTTGGAAAGACACCCTATTTTGCTTCCCAGCTAAGAAGTGCGTGCACTTCTCCAACTTTGTAGACTTGAGCCCTGGAATCACCTTCCTGTTCACCAAGTAGCTTATCCCCTTCTCGCTGATATGGCCGAGCCGCCTGTGCCACAACTCGGTAGACGCATCACTGACTGCGTTCACCGCCTGTGCCCCCTGTGTGCTCCCCTCCATATAGTAGAGACCGGACTTCTTGCTTCCTCTGGCAATCACCATCGAACCTCTGGAAAGCTTCCACTGACTATTTTCGAAGAGACTGAAGAATCCCTCATCATCCAACCGCCACCAGGTTGAAACGGATATCAGGGACATGACGAACATCTTTGAGAACAAGAAATGCACCCGTCTTCGTCCTCAAATGCACATCTCCAACGGAAACCATCTTTGACACATCTTCATTGTCCATCTTCAACACTCCACAGTCGCCTGTCGTGTATGTGGCAAATAGTGCCCTATTGTGAGATACATGCGCTGAAGCCCCTGAGTCCACCAGCCAAGAAATTGTCATCGCAGGCGAGGTTTGTGATAACCTCATCACCTACGACGATTACATCGCCTCCATGTATCGAAGCCGCCGCTGTAGTGTTCTCATCTTGCTTCCCTTGTCGTCATTCTTCTCTCTCTTCCAAGCGAAACAGTTCCGCTTGATGTGGCCCTTCTTGCCACAATGGTAACACTCCGAGTCCTTTTACCGACCCTTGGACTACCTCCTGCTCTTGTCTCTGCCACCACCTGGACCCCTTGCTTTTGCCCCTTCCGCGGCTCTCCGAAACTAGTGCCTCTGAGTGATGGGATGTGGATGAAGTGCCCTGAGAACGTCTCTGCATCTCTTCATTCAGTACCCCGCTCTTGGCAAACTCCAGACTGACTACGCCTTCCGGAGCAGAAGCGATCATAGATACTCGTACGGTCTTCCACGAGTCTGACAATGTACATAACAACCAAAGTCCTTGAACCTCGTCATCGAACTTGACTCCCATCGAGGATAGCTGGTCCACCATGCCCTGGAACTCACTCAAGTGATCCATAATGGATGCACCATCTTTGTACTGCAGACCCATCATCGTCCGGATCAGAAACAATTTGTTTCCCCCGGTCTTTTTCGCGTACAAAGATTCCAGCTTCTCTTACAACCTATTTGCATGCTCAATATTGGCAACATGGTTGTACACGTTCTCGTCAACGAACTGCCGTATGTACCCACATACCTGTATATGCTCGAAGTTCCTGTCCTCATCGGATTTGTCACTGGACTTCTCGGATGCAAATACTGGAAGATGCAACTTCTTGACGAACATCAAATCCTTCATCTTGCTCCGCCAATAATGGTAGTTGGTACTGTTCAGGTTCACCATGCGCACCAGCTTCGTGTCCATCTCTGCTTCCTGGTTTGACTGTCAATTCCTGACACTTCTTTGAACCCAAAGCTTTGATACCACTCTGTTGGGAACGAAGCGCGAAAACCGTTCCCCCAAACCAGAAAGTCCTGCGAGAGAACCGAGCAAAAGCACACAAACCAAAAATGCTAAACACAATCGCAGACACAAAGATTTTTGACGTAGAAAACCCTTGCGGGAAAAACCACGGGACGATCGGAGTCCAACCCTGGAACCTCCACTAATGGAATAAAGAGAATACACCCTCTACAAGCTCCTCCCGATCCAACACGGATAACCACAACTCACTTGAAAGAAGAAATTTTTTGATTGCGGACTCCGAAGAACAAGAGATGCCAAAAATTATTCGAAGCAATCTCTCCTTCACAATAGTCCTTAATCCTCTCTCTCTCTCTCTCAAAGATTGTAAAGCACTCTTTGTTTTGAGATGATTTTACAACTAGCATGCATCACCCTTTTATAAGCCCTTGGTAACCCATACATGGAAGGCCAATATATATGAAAACTTCTAATATAAATCAATCATATATTTAATGAAAATCTAATCATAATTAGCTTACCATAATTGGAAATCCAATAATATGGAAAGCTACTATATGAAGGGTCCAATCATAAATATATAATCAAAGCAAATATGGAAATCTAATCATATATTTCCTTACTATATATGTACCAAAATAAAATCCATGCACTCTCCAAGCTTCTCCGACACACGGATGGCGTTCGTCGCTCTCCGGGGTATTCTCCACATAGGTGGGAACCCCACCCGCTCCAACATGCTCCTGAAGAAGCAACTCTTGAAATAGCAACCCTTGTAGAGGAAGCTCATGACGGTCTGGAAGATGTCATGAACCAAAAATTCAATTTCTCCAAAATAACGCATATCGCTCCGATCGAGGATATGCGTCAAATCCCAGAAATGACTGAGAAAGTGGTACCTGTAACAAAGAACAATGAGAAATATGTGTTTTACACGTACTCAAAAGAAATCTGGAATGGAAAAAAAATTATCATGGATGACATTTTCTCATATGCAGTAGCAGATGAAATTAAAAAGGGTAATAAAAGTTAGGTTAATACTGAACCACAAGCAATCGTTGAATGTCGAAAGAGACAAGATTGGCCAAAATGGAAAGATATGATTCAAGCAGAATTAAATTGCCTTGTAAAACATGGAGTGTTTGGTCCTATTGTACAAACATCAAAAGGAATAACCCTTTAGATTTTAAATGGGTGTTTGTAAGAAAAACAAATAAAATAATGAGATCCAAAGATATAAAGCATAATTAGTTGCTCAAGGATTCTCACAAAGACCAGGAATAGATTATGAAGAAACATATTCTCTGGTCTTGGATATCATCACATGTAGATATCTAATAAGTTCCCATTGTTTCTGAAAAACTGGATATGAGACTTATGGATGTGATGACAGCATACCGATATGGTAACCTGGACAGTGATATATACATGAAAGTTCCTGAAGAACTCAAATTGCAAGAAACTAAATCTACCAATATGCACATTGTTAAATTAAAACAAGTCCTATATGGACTAAAATAATCCGAAAAAATGTGGTACAATAGGCTCAGTGAATACCTGTCT